>JACVVK020000036.1:897500-900000 GCA_018292915.2 Batillaria attramentaria | reverse complement strand
GCTTTTTCGTCGTTGCCCCGTCTTTGATAACACCCGTATGTAGTGGAAAAGGACGTTAAACTCCTAAACACCCACCCCACCCTTCCCCATAGACAGGGTTTACTTCTGGGGATGAAAAAGAGAGGGTAGGAAGCTTGGGTGGTTAGGCAGCGCTGAGAGTATACAGGTTTGGACAGGTGTGCACGGTGTGTGTGCAGGAGGCGGCACAAACTACCTACCTGGTCGGTAGCGGTGCTTGTGAGAGCAGCTTTCTACACTAATGATGTTTGTGTACATCCCGAGCCCTGCCTGCAGATGAGCCCTTTGGGTGGGCAGGGGTCAGGGGCAGACATTCAAGGTTGCTGCTGTTTTGAAGTCAGTGCGGCATTGGTTGTTTGCGTACGTGTGGTTAGGGTTAGTGGGAAATCCTTGCTGAGTCATGATCAGGTGGGCATTTTCAAGGCGGCTGCAACATCCTATCGCCGACATAATAATTTCTATACAGACAGAAACGATCTTTCATTCTTTGCCGGCATACCCCACAGCAAGTCAATTTCGCCATGTTATCTCGATGTGATAGCATTTCCCATGTCGATTTTGCCCCCGGCAACGCACAGGTGATGAATATTTTGATGGAGAAAATAGAAAGAAAAATCGTTATAATCACCAAGCTGATATCACTAACGCCGATCTGGGGCCTGTATGGAAGAGGGCAGGGGGGAGTCGATTGGTTCAATGGGCTGAGCGTCGGCGGTCGGAACCCGAGATCGCTGAGAAGGTCCCGGGTTCAAATCCGGACAGGGCCACAATAGCAGTTGCAGGGGTCGCGCTGGTGTTTTGCATTTTGCAGTAGAAAAATAGAAAATGCTTGGGGTCTGTAGAAATGCGTATGGCACAAAATAACAACAGCAACAACAAACAAACAAACAAAAACAGCAAGATGGTCATCAGCGCAATATGTTGTTTCCATTCAGTGACCTCTCTCTCTCTCTCACTCTCTCCCCTCTCTCTGTGCCTGCGCGCATGCCTGAGTTCTCCAAGGAACCCCAGCATGACGTCAATCAAATATGACATCGGCGAAATGACGCTCATACTTTGCAGTTTCCATTACTATGGAAGCAACTTTTTTTTTTTTTTTTTTAAATGCATACACGTCAGACGGAAGGGTTTTAATTTTCAGGACGTCAACTGACCTGTGAAGGGAACTCAGTGCAAAAAAAGTCGCGCAGAACGCTTCCTATAATTGCCACTCCAGCGACTGGCTAGTATAGTGACCAGTGTAATCAACAGAACTCGCGTCGCGCATCGCTGACTGACGACTCTCCAACAGGAGGTCCCTTGAAAATGCGTAGGGCGTCCCCAAAACGCAGGAGATACGCAAAACTATGCAATAAACTCGACCCCTGAGTGATGACCTTTCGTATGGCCATTCGTTACAACACTGAGTCACTCCTTTGAATCTCATAACCATTTTACTTTTTAAAACAGAGCTTTTTTTTTTAAATTACGTGTACAAATTTGGGGGAGACGCCCGGGACTGTCGAGCCGTAGAACACTGAGCCTTACGTGGTAGAAAAGGGCGTTACATGTCGACACCCCCAAACACCCCATCCACCCGCTACACTTGAAATTTGGCCGTGGAGCGGAGCGGCAAGCATGTCACTGAGTTTCAGTCGTTTGATCGTGATAAAAATAGAGCTTACATCATTAGTTCGAGTGGTTTACGGCGAAAGACTAACCCCGAGATGGTTCGATTGTCTGTGTAGCTACCGAGACTCCGGCGAGGTAGCTACGCAGACAATCGGACCATCGAGGGGTTAGCCTTTCGCCGTAAATCAGATTCACTCGAACTAATCATGTAAACTGTTTATACCACGAGCATTCAGACTCTTACATTTTCTGCGAAATGGTATTTTCTGGTAGGGTGATTAGTGACTTTTGTACCCCCTCAAAATTCTGCGCACTCACTTGTAAGAAAATGATGCGTAGGGCAGTTGAAAGTGCTTGATGTAAAGAAAATTATCATTTGAAGCATGTGTTCATGTACTGACATTCAAAAGTGCACTTGCAAACACTTCGCAGAGAATTTTCTGTGCGGTCATTTTTTACATGATCCAAGGAAAATAAAATTTCACCCCCAAAAGTGAGCAGAATAACTTTGCACCGGCCGTGACGTATGAGGTCCAAATGTTTGAAATGACGCACTTTCTGATTGATGACGTAACTGGAGCGTGTTTTTGTGAACTCGTAAACCACTGAGTGGATTATGGAAAGTCACACACTTTCGCTGTCTGTTTCATTACTGTTTTCGGGCGTAAAGCATTCATAGTTAACTCACTGACAGTTTGCACAGGCGAGTGGTGTAAATGAACAAACTGCACCCGCCGATTTCCCATCTCATCTCTAGATGGTGTTGGCCTCACAGTAGAAGCGAGCTGTGTGAAAAAAGACTGAAAAAGGAATGGGTATTTTTGGAACAAAAAAGAAGAAAAAAAAAAAAAAGAATTGTCAGATCGAAAAC
>JACVVK020000036.1:820000-895000 GCA_018292915.2 Batillaria attramentaria | reverse complement strand
TTTTTTAAATGTCGTCTGGACGGCTTGCATAACGCAGTAAATTCTCTCTCTCTCTCTCTCTCTCTCTCTCTCTCTCTCTCTCTCTCTCTCTCTCTCTCCATGTAACAGGTATGAAAATTTGCCGCCAAGTTTTCGTTATTTACCTCTACCGTTGAAAAATAAAGTTTTCTTGATTCTTTCCGGCTTGACACACACACTCTCTCTCTCTCTCTCTCTCTCTCTCTCTCTCTCTCTCTCACACACACACACACACACACACACACACACACACACACACACACACACACACACACACACACACACACACACACACACCATTCTGAGTACAAAACAGGCTTTTTGTCTGCGAGATACTGCGTGTGTGTGGGTGGAGTGAGTGAAGGAATAACCAGTTGTCAGAAGTTCGTCCCGTCTTTCCTTGTTTTGTTTTTTTTTAACCACAGGCACAGACATTGTTCCACAGCCAGCGTAAATAATATCATATTTACAGTGCAGAAAAAGTTCGCACAACAGGGGCAGAAATAAAATTGCGGGCGCCTGTATGTGTTTAGTTTTTATCAACCCAACAAGACAGCGTGACGTCGACGCCAAAATAAAGAGGAAAAAAGTGTGTGCGCAGGTTGTTTTGGTGGATAGACCGTCTTCGTGGCAACCCTCGGGAAGTTTCGGATGGCCAAAAATAAGCACCGCTCCGTGTTCACAAGAGGGCCAGAAGAGAAATGATATTGGCAAGTGGCGAAATCAGTAGATAAGCGTTGTGGGGGTGAGTCAGGCTGGCTCCGGCGGCAGAGCCAAGACCCTCATACAGTGGATGTTGTTGTTGGAGATAGGTGTTCGGCGCTGCCAAGGGGAAGAGTTTGGCTTCTTCCAACTTTATCTCCACCTTGTGTGCAGCCTCTTTTATTTCAGTGGTGCCAAGTCGAGTCCGGCCAGTTTTCAGTGGGAAAGGTTGTTCAGTTGTGCAAGTGTGTTCTGATTTGCTTCAACAGTCGGTTCTTTTGTTGCGCACAGTTCACACCGAAGCGATGGTAAGCCGGTAGTTTAAATTGTGAATCAGTCAGTGAGGAAGTCCGGAGTGTTTACATTTAGTAGCTAAATTTAATAACTTGCTTCCTTGTGTCAGTATAGTTTAGGAAGCGTGCAGTTTGTGCCGAGGACCATTCGGCATCAGTCAGTCGGTGTCGATTCGTTCTCGGAGATTCTAGCATTTGTTGGGGAATACACATCACTGTTGTATTCAGTTCTTCACTGAATTCACAGCGTAGACTGTAGTTTGTGTGATGCGTTTTAGATTATAGCATTTGTTTCGGAGCACTGACACAACTGTTCTGTGCACATTTTATCAGTTCTGAAACATGGACTGACTCAGTGACAGTACGGCAAACTTTCTGAGAATTATTGACAACAGATTCACGGTGGCTAAGGAAGTACACACGTGGACAATCTTGTACCGGCGTGTGTGTCGGTGTGAAATGTGCGTGTGTTCCTGCTTACCAGCCCATTTCACACAGGTGCTCCTCATGATCAAAGCGTCGGTGTGCGTGTGCTGATCCGTGCCGTGCAGCAACGATCTCGTGCAGTGGAAATTCACTCGGGCTGTCGTGCAGGAAAAGGATGAAGAAGATAAGATAAACAAGGCAGGAGACGTTGTCAGTGAGCTGGACGTGAGCATCAGCTGGGTTGTAGATTGATCGGATACAACTTGAGCTGGACGCCAGCAAGATGATGATAGACATCTATCTGATTTTAGAAGGCTGACCTCGCACTCCCAGACTACAGCGGAGTAGTGGTCAGTAGTACGTACGTGGTGTCGGTAAAAATGTGTTTCTTTTTCGCGTTACCATGCCGTGGTCGACTTCTGTAGTTGCGATAGGCGTTCCACCCCTCCGGCTACCATCTCACTTTCAAAAGCAGAACTGTATGTCCTGCGGGGTTGCTGGTTCGTGTTTCAGTTGTTGCCACGTAGAAACAACCCCCCCCCCAAAAAAAAAAAAAAAAAAAAAACTTATTTGGCCAATTTTCTCAGTATGATAGGTGTTCCTGTAATTGTTATCGGTGGTGTCGTGATCTGTGCAAAATGAGGCAGATTTTTGGTGGCTGTTGCGTTTTCCTTCCTAAGTTTGGCCCAGCAAAATGTCTTCACTTTTGTAAGCGGTCCTCGCCGGGTAAGCGAAACTCCTGTAGCAACAGGGAGAATCATTCTTAGAAACCAGGAAGCAATTAGAGTGGGCAAAAACAGAAAAAGAAGGGAACGAGTCATGGCCAGTGCAGTAGTAATTCTGTCGCTTTCACACTACGTGTCTCTTTGCGATATAACCAGCAACACGCTTCAGAACAGTCACCGCTCGGTCACGAAAAAAAAAAAAAAAAGGCCACAGTTTTGCGTGCTCATGAAGCAGGTCTGTTTGGGGTAAATCAAAACGGCCACACACGCAATCCTCCCATCTAAGGGGACGACCTCATGAGCTCACTCGAACGCCAGCAACCACCCCCGACGGTTGATGAGGAAACCGAATGTTGCCACGAATGTAGAAGAGAGTGCGGCGCCCTGCAGGACAGGACAGTACTAGGACTCCGACACTGCAGGTAGCAGCAGCGATAGAGTTGCGGGTCTCAGGGGTTTGTTTATAGTGCCAGACCTACTTCAGAGGGTAATGGCTCAGAGAGGGTACCAAATACACAAAAGGGTCAACGTGCTTATTAAGCCGGTGGCGCTTACGTCCGTTTTCCAGATAACGAGAGAGAGAGAGAGAGAAGAAGAAGGTGTTTTACTACGCGTACTCCCAGACCCCAGACGAACCAATACAATCTTTACGCTGGCTGGCCAAATGTTCCTGCAGCGAAGTGTCGGAAAGCAAAAGGTCAGGGATCAGACAAGACCGCCGGCTGAAGCCTGCACTAAACCCCGTCTTGCCCTCTGTCTCTGTCTCTGCTCTGGAACCCATTGTACACGCCGCCGTTGTGTTTTGGGACTCATTCAGTGATTCATCCACGATAGCCGATAGTCTCCCCAGCTGTTGCCTCGGTCTGGTGTGAGGTGGCCATCTTCTTCACGCCGTGTAGTGATGCACGGAACGGCTTCAGGTTTATCGCTACCTGCTCTAGAACCATTCGTTACGCCAAGGAACAACACCGCGCTACTCATTCCCCGCTGTTAGCTACACGCGCAAGAGGAGAATTCCTGGAATAGAACTGAATCAGGTACAGAGCAATGACAGGTACAGATGTGTACAGTGCTTTGGGAGCCTGTTGCTCATAACACTGCCGACTTCATCACGAATGTTACTGAGAATGAAAGGTGAGTTCACTGGCCTTACGGGTCCTAGTCCGAATTCCACTTAGCCGGCGTACGAAAACAAAGAGATTAGACAGGATATACTGAGTTGGTTTTGACTCAGCGGTCATTCCGGTCTTTCTGGACTGGGCGCAGTATCAGTCACGGACAAGACCTGTGGACGCCAGCGACAATCTCTTCGTTTTATCGGAAGCCGAAAACTCTGCGGTCTTAAAATAAGTATTCCTTTGAAACACAGCCGTGCTAGCACGCGACTTTTCAGTGCAGTCTCTTTCCTGCTGTTTGACTTTCAGAAACGTGATGGACTGACTGTGCAGCTGTGTCAACTTTTGCAAATATGACTGGCTGACCGCCGTACAGCTGTCTGGATTTCAGGATATGGACTGAGTGGCCATCACGCGCTTTTCCGTCAGCTTCAGTTCCCTGCATTGGCCCTGAAGAAATTAATAATCGTACACACTCTCTGCTTATGTGAATGGATGTTAAGATGTGGTTTTCAGGCTCTGTATTGTGTGTAAGTTGGTTCCTGCGAGATCATTTGAAGGGTCTGCAAATGCAATGACTGAAGACCCTCCCCCCCCTCCCCTCCCCTCCCTCCCCGTTCGCGCTTTGACGTCTACCCGTACACAAGTCCTTGTCCCTCTGTGCCCGGATCCTTGTCTTGTTTTGGTCTGAACCAGGGTTTAACCATGGTAATTGGACTTGGAGCTTTGAGAGCACGGGACAAGACATAAAAATGGATGTTACTCTTCTCCGAATCTGCTGGTTTTCCCCTTGGGTGTTTTTCTAGTTTATTTTGTCAAGCAGATCAGTGATGGATGGCAATCGCAGACTACCGTAGGAAAAGAGTTCACATCAAGCAGGACAGGCAGGATACAGACTGACTGAATCAGCTCTGATTACGAGTTCAGTAAAATCAATATCTGGGGAGGAAGACACGCGAGAATAATGAAGATGGAATCGAAAAATTCGGACTGAGGAATAAGAAGAAAAATACCCGAGGAAACCCAGGATTGAGTGTGACGGCAAACCTTCTCTTGCGTCAACACGCTTTAATTAACGGCAAGGATTCAGATGAGCATCGAGCGACAACTCTTTACTCAGCGGAAGAAAGCCAGAGAGATCTCGAAAGCGCCTCTCTCTTGGTAAACAAGGCTCGCAATAGCGGAGAGGGGGATTATTCTGAAAAGCTGAATCAACGCAGGGGGTAGCCACACACACACACACACACACACACATACACCGAGTAGGCCGTGGGCCTTGATTGTGAAAGAAAAGATAGAAACATCCATCAGTCACAAAGAAGACTGCGGAAGAAAAAGATGAAAGGATATAGGAGAAGAGGGAAAAATCCGCCCCGGAATCAAGAGGCCGAGGGACAAAATCTGATAATGGAACAGAAAGAAAGAAAGAAGAAAAGATCTTGCACCGCGGACTGTGTAAACAGATGCACCACCACACCGCAAGCTGGGGATCTGAAATGGAGAGATGGTCCTGCCAGTCTCCGAGACCAGAACCCGATAAGCGAGCCAAGGAGAGAAGGTTTCATTGTGGATCTTTGTGGAGAATAAAATAAGAAACGGCAGAAGAAAAAGAAGAAGTAGAAGGAAAAAAAAAAAAGATTAAAAGAGAGTGTGTGCAGTGTAGAGTTAAGATGATGAGTCATAGGCTGAGAAGTTAGAGATGGTGGAAGGGAATAGCGGCGCGATATCAAGAACTAGACAGAGACGCTGTGTAGATAGTGGTGAAAAGTAAAGGTAAGCATAGGACGGCTGTAAATGTTCCTCGCTATCTCAACCTCTTCGGGAGGGAGGGAGATAAGGAGGGTGATGTCAGGCAACAGATCAGCAGAAGGTGCCCACTTGTTTTTTTGTTTTGTTTTTGTTTTTTGTTTTGTTGTTTTTTTTTGGGGGGGGGGGTGGGTGGTGGGGTAGGGGATAATGTTACGCGTCCTCAAAGCGGGTGGGTGGGTGTTCGGGAATTTACGTCCTTTTCCACACCACATACGGGTGATATCAAAGACGGGGCAACGAGAAAAAAGGCCAGCACAAATATTTGGCCCCAGCCGAGATTCGAACTCACGACCCGAGCATTGAAAGTCCAACGCTCTACCAATCGGCTACCCCGGCTCCCCTCCTCAAAGCGGCCTTACGGCGAATATGGGCAAGCGTCATAACTTTTCCCTGGTACTTGCACGTTGTAGATGTCTGCCTTGTCCGCGTATGGGTCGACACCGACCCACATCGTCCTTTCCGTATTCCTGTATCACCTGGCTACATCGGTATTGTTTCCCAGAATCGAAGGACAAAAAAAAAAAAAAAAAAAAAAACAACGGACAAACAAAGAATTGTAGGCTTTTTTGCATGAACCAAACCAGAGTGAAACTTTGTACATGTAACTTTCTCTGGCCAGACCAACTATTCCACGTATCACTGAGGGGAGCCGGGGTGGCCGAATGGTAGAGCGTTGGACTTCGAATGGTCGGGTCGTGAATTCGTATTCCGCGGGCTGGTGCCAAATATTTGTGCTGACTTTTTCATCGTTGCCCCGTCTTTGATATCACCCGTATGTGGTGGGAAAGGACGTTAAACCCCCAAACACCCACCCACGTATCACTGAGACGTCAGTGCCCTTACACAATAGAACGAAACAGACCACGGCTGTGGATCATTCATTTGAAGGAACCTACTAAGGGTACTACCTATTTTGCTTCACCTTTATCTCTCAGCGGGCCCACGAATTCCAAATTACCTTGTAGACCAGAGACTAGGTCCGGGGTGTATTGAAACGTGTCCAGCACGGGGTTCGCGGGTGCCAGAATTCCCATTTTGTTCCCAGCAGATCGGACGCCAGGGTACCGGGGGTTCGACGAGGGATGGCGAGTCTGAGAGAGCGAGATAATACAACCACGCTGACAGACACACGGGGGGGCCTCGGAGGTCACATACTCAACATCTCCACAGACATTCTGGCCCAACCTTTCATCCTTACCCCTACCCCCTCTCCCTCCCCCGTACACCACTACCGCTTTCCACTTTGGCCATCTCATCCAGAACATTTTAGCTAATCAGAAAGATAAACACATTTGCTGCTGTTTTACGTTTTCACAAGCCACATCAAGTTCACATAAAAACGAATGAAACCGGTTGCTCTCTGCTGCTACATGCCCCTAGTTTGTGCAAACACTTTCCTTATTGTAATCCACCCACAGGCTTCAAAAAGGTCGCAAAACAAGAGAAGTAAGCAGCACCGCTTGTTGGCCCTAGCAACAATCACTAGGGGTTTTCGGAAAGGTCCATTTACCTCCCAGGCAAACTCCACCGCTCGCCATCTCTACGGACATCTCACCGACGCCGGCGTCTGCTGCACTATCTTTCGCTGGCGGAGGGATAAACAGTGATACGGTTCGTCACTTTTCCGCGTCGCCCGTGCCAGGCCGTGGGCTGAGTCAGTCTCGTAGGTGACTCAGATTGATGTAGTTTACCTTTCCAAGGCGATTCTTCGTGCGCGGTTATAAATACTTCTGACTCATGAACTTCACCTCTTTAAATCTCAGCCTTTCTACTGAGTTAGCATCAACGGTGCGTAATTCTGATCGTGTTATAGGAGGGAGGTTGCTCAGTCAGTGTTGTGTGTGTGTAGTCGAGTTATTCGCGTTAGTCGAAGATTACAATATTTTCCTCGGTTTTGCTCTTTGCCTACCACGGACGGTGGTTCCTGCCCATCTTGTGATTGAGAACAACTCTGGTAGAAATGACCTGCTGAGAGCTGTGAAGAAATACGCAAGGGAGAGATGTTCTAGTTCAGCCTGTGCTTCCAACATCAAATTACCATGGTTATATCTCTAAACACCCCAAAACCTCTTTTACCCACCCACCCTACTTCCCCCTCGCCCCCTAAAATGTCGCGAGTTCGAATCCCGGCAGGGACAAATATTTGTGCTGGCTTTTTCATCGTTGCCCCGTCTTTGGTATCACACGTATTTGGTGGAAATGGACGTTAAACTCCCAAACACCCACCCACCCCCCTAAAATAAGGTGAGGAAGCCAGGGCGTGTCCACAGAAAAAAAAAATCCTCTCGTAGGAGAGGAGGTTAAAAAAAAGCTAATAATTCAGATGGGTCTTCGTTTAGGTTTTGGTTAAATTGTGGTCTGAAGAGAAACCCCGAACCTGCAACATGGACATGGATTGAAAAAAAACTTGAAAGCTTTCATTGATTCGACGCATGTGATATCATTCTGCTTGGCAAAGAGCTCTTTTGAAATATTCATCCCTCTTTCGTCTTTTCCTGGAAATGACTGATCCACCTACACTAACCTTGTTTTCAGTTTTGTCTGTACGTCGCGATACACGCCATCGCCAAGAGAATCCCATGATTATTTTCAAGTGCCGCCTACAGACATGTCTGCTCCGTCTGGCCTTTCCATCAATAGCGGATGTACGCGCCAGTATCAGACGGGGACAAAAATATATCGCCATCTACCGCTGTCTACGACTTCGGCCACTGACGTCAGAAGCTTGAGTTGTGAGGCTCGGGTTGCTTCAGCCATGGTGTCGTCACAGAGTTATGATGAAAGATGAATGATGAATCTGTTGCTCAGTCTGGAATGAGAAACCCGTGTACATGTTGCAGCTACAGGCGAGATGGTCTGATTCATCGTCAGGATTTCTGGGGACAAGGCAAAGTCGTCGGGCCTTGGACAAGCAAACCAAGTTCCGTTGATTTGGAAAAAGGCATAAGCGACTATCAAATCCATGGCACCTCTCTCTCTCTCTCTCTCTCTCTCTCTCTCTCTCTCTTTGTCCCCCCCCCCCCGCCCCCCAAGATGACGGAAGTAACTCTTGCACGCGCTGTGATACGACGTCACTCGCACATGCTCATTGACAGTCAAGGCCATGTCTTCATCCGGACAGTCATAGGTAATGTAGTCTCTCTGGTCATAGTCAGTGACGTCAGCAGACGTGGACAAGACAGATCCACTGTTTGGTGAGAAGATCAGACCGCAACTCCTCTAGGAGACAGCGTGACCAAAATGTCTGTATAAAACACCGAAAAGTCGCACATGTCTGTTGAACTGAAGGCGATGTCTTCACTCGAACTGGAACACCTCATCATGGTGCCTGCAACAGAAAGACGTTGACAAGATGCATCCGTATCATCGGCCTCTGTCACATTGATGAGCAAACCAACGGGCACTCTCCGAGATATAGTCAGAGAAAGCATGCGGTTCCCGGCACGAAAAAAAAAACCAAAAAAACCAAAAAAAAACAAAACTGACTAACACGCGTTCGTTGACACCGTTGGCGCCGTCTTCACTCGGAGACTCATCGTGATGCCGGCAATCTGAAAGACGTTGACAAGAAGTTATTCGACATCCGGATGAGCCAACAAGTCGGCGTATTTCCAGGCACGGTGATACGTGTGTGATGAAGTGCCCAAGTGGAAAAGTCACACGCGTTCCCTTACACTGATGGCGGCGTCTTCTCTGGAACAACTCCTCATCACGCCTGATACTGAAACACGTGGGCAGGACAGATTACCGACTCACTGATCGACATCTTGATGAGCAAACCAACTGGCATTCTTCCAGGTACGACCTGGGCAGTAAGAACTCCCTGACTCACTAAAAACTCCCTGACTCACTAAAAACTCCCTGACTCACTAAAAACTCCCTGACTCACTAAAAACTCCCTGACTCACTAGGGGAGCCGGGGTGACCGAATGGTAGAGCTTTGGACTTCTGATTGCTCGGGTCGTGAGTTCGTATCCCGGCTGGGGCCAAATATTCGTGCTGGCTTTTTCATCGTTGCCCCGCCTTTGATGTCACCCGTATGTGGTGGAAAAGGACGTTAAACCCCCAAACACCCACCCACCCCACCCTGACTCACTCACCGCACACACCTTGATGGACAGTCAGGCCGATAACCTGAAAGACTTTAGTGGACAGTTAACGGGCGCTAACCGGCGTGACTCGGGGTGATCTACAGACCGGCGCCGTCTTGTCTGGGAGGAACGGCTAATTTGTCGGCTTCTCCTGGTGGTCACGAAGCAGCCGCCAGAGGTTGAGGACACGAGGGAATAGTCTGATGTACAAGGCGAGCGACCCATGCAGATCGGAGCATTGGTGGATCGAACGTATTGCTCATCCATTGTCCGCGCTAGTCTGGGGAGCAGTTCTGTGTAGAGAAATGCGAGCTGACTGCGCAGAGAGGATGACTGTGTTTCTGGTGGTGTTTTGAATAAAAGGAAAAAAACTGAACAGGCAAATGTCACTCAGACATATCCACTCGGACAAAAACGGAATGATCATTTATCAGCAGATCGCGTATTGAAAAAAAACAACACCAAACAAAAAAAAAAAAAACACAACCTTTTTAACCTTCATTCCCATTTTGTATATATTTATTTATTTATTCATTGTCGGTAGGGAGTGAAATGAGTTGAAATGAGACGCGATCAGGGGTGGGAGCTAATATGGTGAAATTTAGATATACCATAGGATTTGCACGATTTAGAGAAACGACCCTTAGCTTGGGTGTAAATTGTAATGACACATTGGAATGTTATGATGTGACGTACCTCACTTTTTCAGTGTAATCGTTTTTGGCATTTTGTCACCTTCAAGTGGACTCCCCACCCACCTCCTGGTCTCCCTCTCACACCCTGCTACACTTTTGGAACTGTCAACAGAGATTTGTCTCAGAGCTTTTGTCTCCATGGCAGTCATTTCCCAGTCATTTAATAATTCCAGCGGGCTTCGGGTATACCACCGCGCAAGTTCTCACTGAAAATGAGCACGGTTTCACTTTGGAGTCACCGTACCCGCGACATTTGCCACCTTGGCGATAAAAAGACCGCGAATGGCGAACAATAACTTGTGCGTGACAAAATGCCATTGGCGGTATGCTTCGCACCAAGGAGCCAATTTCAGAGGTCTAAGTGTTTTGTTGTGCTCGTCAGCTCAACCTTGTTCTGTTATTTGCAGAGGTGAAGTTGTCGTTTCCGCCTGGTTGCAAAACGAGAGCGAGAGCTTGAGTGGGTAGAGTTCACCGTTTTCAAGAGGAAGCCATTTATAGAGCTCTGTGTCTAACAGATGATTAGAACATCGATCTGGGCCACAGACCTACATGCTCCGGAAGTCGCGCCTCCCGGGGAGACGGGATAGAGCAATTTCTGTGGACAGTGTGTGAGATCATTACTCGTGTCGGCCCATTTACCTCTGTGATGACCGCCGTTCATTGCAGCTAGAGAATTGTGTGATGACCGGAGGAGGGCGCTCTGTTAGCGTTGTGCAGGACGCCGTGTGAGCGAGTGAAGCGAAAGTCGTCGGAATTTTTACTGACGAGTGTGTTTGTGTATCGGTTCTGATATTATGCTGACGATGTAAACGACAAGGTCCTCAAGCAGTTTTTCTGTGTTTGGGATTGTTATTCTTCGCGTGTCAAACTTGGGACAACTGACTAGATTTCGTCTGAAAATCAGAAGCGCTCACTGTGTTTCGTGTTTCAGTGTGACCTCAGAGCAGGAAATTGCAAGACGAAAAGGCAAGCTACAAAACAAAAAAAGAGAGTTTAAAAAAATAGATTTGATTAATTGTCCACAACTTCTTATAACCAGGTTCAGTCCGCCAGGAAACAGTCACATAAATTCGTAATTGACTTCCTTTTGAAAACATCAAACACAAACACATTAGTAATTATTATCATTTAGCTTTAATGTCAGTATGCTGACTTGCATGTCGGCGACTGCAAACACTTTGTAAAAAGGAAGAAGGAAAGTTTCGGACACTGTCGGTCGTTCGATTGACTGGTGAGATAAAAAGGCAGCCCGGCGCAGTGCTGGCTTGTGGATTTGTTAGTGACAAACCAAGGAACTCAACGATTGCGTTTCCAATTTGCTGTAGGGTTTTCACGTGCCTGAGAAGTGAAAGAGACATTCCTCCTAGAACATCTTCAGATCCGCCTCAATGTGTGAGCTTGGAAAGCCGAGTGTTTGACGGTGTGCTCGTTTTTTGTTGAGAATTATTTGGAATTATCTGTCCACTGAGCTCTCCAATCCGGTCTCTTCGATTTGAAGGCATTGTGAGACTTCCCAGGCAGAAGAGTTTCAGGAGAAAGGGGAGAAAACTTCATCCCCAAAAAAAGTATCAGAGGGGCGAGCGAAGAATCGCCGATTCAAGTCGAGTGGGAGAGAAGGGACATCCGATCGATTCGGTTGGGGGGGAGGGGAAAAAATCGCTCCCTCACCTCATGCCCCACCGCCCCCTCTCATTTTATTGATTGATTTCAGGCGCGCTCTCTCTCTCCGGCTCTCGCTATCTGCACGCGCAGTGCAGCGCATGTGCAAAGAAGCGCTGTCCTCTGCCGGCACGCGCTGTTTTGAATGCGTGCGCGTGGAATTCCTCTTTCTTTCTCTCTTGCCTCGACTGTCACCCGACGGAATTCGCTCAGTGCACGCACTTGTTTGAGTGATCCCTCTTCGACTGCAGTTAATCGTCCAAACCCAAAAAAGCGGAAGAGCCGGGCGCTGAAGGGATTTGCCCCGTGATGCCCCGTTAATGTAAAACAGCTCTCCGCATCGGTCCGGTAGGGTGTGTCAAAGTAATTCGCCCTTTTCACGACAGCGCCGCACGGCGATCTTATGAGAAGATCGTTAACTTTCTTTTGTGTGTGTGTGTGTGCGCGCGAGACTTCTCATAGCACTTTTCTGATCGGAGTGACTTACTTTTTTTTTTGTAATCTCCTGACGCAGGGAGACTAGGAAAAGGAAAGGTGCTGTATTATTTCGGGAACTGCAGAGTTTTGCAAAACCGGAAAATCGGCTAGGGTTAGAATTGAGAAGGTCACAGTCACGTCGTTACAGGCCCAAAAATCAAAGCGTGACATTTTGTGTTAAAATGTCAACCAAGTTGTCGGGACTGAAACACGGAAAACTGTGCGTCTGTATTTGCAGTTGCCAGGCGATTTCGTCCTAAGATCGATTTCAATTTGACGTTCAACACGTGGTTCAGCACGAAGGGGAGTTTGCCAAAGCCCGATTGCTTCAGGCAGTCAAACATGCGGCTGACACTCTGACAGACTGTGACGTGTGTGTGTGTCTTGAATCACCCAGTGACTCACGCACCTGCCTGAGACAAGAAAAACTACGAAAAAAAAAATACACAAGTATCTACTTTTCAGTGTTTTGGGTTTTGAGTAACTGACCAACTGCTTCAAGGCAGTCAAAGGCTGAAACATGGTGACAGTGTGTGCGCGCTTGTCTTGAGTCACCAGCGCGCCCAACCTGATACAGAAAAGGACAGACTGATTTGGGTAGAAACAGTAGAGTCACTTTTTCAGTCATACATTTTAACAAGTGGGATCTCTGAGACAACTTGGACCACATGTACCAGAAAATCCACTGGCCGCCCGCTCCGAAAGTCGACCCTAACGAGTACCTTGCTCGATTTAAAGTCGGAGAGGAGTTGCGCGCCACAGCCACCGCTACAGCAGCAACCGCAGCAGCAGTCGCTGCGTCGTCACCACCAGCGGCAGCCACCACTACCACCACAACCGCCGACGCCGCCGCAGTCAGGGAGACCCCCGCCGAGGACGCTTCAGCGACCGCCACGACAACAACCACAACAACGGGAAAGTCACAGTCGAAGGCGGGTTACAGCAGGATGTGGGAGGACCCGCTGGGGGATCGCCACGCCATCCCGCTGTACAACCGCCTCAACTTCTCCACGGTCCCGCGCAAAACCGTCACCAAGAAAACATGGTGAGCTTCCCCCCTACTGCCTCGGTCATAGTTAAAGAACAAAATGATCGTTTTAGTGCTTGTAGACTGTTCGTGATTATCTGCATGCCGTCTCACTTTATCTTGTTTCCGTTGTTGTTTTGTTTGGTGCATTTGCGGCTGTCCGGGCGCGAAGTCTGATCAGTTGTGGTGGCAAGTTACTCGTTTCAGAAATCAGAGAGAGAGAGGTGTTTTCATTGTTCATGGTAATATATGCATGCGTGCTGTTGTATTTTACTCCTGTTGTGTCGCTCTCTCGGTGCACTCGCGGAGAAGACACGGGATACAACAGAATACAACTCCAATACTTTATTAAAAGAAGATACGCGGAGAACAAATTCATGAAAGTAGAAGAACCCAGAACGTTGTGCAGGGCTGCTTATATACTAAACAGGTCAGATGTAGAACATTCCTCAACTTCCTGGCAAGTTCGAAATCTTTCCAAGGTGACGTAATCTGCTGACGTTACTGCACCAGCATGTTCTGGGATAGTCTAGAAATTTCCATCGAAATGCAGTGACTCCGGTTTTCGCGATCTCTACAACACGTGCGTACATTCGTCCAAAAAAAAGAAGAAAAGTAGAAAAGGTTATTGTAAAGAATGCGTATCATTTATACACTTACGTTCCTGCTATGTAGCTTCAGTTTGTACTGTGGATATTAGGAACTGTACGTCTCGTATTTGTAAATTTACTTCTCGTATCCCTCCACTAGTTCCGACAACCGCCCATTAGGCGGGGCGGATAAAGGTGACAAGTACACACAGTGGGATTGTAAAACACACATTATAATATGACAGTGGTTGTTTGAAGTCGACGCCATAACCATTGTCTCCCCTACAGGCACCCGTAGAGTGTGTGGATATATAAAAATCAGATCGTATTTTCATGTGTCATAACCGACCGCAAACCCCACGTCTCTGCTACCGGTATGAAAATCGGTTTAAGTTTTAAACGGGCTGTAAGCCCTTCTTTGCTAAGCCAGCTTAAGTTTTGGAACAGTTTCGCTCGTGAATGCGCCTGCACGTGACGCTCGAAATACCCTACCTTGATGAATAGTACAGCTCTTAATGCGATACAGTGTTGTCGTTTTGCGCGAAGGGTCGAACATTCAAATTCCGAGTCTGCAACTGTTGTTACACTACTGGAGCGCTCAGGGTGGTGGCCGTGTCGTCGAGTACGCTCCTGTCGGCTCAGTGCTAGCATTACAGACGCTGTCACTGTCCAGGCGTCTAAGTGGTGTGATGATACAGATACAATGTACCATGGAAACACATCAGAGCGGTCTGTGAGCCTAAAAATTGTAGCATTAACTCCTTTAAGTATTCACACAATGAGTGCCTGTGTGTCTCCCGTTTGTACCACACTACAGCGTTAGATGGTGGGTTTCGGACCGGCGAGGGAGGAAAAACAGAATAGAGCCGAAAGACTGGCCAGAGGGGAAATTAATACCACTCCAGATATCGAGCATTGATTGTTCCCGCGAGACTGTCGCGTTGTGTCGACGAGTACAGTACGCCGACTATGGTTAGGTGACAAGCTCGCAGAGCGATACGGACGCCTCCCCCTACAGATGGCTTTGATGGCCCTGTCTTCCGTAGTGGCGGACAGCGCCGTGGCGCCGCGATCGCGTTTTGATAGACCCGGCGGTTCGGGTCGTCTTTCTTTTGTAGTTTGCGATCTGATCTGTCTTCAAGCTGGAGAAATAGATTGAGTTTGCTGTTCCAACTTCCTGGCGATCAGAATGGACGGCTCCGCGCCTGTCAGTCACAAGGGCCGAGCCCCCAGAATTCAGCCAGTCGCGTGGTATCACACCAAATGAGGAACAGGACATTGTGTCAGATTCGTACAATGTCTCACTCTGTATGATGTGTACTGTTAGAGTACAGCACGGGCGTAAGTTAGTGGCTTCCTCTGATACTTGCTGAAACTGTGGCATCATACAAACTTAACAACTGTACATTTTGTATTCTGGAAAGTCAGTTGATGAAGAGTTCCCTGTAAGTCTAACACTGAAGACACGTCGCGCGATGAATCACATTTACTTGAATTCTGACCGCTATCATTCACAGTTTAACCGAAGTGTTTAACTTACAACCTCCCATGTTGCTTGTTGTTATCTTCTCTTGGAGTTGCCACCGCCAGACTCCAGCTTTTCCCAGTAAACTGCAGTGCGTAAGAGTTTAGCTTGCCCGAAAGAAAATTCAAACCCGCCCTGTCTAAAGAAATACCGCTTGTCTGTCATGGTGTCTGGCGGTAAATGGCCCCACAGTTCTCTCTCTGTCTGAGGCAGATGCCGAGATTTCTTGTCTCTCTTGACAAACGCAGGGGCGAGCACTCAGTTTGGACCGATGTCAAGGTTTTTCTCCCGTTGTTGACATGTTTATGTTTTCTAGCCTTTGTCTGCTCGCTTGATTTTGTAGGTTTGAAATCTTGACTGGTGAGACGGAAAAAGTGTCACGTTGTTACCCTTGGTCGGGTCGGTTCGCACTGCACTAATTGCGAGCGCCAGTTTTTGTTAGTGTGTGTGTGTGTGTGTGTGTGTGTGTGTGTGTGTGTGTGTGTGAGTGTGGAGGGGGATGGGGGGGGGTTAAGGGGGTAGGCAGGGACGGGTCTTCATTCGTACATTAGTTTTACTGCCACTAGGCACTTTACCCAATTTCTGGCATTAGCTTAAACAGCGCCGCGAAATAAACCCAACACGCATGCTCACATGAATCACACGCATTCCCTCACACACTGCACATGTACACATTACAGTCACGTTGTGTGGAGGGACAGCACAGTAAAAGTTTCGAAATTTAGAATCACATTATTTTCGAATTTTTTGGGCTGAACATTTCCAAAGATATTGTCGTTGACACCTCGACTGTTAAAATATATTACGTGTAGCAACATAAGACAGATTAGGGTTGTCAACAGAATAATACATAACAGCATTTTTCTTTTTTCTTTTTTTAAATTGCACACACACCCAACCCTTCATTACTCCAGAATGTCTTTCAGACGGTGTTTATGGAAGAAGAATAGTGCCAAAACAAGCTCATTTGTCTTACCAATCGGTGTTTATGGCGCGGGGGTTGTGCCAAAAACTCCCGCCCCTGTCAAGACGTCATTTGCTGTATGGAACGCAGATGACGCCAAAACAGATAACTTGCCTTGCTCCTCGAACTCCGGAATGGCTCGTCGAGGAGGTGTAGTCATAGATACTGGTGGTAATCGTGCCCCTCAAAACAACAAGGTGACTGCAGCAACAACAATGGCACCGCAGACCTGTTTAGTGTGTCAACAGTCGCACTACCTTGGAAAGCTGTCTTTGCGGTCTGTTCAGCATATTATTTCCCTGTGGAAAACGGGAATCTGAAATTCGTTTGAAAATGAATAGTGGGGTCTTTTTTTTTTTTTTTTTTTTGGCCTGTTTTCTGTCAGCTCCTAGTTCTTGTCTTTAGTCTGCTGTCTGCTTCAGTCTTGCGCCGTCATTTTCAAGTGTTGCACGTGCCGTCCGGAGCCAGCGCAGAGTAAGAGAGTAGGTCACGGGGTAGTGGTGTAGTGACAGTGATAGAGAGCATTTCCAGTGTCATTTGGGGGGGAAGAACCTAACCGGCCATCAACTCCAGAGCCTCTTTCCAGATTCGAGATGAGGGTAGATTTCCATGAGCTGGACTGAGTTTACTTTCTCAGCTTCCCACCTGTCTCAGAATATGCTGCGCTGATCGTGAGCGACACGCGCTGATTGTCTACACACGATTACTCACGAGAGGTGGCTAAAAGCCTTTTGACTGACTAATTATTTCGAAAGCAGGGCATTAGCTCACGGGAGGCGCTCTCTCCCTCTCTCTCTCTCTCTCTCTCTCTCTCAATTTTCTTGTCTGGCGTTTTGGAAAAAGAGCGAAACACGAAAGAGGAAAACGATAAGAAAACAGGTAACAACGCGAAATGCTTCTCTTGCTGTCACTTTACCCGTGATTAGTGTGAAGTTTTTTAGCGAGGTAGTTAAACGGTAGAATGAGCTCATTTTGCTGATGAGGGGTTCAACAGCCGTTGCCAGGCGGTTACCTCGGCCGTTTGTCAGTTGCCGTTCTTCTGGCTGTTGTGTCATCGCGCTACTCAGTCTTACGTAGTTTACTGGGAGTGACTGATAGACTTCTTGCTGCAACACCATGCTAAGGTGAGTTTGTTTACCCAAGCATGTCGGTTTTTCACTGATAACACTATTGACACAGTTATTGTGATGGACACGATAATGATCGGCTTATGTAGTCGACTGGGAGGGAGTGATAGTATTACAGTTTATGTGTGATAGTCTTACAGGTCCGCGTGTGTGATAGTCTTACAGTTCCGCGTGTGTGATAGTTACATAATTCGTGTGTGATAGTCTGACAGTTCCGCGTGTGTGCAATTCGTGTGTGATATTCTTACAGTTCCGCGTGCGTGATACATGTTACACAATTCGTGTGTGATAGTTACACAGTCAGTTCATGTGTGATAGTTACACAATCCGTGTGTGATACTCTTACAGTTCCGCGTGTGTGATAGTTACACAGTTCGTGTGTGATAGTTGCACAAGTCGTGTGTGACTGATACTTACACAATTCGTTTGTGATAGTTACACAGTTCGCATGTGATAGTTGCACAAATCGTGTGTGACTGATACTTGCACAATTCGTGTGTGATAGTTACACAGTTCGTGTGTGATAGTTACACAGTTCGTGTGTGATAGTATTGCAGTTCATGTAACAGGATGCTAAGGTGAGTTACTCAAAGAATAATTTCTTCAGTTTTCTTTCTTCTACTTATTTTGTCTAAAAACGTTCACTAATGGTACTTCATGGCGTGCCAGTGTTCATGTGTGTGCCGGAGATGTGTAATTTCATGTTGTTCGAGTTGGCACACTTTGAGGGACGGAGTACAAGGCTGTTTTGGTGATTACGCGTTTTCAGTAACAAAATTGTGAAGCGCGGCGTGGTGGAAAAGGACGTTGAACTCTCCAACACCCACCCCACCCTTGTACCCCGGTTCTAAGATACTCGCTGTGCTTTGGATGAGATACGGTTACGGTAGATAGTATTTGTTCGCATACCGTTGAATAGAAGTATTCTGTTTAACATCTAGGATTGCAGAACCGATAGGCTAACATCTGTTTTGACTTTTGAGCCCATGGTTTACAACTAAAATTGTTTTGTGCTCAGTGACATGATGGTCTGGCCGAACTGTCTCAATATTAAATTTGTCCGTCTCTGTTTGTCCCTTATGTAACCATTTAAAGGGAACAAGACCAGTTCATATTTTACTCAGTGATGATCTAAGTTCTGAGGAAAAGCTGTAAACATTCTTTAAAAGGAATCTGATCATGGCTGTCACGCAGTAGGCTGTCTGCGTTGATGAATAGCTTACAGGATTCCCGGTGGTGCAGTGGATGAGGCAGGCGCCAGTTTCACAGATAAAGCGGGCCCGGGCATTCATTGGTTGGGTTCAGCGCACTTCATCACTGAGGGAAACGGATCGTCCAGATAGCTCCCACGTGTGTGTGGAGACTGGAGAGCTTTATTTTGGGCGCGAGTGCCGCGTTTTTGTCGTTGGGGGCAACTGCCAGGATGGATGGATTAAATGTATATGTTTGTGCTTCTGTCCTTGCTGACTTTCCATTTATCGCCCCCAGTGCTAGCCGCTCTCGGCCTGCCGTGCATGTTTAGCTGTGGGGGGGGGGGGGTGGAGATAGGAGAAGCTTCTGTGCACAACGGGGGCTTTGTGTTTTGTTCATGGGTCGGCGCTGTTGTATTTGTGGATTTGGTTGGGATTACATCCAGTAGATTACCGCAATGGCGAGGTGTTGTGTGACTGATTTGACATGAAATTGCTCTCTCCAGCTCACTGTCAACCCTCCCCCACCCCCCCCCCCACACACACACACACACGTTGAGCTCCCAAACAGTCCGGAAAACTCTTAAAATTGCGATGATAAGTGAGGTCAGTAAAGAAAAAAAAAATGTTGATATTCTTGCAAGAACTCTTATCATCGTACATTGTACAAGTGCTGGTTAATAAACAATTTCCTGAGTAATTTTCGCGAAAATTTCTCTGGTTCCCCCCCCCCCCCTTTTATTAGGAACCCCCGCTCCCCCTCCCCCTCCCCCTCCCCCCGCCCACACACACACACTTATCCCGGCTGGGGCCAAATATTTGTGCTGGCTTTTTCATCGTTGCCCCGTCTTTGATATCACCCGTATGGACGTAAAGTGATCTGACATGAAATTGCTCTCTCCAGCTCACCCCCACCCCCTATGTGGTGGAAAAGGACGTTAACCCCCCCCCCCAACACCCCCCCCCCCCCCCCACACACACACACACTGACACGAACGTGCAAGCTTGTGCCAAGACTGTGCACATTTCAGAAACGAAACACGGGATTCCCTGGCCCGGTTAGACAAAGGAAACTAAAGCTAACATGTCTGTCTGAGGAAGCCTGCGCGGTGTATTTGTCTTGAGTGCCATCACACGCGTGAATGAAGCTACTGAGGCAAGGAAGGCATGCTCACAAAGCCACAGCTGGAATGGCTGGTATGGGTTGAGAGGCCAGATGTGTGAATGAAAACGATCTCTTCTTGCCGTCTGTGTGGCAGCGTACTGGCGCATAAAAAAGGATAATTACAATGAACACTAAGATAATTATTATTATCTTTAATATTTACCATGGTTGCTAGATCATTGTGAAATTCGCTGGAGAATATTATAGTTAGGTCTGGTTTTTCCCCCCCGCCGTGAACGCAAAAAATGTTCATTGTAATTATCTCTAGAGATATTTACAATTATCACCGATAAATTTGTCTGCCCTTTTCAGACCCCCCTTACCCTACCCACCAATCCCCCCCCCCCCACAGGTACCACCCCCTTCATCCATGCCCTTCCTGTTTCCCCCTACCTTCCACCCCAACCTTTTCCCCTTCACTTTACCCTCCCGCCCCCTCATAAAGCAGCTTCCTCTCACCCTCATTTCCTGGCAGCGTGAGGAAACCTTTTCGCGTGGTGAGGGAGGAGAAAGGCCACACACTCGTAGATATTTCCTCCTCGGGTCTGCGGGTCATATTCACTCGTCGGAAGGGTGTTGGCCTAAACGAAGCTTCTGGTCATTTGTGAAGTTAAAAAATAGACATGTATATGTACAGTTTGGGCTGTTTCCGTGGCTGTAGTGAGGGGAGTAGAATACGGAGTCGATCGAACTGTGCGACGTGGGAGAAAGGGGTTGGGGAGGGGCAGGGCGGGAGTGGGGGAGGGGGGGGAGGCTATCGAGGGGCTATAAGGGTGTCGTGTTTAATAGTTGGAATGTTGTGTCTTGCTGCGTTTGTCCTTCGTCGGTGTTTTGATTAACAATGATGTCCGGAGTCATTAAAAATTCAAAACAAAAACTTGGATTCACACACACACACACAGTGACACACACACACAGTGACACACACACACACAGTGACACACACACACACACACAAAATTGACAAACGCCGCTAGCCGGCCGATCCAGAAAGTACGGAATACACACTTGAAACTAAAGAAGTAATACATGTAGGTTTACCGAAATGACATGACAAGAGATGTCGGTCCGGGTGTGTCACTGTCACTTGTCAGTGCACAGGCGCAGAATGCGTGCATTGCCTCTTGCAAGACAGGTCTGCCAGCTGTCAGGTATAGACGCCCATTGAGGAATCCACCTCCAGGCCCCGCCCATGACGGCTTTTGATTGGTCCGACGGTGTCCCAAGTAGGTCACAGTTGACAGCTGAGCCGTGCGCGTGTGTGGAAGCGCGTGTCAGTGGTGGGGGGAAGGAGTGAGAGTGTGTTTGTGGAGAGGTTGACACAAAGGGCCCCGGCTGGAAAAGCTGAGGGTCTTGTGGCTCTGTGCTCACTCACAGTTCGAGCCGGCCACAGAGGCTCCAAAACACAGCTGACAGCCAGCACGCAGTGAAAAGTGTAAACGGCCGAAAAGCGAGAAGCGGCGATACATGCCGAAGTGCATACCTGGGGAACCGTACTGCACTGTACACGCGAGGCTGTTTTAGAAGCGGTAATTTTTATGGTGTCGGCCAGTTGTTCAGACAGCAAGTGACAGCAAGCGTGTTGTTGTGTGACGCCGGCTTCGCGTCAAAGTTTCGACAGGCGTATGCGACGCTGAAGCTTGTTGACTTGTTGCCAACTTGATGAGAGCGTTTTGGGGCTCGTGTCGTCTGCTTCAGACTCCCATGTCCACGCGTTCATAGCCAGTATACACTTACAGTACAACTTTCTGAAGAGTCCCAGGAACGTTATCGACATCATACAACATTCTGACGAGACAGGGAAGACTACAAAAGGTTACTGTGAAGGCTACGCGTGAGTTGCGCGTGGCAAGCATACACGCGTGGCGGAGAGTGGAACGTGGAGACAAAGTTTGGTATCGGGTTGCGGCACAGCATGGTGGAGTACCCGGCCCGAGGGCAGGGGGCCTGACCTGCGCGGTGCCACGATGAACCGGGACAAGCTGATCCAAAGGTAAATACAGGTGATCTACCATACCGCCGTTACCCCTGACCTTAGGCCTACACTCGCGCACGGCAAGCGTGCTGATAGTAAGTTAAGGTTGTAGGTGCTTGTGGCCAAGGCGTAATATGAGCGCGTGTTTTGTTGTTGTGGTTGATGTGTGTTTTTTTTTTTAATTCAACTTCTTCTTTCACGTCAGTTGCTCATAACATTCTGCCTGCGGGGGGGGGGGGGGGGGGGGGGGCATTTGAGGGGGTTTGTACAGGAGAACGAAGGGGTAACACCACTGTTTTAGCGCATAATGACTGGCCGCACTCCATTTTCTGCCATGTGTATCCGGCTGATTCGGTCACAGGTGAGAGAGAGAGATACACCGTGTGTGTGTGTGTGTGTGTGTGTGTGTGTGTGTGTGTGTGTGTGTGTGTGTGTGTGTGTGCGCGCGTGCGTGCGTGCGTGCGTGCGTGTGTGTGTGTGTGTGTGAGAGAGAGAGAGTGAGTGTGTGTGTGTGTGTGTGTGTGTGTGTGTGTGTGTGTGTGTGTGAGAGAGAGAGAAAGGTGTGTGTGTGTGGTGTGTGCCGCTGTGTGTGTGTGTGTGTGTGTATGTGTGTGTGTATGTGTGTGTGTGTGTGTGTGTGTGTGTGTGTGTGTGTGTGAGAGAGAGAGAGAGCCAGAGCCCAAATCCAAGAATTGTTCATTTCACTGTCACGATTACAACTCAGATGTGAACATAGGCGCTGTTTCTCTCAGTCTGTATTCAGTTACAGGAGTGTTACGGGATGAGTGGGTGGAGGCGTTCAGTCCTAATGTTTCAGGTGTCTGACCACACCAGTTTGGCTACCGTAACGGCCTCCGGTGTCAATTTATAATTTACAGTTGTGTTTGCCAGATTGTACTGTTTTGAGGTCAGACTCTCGTCGTTCTCTGGGTCAGGTCACTTAGGAACTGAGGTCGCGAGCGTGTGACAAGCGTGACACAGCTGGCGTTACTTCCCAGTCTGCCACCCACACGGTCCTGTGTGGTCAGGGATATAAGTCATTTTCATGTGATTTTTACGAGCCTGGTCATGTGACGAGATAGCTGTGTGTACGCTGGATCGCCGCCTTGGCTAACACCTCCCATAATATCAGGCCGCACACCATTTTCTGCCGTGTTTATCTGATTCAGTCACAGGTGAGAGAGAGAGAGAGACTGTGTGCTTGTGTGTGACTCAAGACTCAATCATTTTATTTTATGTGGTGTGTGTGTGTGTGTGTGTGTGTGTGTGTGTGTGTGTGTGTGGTGTGTGTGTGTGTGTGTGTGTGAGAAAGAGAGAGAGAGACAGCTAGCTGCGAACATTGTGGGGCTTTTTGTTGTTTTTAAACTGCGGCTGTGCACAACTGATGCAGTCACACCGTTGCAGTGTTTCAGCATTTCGGAGACCCATACAAAACCAGAGCGTGAGTTTGCAGTGACTTCATTGTGCTTTTGGTCAGTGAGCGAGACACATCCTTACAGCGTCTGGTGGGTGTTGTGTGCTGCACGAGAAGACCAGCTACTGCGATCTTTCTTGCTCAGTGTCAAAACACAAACTGAGCTGTGAAATCGGGCTGCCCGTGGCTTTTATACTGGTTCAGGGAGACTGAAAACTCTGCCCGTAACTGTGACAGAGTTGACTGCATTTTGCACAGTCGGATAATGCTTTGTTTTAATACACTGTTCGTGGATTTTTGTTAAGACCGCAGACCTTCAAGGACCCTGTGCACTGTCCCAAACGCGTGAGCGCGTGACATGCCGAATCCTAGATTGTACTCTTGTAGTTAGTGTTGTCGATTCTGTCCGCCCCGTTTTCTGTCAGTTTTCGTCTAGTCGCAACAAGACTGTTCTTGACAGCTCTTACAAGCAGCTGACCAACAGGATGATCAAACGGTACATCAGGCACCAAGCCACCAACAATGATAGAACCGTCTCGCGGCCAAATTAATAGACGTGTTAGCTGTCGTCTGACATTTTCCATCAGTGTACCGAGGCCTCCGTCAATGGCCAGTGATTCATCGCACACAACACACTCACAGAGGAAAGGGTTCGGGGCTTAGCAGTCGCGGACAAAGAATTAATTGCTAGCACAAACAGGCTGGTGGTGGCTCACTTGGGTTCTCCGTCTCGCTGCCAGCTGTTTGCTGAGTGAAGAACGGTGGTCGTGAATCATGTGGTGCCTGTAGTTCCACTTGGGGTTCGCTTTGCTCTGATTAGGGTCCCGTGAGGACAGCTGATGAGAGCATTAGTTTGTGGGTCTTGATGGATGAAGCGTTCAGCTTGTGAGCGGAAAGGAATGGTTTTTGGAACATAACATCTTGTAAGTGGCATGCATTGACGTAAGAAAGGTTTGCGTGAAATTGTGTGTGTGTGTGTGTGTGTGTGTGTGTGTGTGTGTGTGTGTGTGTGTGTGTTGAGGAGGGGGGGGGAGGTATGGGGGCTGAGTAATGATTCCCTGGGACATGGTACATTTGGGTAAATTTATTATGTGTATTTTTATGCTATGGTATGAGTTTGGAATTGAATTTATTCACTTCCTCTACATGTCCGTCAGTCTCCATCTTTCACAGTTTTTAAAAACAAACTAAACACCCACTTCTTTCCAGTCAGCCTTCTCTCCCGCTTAGTTAATTAGCTGCGAAACGGTCTTTGTTGCTTGCACTACTCTATCCATCTGGAAATACTACCCCCCCCCCTTCCCCCAGCTCTTTTTATCGAGATCCCAGCTGTATTTTATGAAAGTGATTGTGTGTGTGTGTGTGTGTGTGTGTGTGTGTGTGTGTGGTGTGTGTACTGTGTGTGTGTGTGTGTGTGTGTGTGTTTTCTGTGTGTGTGTGTGTGTGTGTGTGTGTGTGTGTGTGTGTGTGTGTGTGTTTCTGTGTGTCACTGTGTGTACGTGTAATTGTAGAGCGCTCTGAGCCAGCATCTGCTGGGATACTGCGCTATATAAAAGCAATTTATTATTATTATTATTATTATTATCTGAAGATCTAGCAGTGGGCATGTCTACATAATACTGCGTGTAGTATATATATATATACTCTCTTTGATCTAGTAAGTGAGCACTGCAGAAAGTGTAAAGAGCCGTTTGGTTGGGGTGTTTTCTTCTCTTTTTTTTTTCTCTTTTTTTTTTTTTTTTTGCCGCACACATTCAACCAAGGCTGCTGGGATGTGCAACATTTGTACTGATGATGTACATAACTTGATACCACAATCTTTCACCTTTTCCTGAGACGCTTAAGTCCCTAGCCAGGTTCAAGTTGACCAGGTCCTGGCAGATTTTACTGTGTGACAAGTGAGAGATTTTCCCTGTGGTTCAAGGTTGGTAGGGCCGACCCAGTCTATGTGCATGTGATGTATTGATAAGATAAGATAAAATAAGATAGATTTATTGCTTCTGAGGTTACAATTAAGAAAGAATTTGCTTTGCTCCTACTTGATAATAAAACACACAATTTGATATGATACACAAACTACCATAGAAATACATATACAACATTCAACGACACTCAGTCATTGGCTAAAACACAAATTTAATAGGGAATAAGGCACTAGAGGCATTGCCGCACATTAAACTATGTTAAACAAGCACTAAAGAATAACAGTTTAAAGTAAAAGGAGGGGCAGGCCTAATAACCAGATCAACAGATAACAGCTCTCTCTACATATAGATCCTTCATCCACACACATCTTATATTGTATTGATAACCTTGAGATATGTACATGTACACGGCCCCCCAGTTGCATTCCAGAACAGGTCAGCAGTAACTTTGAGTTTGAGATAAACCCAGGTGTACACTCAGCCTTGTAAAACCATTTTCCTCTTCAGGTCAGCTTCTGTGTGGGTCTAATCAGGACATGTCTGCATTCTGTATGATTTGGATACCCCAGGCTTACGTGCGCATGAAAAATGTTTCTGTTGTGGATGTTGATGTTTTGTATTTAATAATAATAATAATGAGTATTGTATAGGCGCTTTACCCAGTTTCATGAATTGGCTCAAAGCGCCGCCGAACTGAACCCAACACGCACGCTCACGTGAATCACACGCGTTTCCTCTCACACTGGACATAAACACATTTACAATCACGTGGTGCGTAGGGTCAGTCAGCTATTAAAATTCGGGAATTTAGAAATTTTGCATTTATTTTTCAAATGTGGTGGGCTGAACATTTCCAAAGCAGAGGAGGGAGGAAGCCGGAGTACCCGGCGGAGAACCCCCGACGATCGGCTCGAATGAACGGTGCCACGTACGAGAAGGACAAATTCTTTGCCCCGAGTGGGACTCGAACCCCCTGACCTCTCGCATTGGTGACAAGGTCCTTAACCACTAGACCCCGGCCACCCTGAGCTCCTTGTAGCTTAGGATACCCCGAGTTGGTAGAACAGTTGACCGTACAGTGAGTGCTCAGATCGTTAGTTCGCATCCAGGATTGGAGCCCAAAAGTTCTGCTGGATTTTTTTCTTTATTGCCTCGATTTCTTAGATCACTGGTATGTGGCGAGAAAGGATGTTAAATTCCTGAAAATCCAATTCTGTGCTGATACTTCAGTGGTGTCAAGGGTAATATGAAGCCGGCAGATTGGCCAGACGACAATTTATCAGTGACAGCGAGAGTGAAAACACCGGCGCTTACAGTTACAGGCAGCACGAGAACCATTCATCTCTGTCGTTAATATTTGCCGGGCTTTGGACTGAAGAAGTGGACCGTGTGTACACTAGTGAGACACAATCTGATCAGTCGGGAATTCCCATTTG
Organism: Batillaria attramentaria; assembly: GCA_018292915.2. Taxonomy (NCBI): domain Eukaryota; kingdom Metazoa; phylum Mollusca; class Gastropoda; family Batillariidae; genus Batillaria; species Batillaria attramentaria. The sequence continues at coordinate 868,652 of JACVVK020000036.1, read as the reverse complement.
GTGAACGCGCGGCTCTGTAGTCTTCCCCTTGACACTATCAGTTTCAAGAAGGGCAGGTGCATTTGTCCAGCCTGGCACAAGTAGGATAATAGTTTCCGGTCGTGATACCCGGGTACTCCGGCTTCCTCCCCCCTCTGCTTTGGAAATGTTCAGCCCACCAAATGTGAAAAATAAATGCAATTCTAAATTTCCGAAATTTAAATAGTCGAGCTGACCATTCGCACCACGTGATTGTAATGGGTTTAGGTCCAGTGTGTGAGAGATATGCGTCGTGATTGATTTTCCTTGTGATTTGGATTCACATGAGTGTGCGTGTTGGGTTCAGTTCCGAAGCAATTAAAATCATGCCAAATGCACCCACTTGCACAGATTTCAATTTTAAAACAAATTCTGGGGGAGCGTGCCCCTGGCTGCTCCTAGCATCATGCATGATGGGTGCTCGTGGCTTCGCCGCTAAATGCCACACACTTTTCGGAACAGGGACCATTTCATGCCTTGATTGTTGTAACCCCCCCCCCTCCCCCCCGTTCATAAATTTCCTTGTTTGTTTGATTGATTGATTGCTAAATTATTTCTTGTTACCGGCCCCCGTAGTGTAGTGGTTAGCACTTCGGACCATGGACCGGGAGACCCGGGTTCGAGTCCCAGCCGAGGCAAGCGGGATTTTTCCTACCTAGGTCGGCTCCTACCCAGAGCGGGTGTGCTATGGGCCCAATGGGGAGGCTGTTGCCACACGGCCGAGATTCACCTACTGCACGGGTGCGACTTTGGGGGTGCTTCCCTTGGTATGACACGTCTTATGATGTGGATGATTACACGGCCGGCACCGCAGGTGCCGTAGTTCCCGGGCCTGGTTAATGCCGGGATATTTATGACAGGAAGCGTGGAATGCGGCCCTGTCCCGCAGTTCCAAACCACACGGACCTCCATAGCATCATCTTACCATCATCCTCATCTCCATCATCATGCATAATAAAAATTGCCCCAACTTCTGAGCCCTCCGTGGATTCCACCCATGACCTGGGAGGAACACCACTGGAGCCGGCAAAGAGTTGTGGCAGAAAAAAAAAAAAAAAAAAAAAAAATTATTTCTTGTTATTGTATCTCTCAGCCATCTCCTCCCCTCTCAATTTATCAAAATAATGTTTTGATATTTAAAAAAAAATTGTTTGGTTTTCTGCCAGATGCAAGTACAATATACACTAGATTACCCCAGACCAAAAACATCTTTTGATCATACTGAAGGATTTGGGGATCAGGTCCCAATCATCCCATTCCTGGACATCATGCATCAGACATCACAGAAACACCGCTGTTACAATGGTATTCTTGTAACATTTCCCAGTACCCATGAGGGCCTCTTCCCTCGAAACAGGCGTACAGACACACCCACAGCGGACACAGGGTCAGGTCGGGGCAGGGCAGGTTAGTGCCCCGGGGACAGTCCCTGTGCATTTGACGAGCATCCACGGCCTGTTGATCTAACTCGTCGCAGGATGTGCCAATTGTACCGTTCCATCTCTCTCTCTCTCTCTTCCCCCCCCCCTCCCCCCCCTTTTTTTTTTTTTTTTTTTTTTTTTTTTTTTTTTTTTGGTTTTCCGTTATGACTTAGTGAGAAAATTGACCTTTGTGTTAAAATGTATTCCCTTGGTAAAAGAAATGTGTTACATACATGTTTTTGAATGTTGGTGACGACTTTGAAGGTCTTACTTGGCGTGCAGCCAATATCGACACATGCCACGTATGTTTTGATTTGTTTATCATGTGTACTTTTCTCTTCTTCATTTCCTTTAGATAGTTAATACTTTTGTTTGTTTCTCTCTCTCTCTCTCTCTCTCTTATTTCCCCCCTTGTTTTGATTCTTTTTTACGCTTTAACGTAGAATATCAGGACAGCTTGTAAGACAGGCAGCAATGCCCAAATGCTCTATCCTGAATATAAAAAAAACAACGTTTCATCATCATCATCATCACCATCTCTCTCTCTCTCTCTCTCTTCTCCCCCGCCCCCTCTCTCCCTCCCCTAAGCCACATGCGCAACATTCTATGTGACCGGCGCTCGCAGGTTGAAGTAGGTTAGCAGAAGTCCAGAACACAGTCTGTGTTGGGGTCTGAAGAGCATGCACTTAGTTACATCGAATTTCTAGAACCGCAGTTGAAGTGTCCGCCCGAAGAGGTCCTTGGCAACAGCCGGAGAGAGATTGCTGCAGATCACTACACGGTGTGGCGGCAAACACCATTTGCTGTGATTTGATCACGCTGGCTGCTTCATATACTGGATTGGATTTTTGAGGTGGACAGATGAAATGTAGTGTCGACCCATTCGATTGTTTTGAATTTATCGAATTTCGCAAAGCTGCCTCTGTTGCACTGGATTGGGTTGGTCAGTGTAGTGGAGAGATGTGGAGGGTGGTTGGGATGTACTGTGCACATATTTCATTCAAAGTTGAACATGAGGTTACATGTACCACGCGAGATTATCAATACGCCCTGTATTCGTCACGTTGACACTATCAAACTAGGAGAGACCTGGATTTTGTTTTTTGGAAAAGAAAAGCCAAACCTTTGGTACATAGTGTAGGAGCAGTGTAGTTGCTAGGAAATGTTCCGTTCCAGATATATATAGATTGCGTTTGAGTCAGGGAAAAGGCTGTTCTCGGATACTTTGCCTGATTTCCCAACAGCAACACCTGGTCGCGTGCGTGTGATTACCTGGCTCTCCGCCGCCTCAGCTGCGTGCACACCTGGGGTCACACGGTGCAGTACCTTTGTTGTGAAGGGAGGCACTCAGGTGTGCAAACGGGCCGGATCGGCAGGGAACGGGCGGCTGCTGCCTTGCCAGGTCGCTTGCATTTTACGCATAGTGTACCGGAGTATTGTACGATTGCGGGGTTGTTGGGTTGGAGTTGCTGTGGTGTGTGTGTGTGTGTAGAGGTTGCACAGAAAGGGGATCCTCTACTTCTGCATGTGGACGAACGCAGTGTTTCGAGAAAGGGATACATGCACTGTACTGATTGTGATAGGCCCATAGGGAGCGCAACTTGTCAGCCTGTACACTTGCGCTGCATATTGGCAAATGTACGAAGCTTTCAGTCACACACACACACACACACACACACACACACACACACACACACACACACACACACACACACGTGTTGGGGATGGGGGGGGGGGCGGATGGGAGGTGCACATAACAAAAGTGATCGTGTTTGTTGAGTGTGTATTAGCTGTTCTGACAGAGAGTAAAATGTCAGTAGTTTGTCACATCAGTACCTGAACAGGGACATGTTGCAGTGGTAGTGACCAGGTGTTTGGTATTGATTTTTTTTAGTGACCTTTAGACTGTGGTTCTCCACATGTACCGGCTGCATTATGATTATTACAAGTTTGATGTCAGCTCCCTACTCTCTCTCTCGTGTGTGTGTGTGTGTGTGTGTGTGTGTGTGTGTGTGTGTGTTGCTGCTGTCATTGTTGCTTGTTTTTGTTTTGTCTTTCTGTTGTTTCCAGTGAAAACTTTCAGTAACCCAGCTTAGATGACTTTGTGTTCGCAGCTGATATACCAATATACCAAGTGTGAAGTTACCTCCACTACATGTAGTTAGTTAGCGGTCAATAGTGGCTGAGAGCCATCGGTGGCGTGGAGGGAGGGGGTGGTGGGTACGGCGAGGAGGAGGGGGGGCGGTGGAGGGGGGGCGGCGGTGGAGGGGGGGGGTGTTGATTTGATTCCAATACTCTTAGGTGTCCAATAAGGGTGCCAGCGACCCGCATTAAAGTCGCTTCACCCGACAAAAGTACCACTGCGCGTCGTTCACACAGGTACTTAATATGCACCCAGACAACCGATGTCATTGTCCCATCGTGAACACGGCACCTGCCCAGGAGAGAACTTGAGCTGGTCGTAAAGTATGCAGTTTCCCCCTCTCCCAACACTCACTGCCAAGGCCGTTGCTGCGTCGCGTGTAGATTTGTTTTTAAATGTTGTGTTGGTCTACACAGTGTTTTGATAGGCTGCTAAAAATAGCATTTTATCGCTCCCCTCTTGCCGCTTGGTTTTGTTCTCTGCAGGGTAAGCCAAGACGGCGGGAGTTTTTCCTGTGGTATTAGATTGAGAAGATTAAATGACAATTGGTGTGAAATAAATCTGAGCATGCACATGATTGCATTAATTTACATTGTCATGATGTGTTGGTGAAAATCCAAGGAGTTTTTTCCCGTGCTGTTCACATTTGAAAATGGAAACACTTGGTGCAACTGTTTACTGGATTTGTTGGTGTGAAAGAAATTGGCAGTCGATCAAACAGAAAACAAAAAGAAGAAAAGTTACTACAGTGTAAAGGTGTGTGTGTGTGTGTGTGTGTGTGTGTGTGTGTGCGCGCGCGCGCGCGCTCACATTTTAAGCATTTTTCAATGCTTCAAAGCAACCGTGGAAACTTTTGAAAAAAGTAGCACACGAAAAACCCGGGCCATCTTGCTTTACCCCCAGTCTTTATCGCCCTACTCCCCGTCCTGTCGTTTGGTTTGTTCTCTCAGCGTGTCAACTCGGTCAGGTGTTTCGATAGGTGTGTGTTGGGTTGTGGGCCCTCCAAAAACTGTCGCTACTCCGTTATCTGGCCCCTCAGGTTTTACCGTATCGCAGCAGGAAGTTTGGGTTGTGTCGTGTGCGGAGTTTGACTTCGTCAAGAAGGATCGTTTGCTACAGCACAGCACGTGGGCCTGTCAGTCTGTTGCGCTGATCTGCTACCTGGGTTCGCGGAGATCAAAGCTATCGAAAAGGTTGGTAGAAATGGCCTTGGTGTTTCTGGTGGCTGGTCTGTGTGTGTGTGGGGGGGGGGGGGGGGGAGAGACTGCAGTAACGCAGTACACTTTACCGCTAACCACTGTCAGGTTATTTCTGACGTTTAAGATTCTTTTGTGACTAAGCGTTGCACCGAGCAGCGAGTTCGATCCCAGGCGTAGGCCGCGGGGAGTAAACACAACTGAAGAGGTTTAAGTTAGTTAATAATCCGAACCCTGCCCGTTTCCTCTGAGTGTGTGAACTGGACGTGTTTGTGTAACTTATCCCAGTCAAGGAAAAGTCAGCTGTGGCCGATCTGTTAATAAGCTGGACTGTTGCGTTAGGGTAGACGACCCCCACCCCCCTCCCCCCCCCCACACACACACACCACCCCCGATCACTTTTCAGTTTCTTTCATTAAGTTGCTGTTAGGTGGCGTGAAAGTTTGAACTGAGACGTACTTGTATACGTAACAAGTCGAGGGTTTGACAGAAGGTGTTTAACCACAGGTCTAGAGTTTACACATGGCGGTAGGTATGGGGGATGTCGGATGTGAAAGTGTGGGTGGTATGACTGACAGATAACGCCAGACCAGTAGGTTCAAGCTGACATAATGAGTCACAGGTGAAAGACGGTGCGTGCTTTTGCGTTAGCGAGACTCGCGGTGAATGGTGAATGTTATGTCACGTAAAATACACTTTAAAGAAAAGTCTGAAAATAACTGTCGTTTATGCCCTCCCGTTTGTTTATCTCTCACCCACCCACCCACCCCAACCCGTATAAAAGTGTACAGTTTTAAAGGCAGCTAATGCAGCTTCCGTGTGTCCATGTATCGGGGTTTCAGAAACGGAAACAGTCACGTGACAAATGCTGTTTACCGAGGAGCACAGAAGAACGTGGGACGGTTCATCGGATATCTTGTCATTGTCGCGGAATTGGCCATTGTTATTCATGTACCAGTGTTTCTGCAAAGCGAAAATTGTGCGCCAACAGAGAGAGAGAGAGAGAGTTAAAATTTACCTTTGTCTCTGTCAGCTACAGTTGTCACAGAATTGGCCTTTGTTATTCATTTACCCCGGGTAACCCGTGTTGCTGCAGAGCTGAAGAAAATTGTGCGTTTTAAAAATAAACAAAACAAACAAATAAATAAATACAATTGACCTCTACCTCTGTCCATGGCAGTTATCCGCCGTTTCTCTCATTTCCACTGGAAGCCGATAATTCCAAGAGAGATGCCGGAATTGCTGGATACAAGCGCAATCTCAGAGCCCTGCGAGAATAATTTTCTGCCGGGCCATACAGCCGAAGCAAAGGCAGACGATTAGTCCAGTTGTCGATCCGTTTTTCTCTCCATGTCCCTCCGCACTCCATGCACGCACCGACCGGTAATGAGAATTCCGATTTGTCCGCTTTCGATAGGCAGTTGGGGGAAAGAAGAAGGAAAAGAAAGAAAAATGAAAATAACATTAGATCGAACTGCACAATTGGTGCTGTTTTCACTACTCTGGTATGCCTGTGCTACGTCCTACAGAATGACATTGTCATAGCCCTCGGGGCACTTTCTACAGCCTGGTGATTTGGAGGAGGCGAAGGAAACCCTCGGTAAGTCAATTGCAAAGTTTGGCAGTTGGCGGACTGATTTGCTCGGCCGGTCTGGAAAACGCTGCTGTTGTGTTTTGCATGTTGATAAGCAATCTCCCTCCCCCCCCCTCCCCCTCCCCGTGTCGTATGCCTGTTAATGTGTTATACACGTATTGAGAGTTGTAGTGGTTAAGTTATCACCTCCTCTCGGGATCTTTGAACCAGTGCTTCGACTCGTACACAGCGGTTGGTTCTGTAAACTGCAAATCCGGACAACGTTACCGATAACGTGCTTATGCCGGGTGTTTTCTTACTACGCTAACGTACGATAAACCGACACCATCACCCGTACCTCTACGGGGAGGTTGGTGTGAGGGGAGGGGAGGGGGGGAGGAGGGAGGGGGGATCTTGTCCATATTGGCTTGCAGGCTGACTTCCGTGTGTCGGTACTTGAACACTCTTCGAGTCACTCGTGAAAAGACTGACGCAGATGTTCATGTTTCCCCCCCGTGTTTGAAGTCTAGCGAAAGCTTTGATGTCACGCGCCCCATCACCCGCACGTCTTGCGCAGTGTTTTTGCCGGCTTGCCCTCAGGAATGATTTGAAGTCGTGTACCGGGATGCCAAGCCTGCCCCCCCCCCCCCCCCCCCCCCCCTTCCCGCCGTCGCCGTCAGAAATATTGCAAGCCATGCGTACATAAAAAGAAGTTGAGCGTGACAAAACCGGGCCATGTTTTTCCATTAGCTTTTTGCGCGACTAGGGTTTCCTAGCGGACGACCCTCAGGGTTGAGGCTGAGTGGAGCGAAATTGGTTGGGAGGGATGTTTATGAATATTGCCGCAATGGGTCGCTGCGCGCTCTCTCTCTCTCTCTCTCTCTCTCTCTCTCTCTCTCGTGAACCCTTGGTGAGTTGCGGGGATTGCTTCCACGACACGATCCATAAAGATTTTCCAGTTGCTTTCAAAATCCTTTTATGTACACATCACTTGTGTCCCGTTTCTTTCTTTCTTTCTTTGTTTTTTCAGTTGCTTCTGATTTTATGCGAGCACGTGTGCCGTGTGTGTGTGTGTGTGTGTGTGTGTGTGTGTGTGTGTGTGTGTGTGTGTGTGTGCATACTTCTATAAGAAAGCATTAGAATTAGCAATGGCAGGAATGAAAACTTCTGTCGTTAAAAATCAAGCTTCATTGATTTGCTGTCTAGTGAACGAGTTGAAAATCATTATTATTTACTTACTTTCTGTTTTATTGAGTCTAGGGCAGTCGCTTGGTGAGTGATTTCTTCGCCGTCTTTCCTACTAGCGTCATAGTGTCGGACCACAAGTAACGTGTCGGTGTGCCGGCATGCATTCACCGCGTCACTTACAATTCACCTTAGACAACTCGGCGCGTGCACGAGTGTAGCAGTCAGACCGTAAAAATGAAAGATTGATTGAGTTCGCTTCCGACCTTGGCACTGAGTGAAACTGGCAACACATTCTTGTACCTGGTTGCTTTTGTATTATAGGTCTTTGAAAACGGAGAGGGTGGGTGGGTGTTTGTTTGGGGGTTTAATTAACGTCCTTTTCCACCACATACGGGTGATATCAACGACGGGGCAACGATGAAAAAGCCAGCCACAAATATTTGGTCCCAGCCGGGATACGAACTCAGGACCCGAGCATTGAGAACAGAGAAGAAAGAGAGAGAGAGTGTGTGTGTGTGTGTGTGTGTGTGTGTGTGTGTGTGTGTGTGTGTGTGTGTGTGTGTGTGTTAGGGGATGGGGGAGTTGAGGTTGGTTGTAATAATGATAATAGATTTTTTAATAGCGCAGTATCCCCAGAAGCACTAAGCACAATGTGCTTTACAGAAACATATTCATACACGATACACACTATTACTAGTGCAAGGTTTGGATGAAAATCTACCTGACTAGTGAATATACCGCAGATGGAAGATATGTGCAGGAAATAACGCTCGTCGTAATGGGAACTAATACAGACGCAAAACGCTTCTCAGCCCATTATTTACGACCCCACGGAGAACACTCAAGTGGGTTTTACGGCACCCGTTGTGTCATACTGATGGCAGGTATTGCCAAGGCTGTGAGCAGGGTTTCTCATCTCGTGCTGTATACAGTCGTCTTCCCCCTCTCGCACTATTGTTTTTGTAGCGTAGGTCCAAGGTCTTCTGGGATGAGTAACTCTGTTTTCGTAAGCTGGATGCCATCAGTACAACACCCGGCAATCACTCGAACATGCCGATCACGTCTTTCTAGGTGTGTGTGTGTGTGTGTGTGTGCGTGCGTGTGTATGTAACAGACGGTAAGGCTTCTTTGTGTCTAGGTATGCTGTCAGGGACTGCCCTTAGTCAGTCGAGTCCTTGATGCCTCCGTGTGTGGTTGTTTGTGAGGTGCTCGATGAAATATCATTCCGGCGGTCGAATCTTGGACCAGAACGTCTCGGCGAGAAAGAAATGGCTATGGGAAAGCTACGTGCGTTTTTGTAAGAGCCCGTACGGAAGTTGTGACGTCTGGATTCAGTGGGTGAAAGTGTCATCTTGCGGATTGTTACTGTTCCTCAGATCGTCACATGTAAGTAGGGATGGTTCAGTTTTTCGACGTTGTTTGACGTTAGGAAAGACATGCTATCTGGTTTCATATTGAGTGACTATAAGTATGCTGCAGTTCCGATCATCTCGTTTTGCTAGTTCTTTGTTTTCGTATCTGTCTGTCGGTCTTTCTGCCGTGGTCTCACTCTCCCCTGCCCCCATCACGCCTTTCTCTGTTTGTGTGTCCTCTCTCTCTCTCTCTCTGTATGTGCGTGCATGCGTGCGTGTGTGTGTTCAGCTGACACAATACTTGGAAACACGAAAAACGCTTTCTTCAGGCAAGACCTTTTGCGCCTTTCGGCATGTGCATTGCAGGGTCTCACAGACTAAAACTATTCCTTCAGTGCTGCGTTTGTTGCTGCCTCCGCTTGTGCAGAACGGTGTTGCATGCAAAGGGTCTGGCGGACAGGCTGATGTGTCCCCTGAGACGCTTTGTGTCTAGCACCAACAGCTGAACGTGTGAAGGCAGGTCTATCCCAGCGCGGCGCCGACACAGACAGATCGCTTTCATACCTTGTGCTTCAGCCTTCCTCCATGTTCCCCTTTTACATATCCTTCCCCCCCCCCCCTCCTCCGAACCAACCACCCATACCCCCCACAATCCTTGATAAAACTGTGCGTTGTTGGGCCCCCCCCCCCCCTTTTTTTTTTGTTGTTGGTAGTTTCATGTTTCAGTGTTTTTCACAATTTCACCCACATCGCTTTGGAGGTGTACGTTTTTGTCACTCTTACGTGAGAAAGCACTTACATGCATCGTGTCTTTCGACTTTTTTTTTTTTTTTTTTTTTTTGGGGGGGGGGGGGGGGGGGAGCCGGGGTGGTCGAATGGTAGAGCGTTGGACTTCTAATGCTCGGGTCGTGAGTTCGATCCCGGCTGGGGCCAAATATTTGTGCTGGCTTTTTCCTCGTTGCCCCGTCTTTGATATCACCCTATGTGGTGGAAAAGGACGTTAAACCCCCAAACACCCACCCACCCTTCTTTGGGGGGGGGGGGGGGGTATTACTGCTAGCAGTGGTGTGTCGTCATTGAGCCTATCGCGTGTTTTTCGACTTGTAATTAACTTGTTACTTGTAACTTGTAACACGGATCATACAGTGTTTGGCCGGCGCGATGTGTTTATCGATCATCGGCATACATAATGTAGCTGCTGTTCAAGGTATAGCGCCTCTGCATTATCTCTTCCGTGCTCACTCAACCGTGGCCGTCATGATCGTACGTCACTACGCACCGTGAGCGCCGCTGGCAGGCGTTATCATTCATTTCAGTTATTACTGTACTGTGCTGTGAATTACAAGTGCTTGTATTGGATTCCCTTTGTTGGAATGGGGTGGTACTTCGCGCTGGGTGACCGCATTTTGCGTCGTATATATCGGGTCTGCGAGAATCCATCGGACTGTGATTTCAGATGTATGTATTCGCTGCTGTTTCAGTGCATGGGAGTTAAGTTTTTGTCTACAGAGTAGACGTATATAGTCAAGTCAAGTCAGGTTTATTTGTCCCAGAATTGAGAAAATCGCTTTGCAACACGCGTAGAACATACACATAAAACGTTAAAAAACAAAAACAAAAAAAAAACATGCAAATAATACAATCATAATCACCATATAAGAATGTATCCAATCACGTTAAGATAGTTATTTGTGGTTTAAATATACTGAGTGAAGTAGTCTCCACTCTTTTGTTGCTGTAGTGTCCGACCGGTCTGCTGTTCTTGCATGAAGCGTTGTGTCATTCGTCTTTCGGGAGTGAATGTTGAGTATTTGAAGTGTCTGTCTGTTTCCTGGTGGGGCCTTCCCGGCTGGGGCCAAATATTTGCCAGTGTGCTGGCCTTTTTCTCGTTACCTCGTCTTTGATATCACCCATACGTGGTGGAAAAGGACGTTAAACTCCCAAACACACACCCACCCTGGTGGGGCCTTCGTCTGTCTGGCAAGTGTGTGTTGTATTTGATTTCATGTGTGTCCCGTCAGTTGGATGTTGTTTGCTTGTTTTCAGGGGGGTCCAGTGTCTGTCTGTCTGCCGAGTGTACATGACTGCTTATACCTTGTCGGAAGTAGTTCTCGATCACTTGACGATAACTCAACGTCTGTGACTGTCTCTGTCTCCCAGGTACCTGGTGCACAACACCTATGCCAGCCTCCAGAACAGCAACGGCCACCACCAGCACCAACACCACCCCCACCACCCCCACACGGCGGCCTGCGCCCACCACGCCCTGGTCAACTCGCGCATGGAGGAGGTGGGTGGGGACGAGTTCCGCTCCCACAACCACGCCGAGCGTCTGATGCGCAAGATGGAGACGTGCGCCTCCAAGCGGCAGCTTTGTGACGTGGTCCTGGTGGCCGGCACTAAGCGGCTGCCCGCCCACCGCCTGGTGCTGTCTGCCGCCTCCGACTACTTCGCCGCCATGTTCATGAACAACGTTCGCGAGGCTACCATGGAGGAGGTGGAGCTCAAGGACGTGGACCCTGAGGCGCTGGCCTTGCTCATACAGTACACGTACACAGGTGAGGGGGTTGATACGGGAAATTATTTGTACTTTCTCTTGGTGCGGCTGTTCTGATTGGCCGGATCGTACTGTTCTGTTCGCTGAAGGACGTGGACCCTGAAGCGTTGGCCCTTTACTCATACAGTACACATACACAGGTAGCTGGGGATAATGGGATGGTCAGTGGAATGTGGTGCAGCTGTTTTGACTGGCCAGATCATTCGCGGTAGAACAATTCGTACTGTTCAGGTACAGCTGAAGATTACTCTGGTACAGCGGAAGATTACTCTGGTATGGTTGTAGATCGCTGTAGAGCAAATTATACGGTTCCGTTAGTTTAAAGACACCCTGTGGTGTTGGTCTCCCTTTGAGAGAACGCATGCACAGGTGGATAGGTGAGTTTGCTTTGGCTTCAGTTCTTTTGCTAGGGCTGGTTTGATTGGCTCGGATAACTGCTGTTGTTCCTGCCACTCTCCGCCCCTCTCCTACCCAGTAAGACTGTGAGGAATGCCTTGGTGGTGAAGATGTTAAACGCCAATTAACCAACCGACCCCAACCAAAGTTTTCACATTCATCACGTTTTTCGTGATCTGTTCATGCGTTTTACAATTCGCGAAGACAGTGATTAAAGCCGGCTCTTAACTGGGCACTGCAGAGCGCCACAGTGCTGTCCACAGTTGTGACACAGTTGTGATTTTGGGGGGTTTCCGCCGCTGTGGCGTCATCACAGCAACCTGGATTTCAAATAGCCACAACGGTGACTGTGGTTTCCACAACAGATTCTGATTGGCTGTACTACGTCACTCGGCGTGCAAACCGTGCATGGCGGGCTCGGACAGTGCATCTTTAATCGGTTTGTCACCAAGCACTGCTGTGTTCAGTTTTGTAGTTAAGAGACACACCGAGCGCAACGACTGTGATGTGCACATGTGTGTTTCGCGCGCTGTGCCCAGTTAAGTGCAGGCTTTAGATCAGTGTAATTTTCCTGTGACAATACAGCTCAGAAATACTCACCGTGCATGTCGTTCTGGACACGTCACACTCTCACCGGCAGCATAGCTGTTCAATTGTCACCATTAGCCGTTGTAGAGGAGACACGAAAATGCAACTAAGCGACAGCCGCAGCCAGGTTATTCTGCGCGGGAGCAGGGAATGATGAATGCGACCATTAAATCTCTTTTTTTTTCCGTTAGAGGGGAAACAGGTCCCCGCTGCGCGACGTGCACGTCGCCAGTTAAAAAGAGCCATAACTCATAATCAGCAGCCGGTGAGTTACTGCAACAATGCATGACTCATCGATTAGGTCCCCACAATGTCTCCTCTGGTTTACATCCAGAGGAGGTTTTTCGGTTTTTCTTGGGTTTTTTTATTATTTTTATTTGCAAGGTTGAAACAAGAATAAAGGCGCTGCCAGGATGAATGTGAATCATTGATCAACGTCATTTCGCAATTCTCGTCTGGTCCTTGCCGGTTTGGAATTGTGCAGGGAAAGTTGTGTTTTTTTATGATTTTGTTCAGTGCATTGTATTCCTAAACTGTTGAAGTGTTGCGTCTCACGTTTTTGCAGATAGCTTTTGAGGAACCTAGCAATATTTCGCATGGGACGCCTACCTTCTGTTGTCCACTGTTTCCAGTCAGCCCTTTCCAAGCTCGGCTGGGGACAAAATATTTGTTAAGGCTTTTTCATCGTTGCCCCGTCTTTGATATCACCCGTATGTGGTGGAAAAGGACGTTCAACCCCCAAACACCCACCCACCCTTTCCAAGCGGCTGCTCTTGTACTCATGTAGTAGTACCTGAAAGCACGGTGTAGTGCTGAATGTGGAGTGCTCAAAATGGAGTAAATGTGCAAGGTTTGGAAAGTAGGCCAAGAAAGCAGCAGTCATTGAGATGGCTCAGTAAACGGAGGAGTGGGCTCGTCTCGCTTGAAACAGATTCCGGAATGGCAGTCTCGCTGCTGTTAGGTAGAGTTTTTCAACGCAGCTGTTTAATGATTCATCCCGCTCTTCAGTCTCCGTGCTTAGCGTGATGACCTTGTGAAGTGTTGGGCTGCCACGTCAGTGACTTTAGTGTGATACTGCGTCGAGTCGACTGTTGGCTGACTCTGCTAACAAGAGTTCCATGATTGACTGACCGATTGTTGGCTGACTCTGCTAACAAGAGTTCCATGATTGACTGACCGACTGTTGGCTGACTCTGCTAACAAGAGTTCCAGTTGTGCTGTTGGTCAGTTTGTGCATGGAATAGAGACATAAGCCATACATTCAGCCTGCGCGCACACACACACACACACACACACACACACACACACACACACACACACACACACACACACACACACACACACACACACACACACACACAGTGAGTACATTCTGTATACATCTTGTTCAGCATCCAGTTCAAATATGTTCACTAATCTCAGCTCACTCGGCAGCCGCGAATTAGTCTTTGTGGCTTGCGCGGCTTTAAGCCCTAAAAACTCACTCACTCAGCTCACTCGGTGAAAGAAGAACACATCAAATTAAGTGAAACCCAACTGCGCAAAATAAGTAATCTGAGCATCGCAAGAAAAAAAAACAATCTTCCTGCCTAGTCTACAAACCACATGTGGCAGCCATCCCCGTCAGGCGTCTCTGCGCGCGCGCGCACACACACACACACACACACACACACACACACACACACACACACACACAGAAAATACATTCTGTATGCATCTTGTCCAGCATTCGGTTCAGTTTTAACATGTTTAATCTCAGCCGGCTCACGCACTGAGTCGCTGAAAATGAAACATCAAATTAAATGAGATGAAACTTTTACTGCGCAAAGTTAGTTCCCTGACCTTCGGAGATAGGAAAAAAAAAAGTCCTGCGTAGTATGAGATTGCTAATTAATGTGTGAAAGCCTACAAACCACATGTGCCAGCCAATCCACCCCCCCCCCCCACCCCCGCACCTCCCTCCCCCTAGTCTGCACGGCAGGCATGTGAAGCTAATAGGAGACAGTAATGGGGTGTTGGGCCGTGTGATTTGTCTGCCGAAGCCAGACCACGGCTGGGATGATGTGTTGTACGGCTTGCCTTTATGGGTGAGCAGACGATGTAATCACGCTGTTACGGGCAAGATTTCCCCAGGAGTGGCTTACCATAAAGCGATCGGGTGATGCTCGGATGACTGTCCGCCGTCGTCGAGGAAAAGGCCGTAAGCGCCTTCCAAATCCGTGGCTTTTAACCCCCTTTTTTTCCCCGACGGGTCTTATTCATGGAAAGAGACCAGGACTGAAGTCCGAGACTAAAAGTTCAGTATGAGATGCATAAAGGGAGACTATGGCAAGTTATGACTATTGAGGCGCTTCTGCCGCAACGGTAATACGCCGATGATAACCGGTCCCGACATGAATCAGGCCCCAGATGAGGACAGTTCATGCATTGCAGTTGTGAGGTTCTAGCAGTGCAGCCGTATCGTGTAATCGGTGTCAGAATCCGATTACGCCGCCCGCTGCAGTGCGTAAAATACGCACAGAAATCCGAATATGACGCTGAAAATGTAAAAGTCAGTGCGTCCTGGGTACGCATACTCCCGGCGTAAGTCAGTGCCCATTCGAACGATCTTTGCCGGCTCAGAGCTGACCACAGAATGGTTGCGCGAGTAGTGAGGATTTGACGCGAAGTTCACTGAACTGCCAGTCAGAAGAAGAGACCGGCAAGTCAAACTGTGACGGGAAGACGTGAACCCACTGCCAGAGAGAGCAGCAGTGTGCCGGAGGGGTCAGAAAAGGAAAGGAAAAGAAAAAAAACCCGTATAATTAAGGGACTCAGAAATTGCGAAAGGACCCCCCTGAAATTCTGGAAGAGGGTCTCTGGGACGTTTTGGTGGGAAAGCTGTCGGAAACGCTGTGAGAAAATCTCGCAGATACATACACTAGGTAGACCTTGCTATGTTTTTTCTGGGTGCGGGGAGTCGGGTGGTTCAACGTGTTAAGCATCTGTGGGGCTGGGAGAGGACTTTGGGATCGTAGCAGCAGGGTCCATGTCAGAGTCAGGATTTGTACAGTCACAGGCATTAGTTTACATTTGTATACGTACTTGTCTTTCAAAATCACTTAGTTGGTGGACAAGCCGACTTCACACACACACACACACACACACACACACACACACACACACACCACACACACACACACACACTCTGCTAAATCCTTCAGCTCATGTACACTTAGAGACAAAATTCAGACGTCTTTGAAACCACCTTAGTTAATAGTGGACAGTTGATATTGAATTCATAGCACATACCCACCCACCTTTTTGGGCTGCTAAATCCTTACTCAAGTTCTGCTCATCTTCACTAAAGAGACACAATTCAGTACTAACATCCGTGTAAACATGTACCGTTATCAGGATCCATCGTCCCCCCCCCCTCCCCCCCCTGCACTTCCCCCAGCGCCGTGAAATCGGAGAATTGCATACCCTTAATGTGCACAGAAACACAAAAGCGCAGCGAAATAAGTGTATCGCATAGCTTCTCTTCATTTCGCCAGGTACAGGAACTGTTGCCTAAGTGCATGTAATTTACATGAATTTGAATGAATTTGCAACACAAAATTAGGAACACACATTAAGGGACATCCAGAGTAACATGTCAGTCGCTGCCGATGAGACGTGACAGGAGTTAATCTGCAGAGAGAGTTTTCCCTGGTCTGGGAATGCGAAAATCATTACCTTGCAAAAACGTGGTTTTTGGGAGGAGAGAGAGAGAGAGAAAAAAAAAAGCTCCTCCTACTGTCATATGCAGGCGAGAGCCAGAGCAGGAATGAATGAGTTGCCCCTAACCGCGTCAGCCGGCTTGTTTTCCAACTTGATGACATTCACAACACGGTTCCCCCGAGAAGGGTTGAAAATCAATTTTACATGGGACCTGCGGCTCATCGGATTAGTTACTGAGAGGGGCGGAATGATTACAACGGGCGCATGCGCAAGCAGCAGTTGCAGACTCGGGTTTCCTGGCTCTCGCGCAACAAATCTTGTTTGGGAATGCTTTTAGCTGAAATTGACATGGAGGCCTGCCCCATGATTACATGACAGCAGGACCTGTTTTGATGATGGTGTTTTTGTTGGTTTGTGCTGCTAGTAGGCACCTCCCGTCAGTGTTCGTTCAAATACCAAGGACTCGCTGCACTGACTTCCAGCGCGCGCGCGCACACACACACACACATACACACACACACACTGACACAGAGTCTATTTGCACCCACTCTTTCATCCAGTTTGGCGTTGGACTTTCGTTGCTGGGTTTGCAAGTTCAAATCCTGGCTGGGGTGAAATATTTGTGTTGGCTGTGCTGATCCTCATGGTCTCGTCTTGAGTATCACCTTATGTGGTGGAAAAAGAATGTCGAACCCTCCACCATCCATCACCCACCTGAATAGCGGAGAGTCATAGTGTATGTTGCGGGTTATGTGGAAGAGGTACACCAACATATAACTTGGATACATTTAGATTTTCTTTTTAAACAATTTTCATTTGTTTTATTTCATAGTTCAGCAATGGCAGATTATGAACTGGCACACATGCATTTACTATTCTGAAATTTTTACCATCAAACAGTAAAGTTTCATTGTCATTTGATGAACAGTTCAGCTGAACACAACTCAATTGAGACAGGCTGACAGTTCCCACCCATTGCCACTGTCCTATCTTTTGCCCGGACTAATGAAGTTACGGTGCAAGCTGTTCCCCATCACGGACAATTGACAGGGCTGATGTCACCTGACGCTCAGAGAGAAATTCTCTTATTTTCCAATCTGGACAGCCATGATGGCTTGGAGGGAGGAGACTGTATCGGCGGCACAGCTGTCTCCATGGCTTCTTTGTCAGAGAATAATGGTTCTGAACTGGTGCCCTGGGCATATTCTATATATTGCTTCCTCATTTGGCTTGTGTGGACGAGGGGGAGGGGGGGGGGATCTGGCGTTGTGTTCCAAGAGCACGCAACTTTTGATGAAAAGTTCGTGAGTTTAGAGTTTGTCAGTCAGATCTTTATTTTTCAGTATTGTCCGAGATGAAAACACTTTTTCTGTATTTCTGTACATGCACACAGAGTAGGGCCAGTGATCAGACACATTCTGGTGGTCATTTTCATCTTGGGACCCACAAACCTGTGAGCACTGTACTAGGTGATTGATTGATTGATTGATTGAAGTGATACATGTATGCCAGACCACATAAATCAACACTTGCACAGGAACATGTATCTTATGTTCAAGTGTATACATGTACTGAAATGTGTTTCACTGAAGGCGATCTACAATGACTTCTGTCTTCTTGAGACACACAGAATCCTGAATTCCATTGCCCGATGACTGTTTCAGGTCGCATCGAGCTGAAGGAAGACACAGTGGAATCGCTGCTGTCCACGGCATGTTTGCTGCAGCTGTCCGAGGTGGTGGAGGCGTGCTGCAGTTTCCTTATGAAGCAGCTTCACCCGTCCAACTGCATCGGCATCCGTCAGTTTGCCGATGCTCAGGGCTGCACTGACCTTTACAAGGTCGCAAACAACTATGTCATGGTTAGTATGTGACCTTTTGTCACATTTCTGCACATTGTTTGTAATGATTTGTTGTTTTTTTGTTTGTTTTTGTTGGTTTTTTTTGTTGTTTTTTTGTGGGTTTTTTTTTTTGGGGGGGGGGGGGGGGGGAGGGGGGGGGGGGGGTCCTGGCAGTTTCAGAATTTTTGTAGAGGATGAAAGGGACGTGGGTTAACTTTGCCAAACTTGCAGGTCCAGCCTGGACTGCTGACAATGATAAAAGCATGATACCATTAGGACGCATGCAAAATTACAGCCTTTCATGAGCCAGAATGTATGTACTTGTCAGTTGTACCACAGGGTACCGAGTAGCACATTCCTTTTGAAGGGCTAAAAGTCTTCCACCTTTTGGCGGATTTCCACCTTTGAAAAATATTTTCCCTCACCCCAAAATATGTTTTATTGTTTGCTTAAAATTGTGCCAAAATGCTCCCAGTTGCACAGATTTTAGTTTTAATTTCAAAGCAAATTGCCTGGGAGCATACCCCAGACACCCCTAGCATAACATGTCTGCTTTGCAGACGCACGCCCTCATTGCTTTGTCACTTTGTCACAAAACGCTGCACACTTGTCCACTCATGAAAGTGCTAATGTTGACACTGAGAGTTGCTGATTCCAAGGAAGGCCACTTTGATTTTTGCATCTCATCTCTCCTCATCGTCATCAAAGACATTGCCTTCCATTGCAGGAGAATTTTGTGGAGGTGATGCACAACGCCGAGTTCCTCATGCTGCCTTGCGACGAGGTCTGCAAGCTGCTGGCCAGCGACGACCTGAACGTCCCCAACGAGGAGACCATCTTCGAGGCGCTGGTCAAGTGGGCCAAACACGACCTGACCTTGCGCAAGAAGAACCTGCCGAAGTTGCTGTCGCACATCAAGCTGCCACTCATGGCACCACAGGTAAATACTGACTGAACGTTTTTAGTGGTTTACCTTTATGGAATGTGAGTTTAGCCGCATGTTAATAATAAAAAATAATAATAAAAAATAATAATAATAATACATAGCTCTTATAGAGCGCCGTTCTCCAACTTCAAGGACTCGCTGCGCGTTAAAGCACACGCGCTCACGCTATTTACATCCCCTCAGCATACATACAGTTGGCAGTGCAACGAACTCATGATGCACACAGACAGACAGACTTAACAGAGGTTTAGCTATCGAAGGCTTGGCGGAAGAGGTAGGTCTTCAGATGCGATTTAAACAGAGGCAGCGAGGTCTGAAGGCGGAGTTCGATTGGCAAGGAGTTCCAGACAGTCGGGGCTAAAAAGCTGAAATGTTAAGGTGTGATGTGTGATACTGGTCTTTTGTTTTTATCTCTGACTTGTGAGGTGTTCACTTGGTTTTCTCGCCTGGCTTTCATGAATCGGCTCAAAGCGCCGCGAACTGAACCCAACACGCACGCTCACGTGAATCACACGCATTCTCTCACACACTGGACATAAACACATTACAATCACGTGGTGTGAAGGGTCAGCTCAGCTATTTAAATTTCAGAATTATTTAGAATTACATTTATTTTTCAAAAAAAAATGGGCTGAACATTTCCAAAGCAGAGGGGGAGGAAGCCGGAGTACCCGGAGAGAACCCTCGACGATCGGCCCGAATGAACGGTGCCACGTACGAGAAGGAAAAATTCTTTGCCCCGAGTGGGGCGCGAACCCCCCACCTCTCGCATTGGTGACAAGTCTGTTAACCACTAGACCACCGACCGCCCCAGTCATGACATACATAGGGTTCAGACAACCATCTGCCTGAAAAAAAAAAAAAAAAAATAGAGTGGCTAGCAGTTGCCTGTCTGTACAATTGTTCATCAGTATCCCGGTCCCGCTGTTCATTATCAGGACACAGGGCCCGATTAATGGCAGTCTGGCACAGTGCCTGTTTTACAGCCAGCGATCCATCACACAGCGGAGCTGGCCACGGAAAATTGGCCTGTCAGTTGAAGGGGAAGGGAGGGCGGGGAGAGACAATGCCTGGGAGACTGTGCTGGTTAGCGGGACACGCCACCCTGTAATTAGTCATTGATGGCGTTTGGAGTGGGGATGGTCGGGGACAGGTTAGGTAGGTTTGTGGCCACTTGTGGGAGTTTACTTCTAGTTTGGGGAGTTTAGTGTGGTGGCTCAGGGTGGGGTGGGTGTTTGGGAGTTTAACGTGGTGGCTCAGTGAAAGTAGTTTTAACGTTTTTAACTCTCTCATCTGACCAACTCCGGTTACAGTGTCACTCCGCTGAATTATTAACGCTCTACAAGGCCAACTCATTAGCGGAGGAAGGAGGAGGAAGCGTATGTAGGTACTTTGGGTAGGACCAGGTGGGTTTTACGCTTAAAGAATGAAAACGACTGACACCATGCTAGAAACAGATCAGAATGCCAACAGGTTGGAAATGCATTTGGGGAACAAAGGGCAGGACAAATAAAATTCCCGACTTTTTCACTATGGACTCTTCATTAGGGCTGTGGGGGGGGGGGGGGGGAACATGTCATTTCATAATTTTTTTCACTGCTACCTTTGCTTGCATCTTGTTTTCACCCATTAGCCTTCAGGAACTGTCGTTCAAAACCTTCTTAGATTACCTTCGTGGGTGCAAAGTCACCCTTGGTTATATTATAGTAGTGATAACCCTAAGATACTGTCGTGGGTGCACACTTACCCATGGTTTCTGTTTAGGCAAATTACTGATAGTAACCCTCAGTTTCTGTCGTGGGTGCACACACACCCATGGTTTCAGTGTAGGCAAATAATTGATAATAAAGTGAATTTTAGCATAAATGTGTGTGTGTGTGTGTAGGGGGGGGGGGGGTCAGGGGGGTCATCTGCCACCCCCCCCCCCCCCCCCCCGGCCTCGAAGTGGTGGGGTGGGGGGGGGGGTGGGAGCAAGAGTGACTTTTTGTAACCCCAGTCACGTGGCTAATCGCTCGAGGTCGTACAAGATTTATCATTGGCTTGTTGGCTTGGTACACGAGTTAGTCTTTTTGCCCCCCCCCCCCCCCCCCCCCCCCCCCCCCCCCCCCCCCCCCCCCGGAAAATCTTGTGTCCCAACAAAAGTGGGGGGGACAAAGCATACTCCTGCGCCGCGCCGCCCCCCCCCCCCCCCCCCCCCCCCCCCGTTCTGGAGAAGGGGGGGGGGGGAGCTTTTTTTTCAACAGAAGGCATCAGATCACACAGATTTTGCATATTCTTTAGCATAGTCTGTATTCTAAAAGACGCTAGAAGAACTCAGCAAAGCCATCGACTCTCTCTCCTGCGGTAAGGCTCCTGGGAAAGACGGCATCCCGCCAGAAGTTCTGAAAAGTGGCGCAAATTTCCAGGGCCATATTTCTGGTGTCGCACAACGGATAACAGAAAAGGTTCTGGCTGCGCTTTCTGTTCATTGCCTGGCACATTGCGTCAACATGGCGTCAACCTGGCAGTTCAGGAAACAGCCAGAAAGGTGAAGGTCATCGGTGATGCTCTTGAGTTTGCAACCGAGGCCATTCAGCTGATAACGGCGTCACCTAAAAGGCAGGTTCTTTTTGAGAACATTCAAGTTCAAGCGAATGAGAAACTTCCTGGGATCAGACCATTTTGCCCAGCACGGTGGGCCGTCAGAGCGTCAGCGATGTACTCACTGCTTCAGAACTACATTGGTTTGCAAGAAACATTTGAAGTTGTGTCTGAGGGGTCGTCTACATCAACTTCGTAGACTTTGAGAAGGCTTTTGACAGTGTAGACAGAGAAGCGCTGTGGACGCTGCTAAGGCACTATGGAGTTCCCTGGAAGATCATCTCCCTGATCCGGTGCACCTACCAAGACATGAGCTGCAGGATTGCCCATGCCGGCCAGTTGTCAGAAAGCTTCGAGGTGAAGACCGGAGTCCGCCAGGGATGCCTGTTATCCCCGTTCCTCTTCCTCCTGGTCATCAACTGGATCATGAAGACCACCACAACAGGCAGGAAAAACGGGATACAGTGGACACTATGGATGCAGCTGGATGACCTCGACTTTGCGGACGACCTGGCGCTCCTGTCTCACAGCCACAGCCAGATGCAGGACAAGACTACATGCCTGGAAGCCACATCAGCCGGAACAGGGCTCAAGATCAACAGGAAGAAAACCGAGCTGATGAAGATCAACACCACTGCCAACACAACAGTCACAGTCGGTGGAGAGCCCATTAGGGAGGTAGAGTCCTTTGTCTACCTGGGGAGTGTGGTTGATGGACAGGGAGGCACAGACCGAGACATCACAGCCAGAATGGGCAAGGCAAGAGCAGCAATGGTCATGCTGAAGAACGTCTGGGCATCCAAAGTTGTCAGCATAAGAACCAAACTTCGCATCTTCAACTCCAACGTGAAATCAGTTCTGCTCTACGGATGCGAAACATGGAGGACAACAAAGGCGATGCAGCAGAAGATCCAGACATTTCTCAACACCTGTCTGAGGCGCATCTTCAACATCCGATGGCCAGAGAAGATCCGGAACGAAGAGCTGTGGGAGCGAGCGGGGCAGGAACCAGTGGCCAAGCAGATCCTGCGGAGGAAGTGGGGCTGGATTGGACACACCCTCAGGAAGCCAGCATCCAGCACCACACGCCAAGCCCTGACATGGAACCCGCAGGGGGAAAGGCCGGCCTCGCAACAGCTGGAGGCGGGACACTAAGGCAGAGCTATATAAGCAGGGGACCAACTGGACTGGAGTGGCAAGAATAGCCCAGAACAGAGTGCGATGGCGAAGGGTTGTCGATGGCCTATGCTCCACTTGGAGCCAGGGGCCTAAGTAAGTAAGCTGAGGGGTCTGACGACTATGCACGCCGGGCTTCAGGGCTGCTTGCGTTGATGCAGAAGTTTTCAACGTTTTTTTGGATTGACCCTGTCACTTGGGATTTTTGCAGTGACAGAGAACCTGTCATGCAGTCTTCAAAGCAAGCAAACAACTTGTGAAGGAGCAACAAAAGCCGCAGAACTTTGCCTGAAGAATCTGAACAAACAAAGATTGGATGAAGCATTCAGCCGCTTCTTTGAGGAGGCGAGGAAGAAAGCCGATGCAAATCAGGTTGATGAACCACGTCTTCCCCGCGGTAAGCGCCCCCGAAGAGAATTGATGACGGCGCTTCACCCTACAGGTCCCCTGACGTCGAATCCTACTATCGGCAGCAGTACTTCGAAGCGATCGACACTGTGAGTGGCGCCTCGGAAGACCGCTTCCACAAGAAAAACTTCCTCGTTGCTCGTCAAATTGAGCAGGTCCTCACATCTGGCAAGGGACTTGACGACACAGACATACCAAGCACGTATGCAGCAGACTTGAACATCAAAAACTTGAAGGTACAGCTGCAGGTGTTGTTAGAAGCGCTGCCAGCCGACAAGACAGTGACAGTAGAATCTGTTGTCAATGTGCTCAGACAGTCAGTCAACATGCAATCAATGCTGTCAGAAGTGACAAAGCTTGTAAAGCTCTATCTCATCATCGATGGAGGCGTGGGTGCACCTGCACCCACGACGTACAGCTTGGAAGTTTCTTCTTTGTGAGTAAGGGTGACTTTGCACCCACGAAGTAAACTGAGGGTTTAAACGACGTTTTTGGTGTGTAATTACTTAACAATTAATTAACAAACATAATTATTTTTTTGATGGCCTGATAGCCAAATTCTTTATCAACAAAGTCATGAAAATTTGGGAATTTTTGGTTGAGGGTTACAGATTTATGCTCATTTTTCTGAAAGTGTGGATACACCTGCACCCACGAAGGTTCCTGAAGGTTAGCATGATTGGTCATTCAAAAGCAGTTCTTACATTAGTGCCATTGTCTAATTGCAGAGTAACATTTTGTTTTTTTGTTTTTTCTATGAAGCATTTTTTTTTTTTTCACACACTATTCCCATCCCAATAGGTGTCTGCGGGATTCCAGACCAGAATTTTATGTTGCCCACTCCATCAAGCGCGCCCCTCGAAGCCCCCCGAGCTGCCCTGAAACCGCGCCCCTTCCGTTTAATCTCCCTGAAATGGCAGGCATAGTCTTCAGGGACCGGCCCATCTCGATATTTTGATTGCAAATTTCCTGCGCAGTGCTGGTGCTCGGTCCCTTAACACAAAACCAGACGACGGACCAATCCGCTCATCTGTGAGGGAGTGGGAAAAGTTTGGATGGGAAAAGTAGGATCAGTTTGCAAGAGGGATGTATTCCAGCGCTTTGGCACTTTTTTTTTTTTTCTTCTTCCTCAGTCTCAGTTTGTGACAAAGTGATTGCGTAAAAGTTCACCTAGCAACTCGTGGCTGTCTCGGTGCTGGACGGAAGAGAAGCAGAGAACAGCTTTCACTAGTACATAATATTGGTGGCTGGCAGTTTTTTTTTATGGGCACTGTATTTTCTTTCCGTGAGGGTTTTTGTGAACTGGCAGGTTCAGATTTCATGATTTTATTGAAGCAGCTAAAGATGGGAGCTGTTATCGGTTCTAGCAACTGATTTTCCCAAAAATCAATTCTGGCATTTTTTTTGTGAGGGTTGTGTGTGTGTGTGTGTGTGTGTGTGTGTGTGTGTGTGTGTGTGTGTGTGTGTGTGGGTGGGTGAGAGAGAGAGAGAGAGAGAGACTTCAACATATTTTATTGTTTGGATACTTGATACTTAACAAGGGGGAGTTACACATGCACAACACAATGATCATTTTTGTGTGAGAGAGATCTAGTGTGAGTGTGTGTGTACCATTCCTTCCCTTCACTGCTGGTGACTCAAGCTTGGGAAAAAAAAACAAAAAACACTTCATGTTCCCCATGACGTAAATTCTGTTGACTTGACCCAGACAAATTGACACGAGCAGTGTTGATTCTGCTCCCCTGAAAATTGATGCTTGTTGCGTTCTGGTGGGAAAGTCTGCACGTGCACGGCAGTTATGATTTTATAACCGTTCTCGTGCATAATCACCAGTTTCGCTGTTGCCATTTGCAATGCCATTTTTTAGCAGCTGCAAATGCTTCTTGTTGCTATGTTAATGAATGCATGTTGCTGCGAGGTGCACTGAGTTGCTGTGTCATTTGCATTGAGCAAGTGAGGTTGCAGTTGAGAGCCCGTGCAGTACTGCAGGTTGAGTCAGTGCAAACAATCACGTTTTACCAATAAAGCATTTGACACACTAATGATACTGAATGTAGCCTGCATACGCACTGTATTCTTCAGTGTCTTTGCTTGAGTAATCCCAACCTTAATCTGCAAGTTGCAACAGTATGCTGTGTGCAGCACTGGATGTATGTATCATACATCCCCAGTTTTCAGTTCTCTTCCCAAGATGTGTTTACATCCAGTTTGCCCCACATAATAAGCAAGGCTGAAAATCTTCCACCTTTTGCTGGATTTCCACTTTTAAGAATAATAATAGTACTGAGTATTGTATAGTCGCTTTGCCCAATTTCATGAACCAGCTCAAAGCGCCGCGAACTGAACCCAACACGCACGCTCTCGTGAATCACTCGCATTCTCTCACACACTGGACATAAACGGATTACAATCACGTGGTGCGAAGGGTCAGTTCAGCTATTAAAATTTCTGAATGTAGAATTGCATTTACTTTTCAAATTTGGTGGGCTGAACATTTCTGGGGGGGGGGGGAGTACCCAAAGAGAACCCCCGACGATCGGCCCAAATGAACGGTGCCACATACGAGAAGGAAAAATTCTTGCCCCAAGTGAGACTCAAACCCCTGACCTCTCGCATTGGTGACAAGTTTCTTAACCACTAGACCACCGACCTTTGGCTAAAAATTTGCCTCCCCTCAAAAGTGTTTCCTCCTCAGAAGCACTTCAAATCAGGCCAAAATGCACCAAATGTCACAGGTTTTAGTCTGTTTGAAAAAAATGAAAAATCCGGGTGAGCGTACCCTCGGTCACCCCTTGCATGAAGTATTGTCTTTGCAGACGTGTGCTCGTGGCTTTACCACTTTGTCACTAAATGCGACGGCACACTTTTCCACAGTATGGATCACGGGCCATTTTAAACCCTGAATACGAGAATCAGGCAGGAGTTATGCTTTTGCAAGGGAGAACACTCACACAGCATTGGATAGAACTGGAAATTTCTCGTTTCTTCATTTGAATGTCAGAATAGGTTCGTGCATTACTTACACAGTTACAAATTGTGCTTTCTGTTTTGTTGCAGTATATCGCGGACCACGTCGAGACAAATTCTCTGTTCCGTGATGACCGCGAGTGTCAGCAGCTCATCATGGAGGCCCTCAAGTACCACCTGTTGCCTGAACGACGCTCATCCTTCCAGAGTCCACGCACCAAACCTCGCAAGTCCACAGTCGGGGTTCTGTATGCTGTCGGCGGAATGGACTGCACCAAGGGTAGGCTGCTTCGTAGCTTCTACCATCACCTGGAAAAGGGGCACAATGATGATGATAATAATGAATCGTACTTATATAGAGCAAATTCTCACAAAGTGACTCAGTGCGTGCACTCCTGCATGAATACCAACAGATATGCAACACGCACGCACACACACACACACACACAGAGCAGCTGAATCAAGAGGAAGTAAGCGGACCTAGTCGAAAGCCAACCGGAACAGATACATTTTTAAGTCAGACTTGAAACTATCTACACCCGCCAAGTCTCTTAGACCGGCAGGTTCTAATGCTCTTAGACTGGCAGGTTCTAATGTTCTGGAATGACGGGGCAACAAAGCTAAACACGCGCTGGCCTTCTGTATTGAGGGTTCGGTGAGGAACTTTCAAAAAATTTTCAGAGGAAGAACGAAGAGTGTGTGGGTACCTTGTAAGTATCGTGGATTTGAAATTGCCACTTGTGGTTAATGTTCTGCTACTTTTTATCAGTGCGTACTGTCTAAAGCCTTCTTTTGTTGTTGAAATCTCCTCATGTACCATTTGACACACGCTTGCTGACCCTGAACGTATCAATGTTTCTCAGGTGCAACAAGCATAGAGAAATACGAGCTGCGAACAAACTCGTGGACCCAGGTGGCCAACATGAGCGGGCGGCGGTTGCAGTTTGGTGTTGCAGTGCTGGAGGATCGCCTGTACGTTGTGGGTGGGCGGGACGGCCTCAAGACGCTCAACACAGTGGAGTGTTACGACCCCAAGAAGAAAACGTGGACTCTTATGCCTCCCATGTCAACACATAGACACGGACTGGGTAAGGCATTGTTTTGTGTTGTTGTTGTTTTGTGTTTTTGCGGGGTTTTTTTTTTTGTTTTTTGTTGTTTTGTTTTTGTTTTGTTTTTGTTTTTTTGGGGGGTGTACTTTTGCAGAGTCAGGCATGCCAGCTGTATAGTTCTAGTTTTTGGAGTTTTCCATTTTCTTATATAATTATACATCTTCTGTGTTTGGGGGTGAGGGAGCAAACTTTTTCGAGCAATCAGTAAACAAACAACAAAAAAATGTTCCATTTCGCATAAATTATTTGTCATGTGGAAGTTCGGACATCATATGGCACACACACGCCATTCTTCTTCTTGTGCTGATCAAATAAGCCGATTACTTCCTGCAGGTGTGGGAGTGTTGGAGGGTCCGATGTACGCGGTCGGCGGCCATGATGGGTGGTCATACCTCAACACAGTGGAACGCTGGGACCCACAGGCCCGCCAGTGGAGCTACGTCGCACCCATGTCAACCGCGCGCAGCACAGTGGGAGTGGCCTCCCTTCATGGAAAGTGAGTTGATGGAACACTCAGGTTTGATAACTGTGTGCGTGTGATCTGTCGTTCTTTTATTGACGAATGTTGTTCTAAGTCCTAATTTTTGTGACAGATCATAGAAATCATCATCAGCATCATCACAGGAAAATGCATTGTGGGTGTTTATTTCTTGTTCAACAACTAACTGCAAGACAATGGAAGAGAAGGTCCAGGAACACAGTATGAATTTTCTTTTTATGAAAAACTGCCTGTGGTGCCTATCCCTTCAGTCGAAATGACCTAAAAACATAATGCAGATCATCTTGCTCTGGTGTTCGCAAGTTGTAAATGTTCATGTTTCACTGTCAAATTCCAATCAGAGATTTTTTTTTTCCCCAAAAGAGATGGTTTAATGGTGTTTTGTCACACAAGTACAGTCATCTTTCAATGTCCCTCAGATTGTACGCAGTGGGAGGCCGCGACGGCAGCTCCTGTCTCAAGTCTGTGGAGTGTTTCGACCCCCACACCAACAAGTGGACACACTGCACGCCCATGTCCAAGCGGCGGGGCGGGGTGGGCGTGGCCACCTGCAATGGCTTCCTGTACGCGGTCGGGGGTCACGAGGCTCCTGCCACAAACCCGACCTGCAGCCGATACGAAAGTGCTGAAAGGTATTCTAGCGTCTAGAACCTGGTTTGTAGACCATTCAGTGTGGATGTGCAGACACACACACACGCACGCACGCACGCACGCACGCACGCACGCACGCACGCACGCACACACGCACACACACACACACAGGGCAGGGACTGGGTGGGAAGAGGGGATAGATAGGCAAACACCGCAAAGGGTGCAGATGGAATATGGGGTGGGGAATAAAGGGTTAGGTTAGAATTAGAAGGCATAAGGATGAAGGTTGGGGAGCATCACGGGAGCAGGGTGGGGCAGAGCAGGGCAGGGCAGAGATAAAAATAGAAAATAGGAAGGGCGTAGGAATAGAAGACAGCTCTAGGACATATACTCGCTGGTTGGAACCCGACACTTGGGAAGATACATGGGAAAGCATCATCACAGTATGAAACAAAACTTAAAGTTTTATGTTCCTAAATATATTTTCTTTTACTCTTTTATTTTAATTTCCCACAAAATGTTCTTGCCCTTAGGTATGACCCAAAGACGGATCAGTGGACCAACATTTCTCCCATCTGCTCCCCGCGCGACGCTGTTGGGCTTTGCCCGCTGGGGGACAAGCTGTTTGCAGTCGGGGGTTACGATGGACAGCAGTATCTCAACGAAGTGGAGTGCTACGACCCCATCACCAATGAATGGGTCAAGGTCAGTCAGTTTGAGCTATTGCTTTTCCTTCCAGATACAGGTCAACTTTATAGTAACAGTAATATTTTCTCTAGTGTTTGTCTCTAGTGTCCAGTCTTCAGTGTCTAGTGCAGTCTTTTAGTTAGGATCTTCAATGTCTAGTGCAGTCTTTTAGTTACGATCTTCAGTGTCTAGTGCAGTCTTTTAGTTAGGATCTTCAGTGTCTAGTGCAGTCTTTTAGTTAGGATCTTCAATATCTAGTGCACTCTTTTAGTTAGGATCTTCAATATCTAGTGCAGTCCTTTAGTTAGGAAGAGACTGTCAGCTTTAGGGGAGGGAAATCTGTTTCTGATGCACCATGACGGTTTTCAGCTTATACAAGAAGGGATAGTACTGAAGGGATAGTACTGAAGGGATAGTACTGATCATCATATTTGTAATCATTTGCTTTTCTGTTTATTTTTCCATTACCATCATTACCTTTGTGATTTCAGGTGTCTTCCCTCTGCACTGGGCGAGCGGGGGCCTGCGTGGTGCACGTGCCCAACAGCTGACTAGCTGCAAAGGGGTCACTTTCTCTCCTGCGTAAATGGCCATCGGGGCTGCTGGCGCTCAAACGTGCCAAGGCCGCCATCGAGTCGTGGATGTGATGTCAACAACTGCCTGCAATGCTGCATGGAAACAGATTATGTCCGAACTTCTGTGGCTTAGCCGCTGAGAACTGAGTAGCAGATCGTGAGAGAGAGTCTTGTTTGGTTGCTGTTAATTGCTATCATATGTTCAAGCCAATCACGTCAAAAATGTTTAGGGGAAAATTGTTCCAATCTTGAGTTATCTGCCTCAAAATTAGCCTCTTATTTTTGAAACTTTGATATTGATTTTGATTGCAGAAACAAACAATCCACATTATGTACCGGTATACCTGTGAAAAATTTTTCACACAAAAATCATTTAGGTTTGATTGCTTTTTTTCATCTGGCCGTGTCCTCTTCAAAAACCACCATGTCTCATTGCTGCTTTTGTGTTTGTTTTGGAGGTAACGATCTGTTTATTTGTCGGCCTAAACATTCCTAAATCACCGAAAGTCAGGCTTCTAATTGATGTGAACTCAGGGAACACGAGCGGTCATTCTCTCATTACTGTACCTGTACAGGGTGCTTCAGAATATTAAGCAGGCATCATGAATGTTGACACATCAGACTCATTTGTGACAGTGAAGACGTGGCCAGTTACTCACGGGATAAAGTGCTCCCCTTTGTGCAATTTCATTTGAACGGCATATCTGTGCTGTTCACCTGTTTGCAAGACCGAAGTCTTCTCCGGCAAATGGTAGGTCTGTGTGGACGTTGTCCCAATGACATGCTTCGTTACTGGGCAGTGTCTGGACAAAAAAAAAAGGCAGAGATTTTCTTTCTGCTTCTAGTGCTAGTGTTGCCCCCTGACCAGTCCCCACAAAAAAAGCACTCTTAAGTTTCCAAGCAGCTTACAAGGTTAGATAAAAATGAACCACTGTCAGGCGTATAGCTTTCTGACATGGGCACACAGCCAACATGTAAAGTACGGCCTGTGCTCAGAGTTGCTTGCACTGAGGTGAGGGGAGTGAAAATGATGAGGATGGAGATGCAACAGGAGGACTTTGTGAGCAAGGGTTCAAAGCAGGTCACTGAGCAAGTGACTGTATGGAGTGGCTGGACTCACTACCACTAATCTAAATCCCAAGTAATGGGCAAGGAGAAATACAGTAAGGTCGTGCACTTTATGTTGTGTGGATGTGTCCATAGAATTTCTATTTTTTCTTGTAGAGGAGTGCAAGCAAAGTGTGTGTGTGTGTGTGAGAGAAAGAGGCTGGGAGGGGTGTGTGAAAAACACAGATGTGACATGAGCAACCTGTACATAAACTAAAAGACATTTGCAATTCTATTGCTTATCACCTAGTCATTTCGCTCTCAAAGAGTTTTCACCCATTTTCACAATTTCGTCTATTTTCCAATTATGAAATCCTTTTTCTTGATTCGTATTCTTTGTTGCTGCTTGTATGTCTTCTGTGAGGGCACTCTCTCAAAGGTTTGGAATCAAATTCATGATTTTTATGATTCTGGAGGGAAAATCGTTTTTGTGAAAAATGTTGGCAGCTTTATTTTTTTCATCCTGCTTTGCTTTGTGAAATGATGTTTGAGAGTCCAAGCTGTAGGCCGAGTTGTAACTCATCATAACATCGTACGTGTATCTCCGTCAACAGAATCTCAAACATTTTCTCTCTGCTCTTTTGACACTTTAAGACAAATACTGATGGTGGAAATTTTGGTTAAAGTTTAAATGAACTGGAAAGTTTGCTTACCTAGACCAGTGGAGTGTAGCTGCAATATTTTTTCAATTGCCGTTTGGCGGATGAATTGCCGATAGTCTTTTGACTTGGTATGCATGTCGGGCCAAACCGGTTTTTCCTGGAACGAAAACGCAGATGATTTCTCAAGCTTATGTTTGCAGTATCACATGGCGAGATGTGCGAGCATGAAATTTGCTTTGAAAGCCTGGAAATGTGTACCGGCAGAGGATATATATTTTGTGTACAAATCTTCATGCTTTGCATGAAAAAAGCTTGAAAGATCACTTGAGAAAGGTGGAGCTTTAGTGCGTGCACATGCATATATATGCTCACTTGCGGAGACAGTGGTGCTGTGTCATAAACATGACGCTGTCCCTGTGCCTTGATTCAGTAGTCCGTAGTTCGATCACCAGCTGGTGATCTATTTTCATACAGATCTTTTTACTCTTTGCCCGTCGATGACGTTGAAGACAGGTAGTAAATCATCACCACCAAGCAAGTGATTTTTGTGCGAGTACCGTGTAAATGTTTTATATACCATGTTGTCCAGATTCGCTTTCACTGCATTGTATACCTACTAAACTGGAGTTGTGACTCTCATGTGCCAGAGAGATGGGTATATGCGTGTTGTGGGTGGAGATGCGAGATAAACTTGCCAGACCATGTGATCTGGACGTTGGCCTCTGACAACGAAACATTGTTGGCATACATGTACCTGGTAAGATTTCCATTACAGATTTTCGCTTTACTCATCAATGGATTTGTGAAACAGTTGCATAAACTTGAATACACTACAACACTTTGTGATGTTTAAAGTGCTGTACAGTGTAGAAATATCACCGAAGAGTTCTGTGGTTTTTTAAAAGCAGTTTTGCAATGAGTCCCCCCCCCCCCCCCCCCCCCCCAATATTGTTGTTTCTGGTAACCCAACCGACCCCATCCCCCCCTCCAACCCTAAAAAAATTTTTGGCTGCTGGGGCAAAAAAAAAAAAAAAGCACAACCAGTTTCGGTTTTCATGCGCCTGTTGTCAGAGAACTTGTGCGCCATCGCGGACCCAACAAATATGGTAAGATAGTGTGTTATAATATTAAATACAGTTTCACAGAGCATCATTTCTTATTAATACCCTGTTTCTTCTTGGATGTGGGGGGGGGGGGGTGTTAACCCCCCCCCCCCCCCCCAAAAAAAAAAAAAACCTACCTACCTACCCTATTTTTTTTTTTTTTTTTTTTTTTAGCCATGTTACCAGAAACAACAATATATTTTTTTTTGGGCCTAACCTGTTTTGAAAGTGTCATTGTGTGTAAAGGCAGTTTCCTTCAGTACATGTACAATACAGTACAGTGGCGGTTCCCTGCAAGAATGTACTCACTATCTCTTCCCTCTGTATTGATAGTATCCTCTGTTGTGGAACCTTTTAAAAAAGGTGAATTGAATTCTTCAACTTGTCTCAGACAGGATCCTAAAAACCAGAGAATGATTGCTAGAAGGATCAGGAGTACAAAATACAGAGAATGATTGCTAGAAGGATCAGGAGTACAAAATACAGAGAATGATTGCTAGAAGGATCAGGAGTACAAATTGACACGGTGGGATTTGAGTGTACCTCCATTTAGAGGTTAGCACAGGAGAGGTCTACCGTGCATGTTGTTGTGCACTATTCTTAAAAATGCAGAGACGCCAAGATTTCACGATGATGTCAAAATTGTGGCTTTGAGAAATTTAATTCATTGCCTGTAAATCTGTAAGTTCATAGTGAAAGCTTGAAGTCGTCCCAAAGAGTTAAATGCGTCACTGTACACAGTATACATACAGTAGATCAAGGCTAGAGGATTTCCCCTGTGGAAAATGCCACAATTTTCTTCTTTTCCTTTTTTTTTTCTTAAATCGATTTTCATTTTCACTAACATTTTCTTTGTGACCGACATATATACAAACATAGTATGGGCATTTTGTGTGTGAACTAT
Source organism: Batillaria attramentaria (assembly GCA_018292915.2). NCBI lineage: Eukaryota > Metazoa > Mollusca > Gastropoda > Batillariidae > Batillaria > Batillaria attramentaria. The sequence goes on along the minus strand of JACVVK020000036.1, from coordinate 835,424 downwards.
TATTTTTGTAAATACATTTTTATAGAATTCACCTTCTTGGTTTCATTTTTGTCTTTTTACTGTCGATTTATCTTTCAAATAAGGAAATTGTACATGCGTAAGCCTGTGTGCCTTACATTTCAGTGCTAGCCAGTTTTGAACATTGCGTGCATGTCTTGTATCGTAGTCTACAGCATCATTTTGTAGTTTGGTCCGGGCATGACGTAACACTGCTGACAAGATGATGAGAGGGTTGCATTTGATGTTTTAGCTTTCTTGTCCCACACAGACCTGCTTTTAACTCTTTGACGACGAAGCACAATTTCTGCTTCGTCGTCAAAGAGTTAATCGTTGTATGGGTGGTATGAAATGGTTCAGCTCTCACATATATTTCACTTGACAATTTTCCGGCTCATTTTCAGCGGTGTCTTCCATGTGACAACATACTCACTCCTTAGGTAACTGCATCGATTTTGTTCCATTTAATTCAGGAATTTTTGGTTGTGTTGTCTACCTCGACACTGTACAAACCACTTCATTTTTCAAAGGACAAGCTTTGACTCTTTGTCATAAACATTTTTTCCCCACCCCTAGTACAACTGCTGTCCTTTCCTACTCTGTTTTGCATCTGTTCTGTGAAAAAGTGAGGGGCTACAGTGCGTTCACTTTTGTGCTGCTGTGGAGTTTCGTAAAACCACTTTTTCGTTCCATGCTAGCACTGCCAGATATGTGAATGCTGTCCTCCGTATCATTGTACTGAGGAGGGGAAAGGGAGCGAGTGTGGACAAGCCATCTTCGACTACAAGAGGCGAGCGGTGGTCTAACAGGTAGTGCGTCCAGCTTCGCAGGTGCGCTACTGAACAACTTCCACTGATGTGTCAGTGAAGGATGGGTTCGTGCCTAGGTCGAGCTGTGATGCGATACGAGTTTATCCTGGCTACTGGGCTGCTCATTGGGGGTTTCTCTCCGGGTCCTCCGGCTTTCTTCCCCCAATAAAATTCGAAGATAGGTAGGGTAGGGTTGCGCTGCACCATTGTGACACGCTTTCCCTGGAGAAAGCAGCCCGCATTCACAAAAGAGACAATAAAAAAGAAAAGGGTTTAGGCCGGGTGCCACCTTTTTTGTCCACAAGGATCCAAGCGGATTTCTCTCGGACTGCCTGGGCCAACAAGAAGAGTTTATCGTACTACACTCTGTGTGTGCGCGTTTCGCTCCACCCCTCCCCTCCCCTCCATCTGACAGTCAGTCAGTCTTGGACTGAGAGGTGGGGGTAGACTGGTTTTTCTGTTGTTTCTGTTTTTGAGGGCTCGGGAAAGCTTGTAAGCTGGTAAACTGCTCTCATCCGCTGGCAGACAACACTAAAAAAGCAGAGCTTTGCAAAGCACATAGCACAGAGCCGAGTTTTTGTTGGATTTCCAAGTCCTGCAAGTTGTGATGGCTGCAGTGTAGGAAGCAGTCCCTGCATTCTGTGCGTATTTTCTTCTCTTCATTTCACATTATTCTTACTTGGTTATCACTAACTGTATCTTACGTCCACGTCCGTTTGGTTTAGGCATTCCAGTTTCTCTCAGTTCACTTGCAACTGTATCTCAGTACTCTGTTTCAAGAGCACAAAAAGCAGTCAAAGGCTCAGTTTCGGGGGGAACAGCGCTTTTAGAATTTGATTTGGTGATTTTGTAACTTGGCAAAAATCGTACACAGGTCGCCAATTTTTTAGGGGAAAAAGGGAAGAAAAGATCTGGAACATTTCATGTTCATGCGGAGCCTCCACGGAAAAGGTCTGTGAAATGAATCCCAGTATGCATTGAGATGGTATTTTTCTACTAGACATGCTATTTTCTATACTGATGCCATTTTTCGTACGTGACATCCAAGCCTTGATGCATATGGAGGTGCTTTCCATTATTTGACCGTTGATGCTTGTATCAAATGACTTGCATTGACCCCTGCCAGAAGTCTGCCCTTTCCCCCAGTTGTTCGCTTTAGAGTTTTCATGCTGACTCCCAGTCCTTAGATTAAAATATATTATTGAAGATAATGCCATTTGTGTAGGGCAGTTCCGGTGGCGCTGCAGTTTTTCCGTGTGCAAGCGCTCACTTTAGACACAGCAGTTGCACGACAGAAAAGTAAAACTTCAGCTTGGGGAGCAAAAGGATCGGAGGTTTTGAACTGTCAGTTGTACGTTCATAGTTTAATCAACACACACACACACACACTCTGGCAGCTTCCTTTGTCTACCATTCAGTGTTGGGTTTTTTTTTCTTCATTAAGTCGAATGTCTCGCGTCCTTGTTTTGTTACGTTCATGTGATGTGTAATTAATTTCACAGGGTTGCAGGTACTGTACATGTATTCTTGATTTCCCGAATGTCTGATCCTAATACTTGTGAGGCACATTACATTTGAGTAGAGAAGAATGCATGATTTTGTACCAATAAAAATGAACAGTATACTCTCATGTTCTTGTGTGTGTGAGAGAGAGAGAGAGAGAGATGTTCTACAATTCTGTCATTGCAAGCTGAAAATCTGCTGCACGTTTTTCTTCGACTTTTCAACCATTTTTCTGCAGAAAAAGATGCAGTTTTCGAATAAATACAGCACTAAAACAAAACTCTGGAGGAGTAGGCTTGGACTCAGAATTAAACCAACAACTCGTCACAATGCAATCGGAATCATGTAACTTCTACATAAAAAAAAAAGTTATTATCTAGCTAAAACCAAATAAAACTGACACACCACACACACACACACGGGAGCGAAGCGCGGAGGAGCTGAACTTAACTGCAGTGTTGATGACCGGTTTATCAAACCAGTTTGAACCAACTAAAACTGAGATGACGCCCCCCCCCCCCCCACACACACACACACACAGGGCAGAGCGGGAAGGGGCGTAAGAGCTGTACCCACAATGCACTTTTCTATTCACACAGGCCGTCTGCTGCCATTACGATCTGCTGTACTGACTTGCTTGAGCCGACAAAGGGACGCGAACACGATGTTTCTCAGTACACATGAAAGAGAAATTGGAATCAACCCAAAGCCGCTGCTGACGTTCGATCTGCCTGAGGGTCGGGGACGAACAACACTGTTTTCCAATGCCAACTGCGGGTTTTCCCGATGCCTCCCCCAATCTCCTCCTCCTTCCCCCCCCCCCCCCCCCCCTTCAAAATTCCCCCAAACTGACGAGCAACTGCCGTATGTATTAACGGTAATTTTAGCTTGGGAAATAAGTAAGTTCTAGTCAGCTGTGCACAGGCCACGTTGTCAATTTTTGCGTCAGCATACACTTTTAACTCCAGACAGCCAGCTCCCGGCAATTCAGTTTGAACAAGTAGATGTTTTGGGGGCAGGCTGCCAGAAACCAGTTGCTATCTTGTTTGAACAGTAGACAGGGGCGCCGGAAGATGTTGGCGGGAGGGGGGGGGGCAGAATCTCAGAGGGGGGAAATGCCAGAGCCAGAAGGGAAGGACGTTGCCCGGAGAAAGTGAAAAGCGGGGGGGGGGGGGGGGGGTTCAGATGCTGCGCAGACAAAAACCGTTCCGAGCCAGTGAGAGGAAAGACGTTGCCCGAAGAAAGTGAAAAGCGGGGGGGGGGGGGGGGGGGGGGGGCATCAGATGCTGCGCAGAATCTCAGAGGGGGGAAAGGCCAGAGCCAGTGAAAGGAAGGGCGTTGCCCGGAGAAAGTCAGACATCGAAAGTAATTATCAGACGACTTTCTGTCAAGTCGTTTTGATATTTCATGCAACGGCTAAACTGAGTTCTCTGTTGGGTGGGGTGAGGGAGAGAGCAGGAAGAGGGGGAGGGGAAGAGAGGGGGGGGGCAAGACCATGGCTTTGCCCCCCCCCCTCTTGCCATAGTCACCTGATTTTCCGGGGGGGGGGGGGGGGGGGGCAAAAAGATACTCTTGCCCCCCCCCCCCTGCTTGGGTACAGGGGGGGGGCAGCTGCCCCCCCGGTTCCGGCGTCCCTGGTAGATGTTTTGGGGGCAGGCTGCCAGAAACCAGTTGCTATCTTGACGTCAGTCTTTAAAACTGCAAGTGCAACAAATCGAGCACTAATATATGCACAGACGTTCTCAGGACAACTTTGCAACTGTACTCGGTGATAATTGAGCAGGCTCGTGATCTAGTGACAGATCAGTAGGACCACGAATCCCTGGCGAAGAATATATATATAGAGAGAGAGAGTCTTCGGTACACGTAGGAAGAAGGACCAAAGATGGGCCAGCTCTTTAGCGGAGTGCGGAGTGGATTTCTTGACGCTCTACACGCACGCGACTGGAAAGGCATCAAAAGCTACGCGGCGAATGGCGGGCTCAGAGACGAGGAGCTGGAACTTCTCACCAACACGTACCATTCGAACAAAGTATCGTTTCCAACCAACAGGTTCAGAGAAATCCTTCAACGTTGCCCTACCGACAAAACACAGGCCGTGTTAGTGAAGACTGTGGAGCAGGGTCTTTGGCGTCCTGTCGGCGGGCTTCTCGAGCGCGGGGTGAGCACAAACCTGCGACGATTGGCTGTCGTGCAAGCCAAGGAGCGCGCTGGCGCCGAGGATCTGGCCAGCATTCTTCCCTATTGTACAGGTTGGTGGTTCGAGTCTCACTTTGGGAGCCGCGCGAGTGCGTGAGTGAGTGAGTGCATCTTTAGGGCTTTAACGCCGCGCAAGCAACAAAAACAAATTCAGTCGCGGCTAAGTGTGCCTAATGGGGATGTGATTTTTCACCTGTCAAATTAAGTGGAGCTGTTCATTTGTGCCGATCGTCGGGGGGGGGGGGGGGGGGTTAACATCGGGTACCCCGGCGGTTTCCTCTCCCTTTGCTTTGGAAATGTAAAGCGCTCGGCCCCAGCCCCCCCCCCCCCCCCACACACACACACACACATACCCGCGCGCTTTTCAAATACACAAATCAAAGTGACTTGAAATGCAATTCTAAATTTCGTAAATAGCTCAGCTGGCCCCTGTGATCATTCATAATGTGTTGATGATGTCCGGTATGTGAGAATGCGTGTGGTTCACGCCGGTGAGCGTGCGTGCTGCGTTCAGTTCGTGGCGCTTTGAGCCAAACAGCGCTTAGAAAACAGTAATACAAATATTATTATGGCAATAATTTTTTTTTTTTTTTATTACAGACGACCAGTATGACTCCGTGCTGGCATTTGCCGTTGAGCAAGGAATCTGGGAAGCTGTGGCGAAGTTACTGATGCGCCAGAATGAAGGTTGGATCTGGAACTCTGGCAACAGAGCCAGCAACGAGCAGCGGAGGCATGCACTGGGGGAGGCCATCACAAGGGCTGGGGGTAGCAACCTGCACGCCATACTCCTAACGTGTGCCGAGCACCAAGAACTTCGAGACGACTGCCTGAAACCTGCCGTGATTCGAGGGATGTGGGACGTCGCCAGCAAGATCCTGAAGATGAAACTGGCAGCATCCGCTGACAAGAGCGGCTTTCTGCGTCTCATGATGCTCGGCTGCTCCAGAGCGCACTTGTCGAATGGGCTGAGCAGTCTCGACAGATGGGCCATACAGGAGGTGGGCAGAAGGGCTGACGAGGACGCCTTCATCGAATATTTCTTTCCATTCTGTAAAGATGAGCTGGTGGAACCGGTCCTGGCGGAACTCGTCAGACGCACCTTTTGGCGTGCAGCGACCGTGTTGCTTTTGCAGAACAACCCGACTGACGCCGCTGAGAACCTCCCCGCGACTGTGGGCGGAACATCCACGCCCCTTCAAGATCCTAGCGCGACCCCACAGAGTTACGACGACCAGTTTGACTTCATCCTCAAGGAAGCGGTGAGACGAGGCATGTGGCGTGTCGTGAAGGAGCTGGACCAACGCGGTTTCAGCGACGCACAGCTGGCGTGGGTCAACGAACAGGCCACTAAGAGTGCTGGCATGTTCGGGCTTCAACTGGACACAAGTCGCCACGGCCCCAAGGACCAGCTGCAGTCTCTCCTCGCTCTGCTGGACACAAGCCCGTGACTTGAAGAGCGTGCAGGGTCAGAGAAGAAGGCCATTGCGTGTTTGGGTTTCATTTTGGCCAGGGCTGACGGGACTGCCTTACAGTCGACGGAATTTTTTTTTTTTTTTTTTTTTTTTTCTGCCCCAACTCTTTTTGCCATCTCCAGTGGTGTTCCTCCCAGGTCATGGGTGGAATCCACGGAGGGCTCGAAAGCTGGGGCAAATTTTATTTATGCATGAGGATGGAGATGAGGATGATGGTAAGATGATGCCATGGAGGTCTGTCGACGGAATTATGGCAAGTCTGTCCATCCATCTGTAAATATGATTTTTCTTTGCTGCATTGTCCCTTGAAGCAGAACCCTCGAAGAGGAAAAGGACAAGACAGTAGTCGTCGGTCCGCTGTTGGCACTAGAAAAACGACCTGTGCAAGCTGTGACCGTGTCGAGATTAGTCGGTGTAGGAAGGTCGTTACCAACGTTTAACTGCACGTGCTTGCTTGTAGTGTGTAGCGAGTTAAACTAGAGGTGCACTTATTTCTGGTATGTGGTGTTCATGATAATAATTATAATAATAATGAATTGTACTTATATAGCGCAAAATTCTCACAAAGTGACTCAATACGCGTACTCCCGCACTCGTACTTACAAATATGCAAACACACACACACACACACACACACACACACACACACACACACACACACACACACACACACACACAGCAGCTGAATCAAAAGGAGGTAAGTGGACCTAGTCGAAAGCCAGCCGGAACAGATGCGTTTTCAATTCAGACTTGAAACGATCTGTGTCCGACTGGTCCGTCTCGCAGGCCGGTATGTAGTGCGTTCGTTGAAGGAGTATGGAATGGCTTTTATTAAGACAAACGCACATGTATACATACACTACCGTCTAGGCCCTGTACACGTAGAGCTAAGACCGAGTAGGAAAGAGGAAACCCGGCCGGAAAGGTTCTACTAATGTTCTCAAGTTAGGGCTGTAGCTTGAATACACGGCAACGAATTACCAGTAGGAACCCACAGCTCTGGTTTTCTTTGAATGTTTTCCAAGTCAAACCGGCCGAGGGACAGGTCAGTCATTGGGATTCATGCACCAAACTTGACAACAACAAAAAAGAAGCTCAAACGATTTCATTAATTAACACATTTTGAATTGATATATTTATTGTCTTATGTCTATATATTGTCATGCGTCAGTTATTGATCTACACGTATCTCGTATGTTCTTCTTCGCCAAGTTTGTTAGTTAGTTATTTAGGGCTTAACGCCTCGCAATTCTTCTTCGCCAAAGTAACACTGAGAACATATAACACCGCCATACAACTTCATGTACATACTTACTGATATCGGTTTGCAGTCTGTGCATGTATGGATTTAACCTCTGCGGATCACGCAATCTCGACATGCGGGAATACCCGATACTCAAATTTAACTGTGACGTAATTATCTGTCTCCACATAGATTCCAGGCCACTTTCTAGTGTCGTGTTTCTAACGCTGACGCGTGTGCGCGCTAACCGGCCGTGACAACAGCGGCGGCGGGAAAACAGGGGAATGTTACACGGGAAAGCCCCGGACAAAGGCGAATAAATTCGATTTCAGAAAGCTACAGGTTTTATGACACTGTGTGTGTGTGTGTGTGTGTGTGTGTGTGTGTGTGTGTGTGTGTGTGTGTGCGTGTGTGCGCGCGCGCGTGTGTGTGCGCGTGTGCTAGTGTGTGCGTGCCGCCGCTAGTGTGTGTGTGTGCGTGCCGCCGCTAGTGTGTGTGTGTCTGTGTCTGTGTCTGTGTGTGTGTGTGTGTGTGCGCGCGCGCGCTAAAGCCATAGCTAAATACTGTTCAGTCAGTGCCGTGATTGGATCAAAAATAATCTGGAAACAAAGATGCAAGACACCAGAGCTTGACTGACGTAACTGTAACTTAGACATCACATGATAATAATTATGCTTATTTATGCTTTGATTGATTGTATGCTTTGATTGTTAGCTGGCGTTGCGTCTGTGCCGAGTCGTCAATGGTAACCTGATCATGTCCGAACTGGAGTGTTCTCTTTTGCATAGTATTGTGTGAAGAATAAGAGAATAAAGTCCTGTTGATGTGTGTGTGTGTGTGTGCGTGCGTGCCAGTGCGTGCGTGCGTGTGTGTGTGCGTGTGCGTGTGCGCGTGTGTGTTGAAATGTACATGCTTAGATCTTTCGAACCCACTGACACCTGTAATCGCCGTATGTACGTCTGGTTCTAGGCACATACGGGCCAGTCAGGTCACAGCAGGAGCTAGGCCGGTGTTTCCCCGCGTTCACAACCCTTTGTCCCTACATGGTCCAACCCTTGTTGTGGGGTAGTGGCTTGTGTACCTCAATGACCCAGAGAACTATGCCAGCAGGAGCACATGCTCCTGGCAGGGTCACCCAAGCTGGACAGGTCGAAGGGTAGAGGTCAGACGAATGTGGACCACCTCTCCAAGAGGCTAAACGGGTTTGCGTAGGGTTAACAGCCCTACCTGTAAAAAACACTAAGTTACTGAAGCATCGACAGCAACAAACCGAGACATTCACCTGGGCGAGGAAGGGTCTCCATCCCGGAGACCTATGACGCATTGCAGTGAAAGCCGAAAGGAAGCTGCAAGGCCGACCCCCCTTTTAACACCCAGGACAACAACGAGAGTAGCCACATGGAACATCAGGACAATGTATGAAGTAGGAAGGACCATACAAGTAGCAAGAGAGATGAAGAACTACAAGATAGGAGTACTGGGACTGAGTGAGACAAGGTGGCTACAGACAGGACAGCTGAGATTTTCATCGGGAGAGCAATTGCTGTACTCTGGACACACAGAGGATGGAGCCCCCCACACTGAGGGCGTGGCCCTGATGCTGGCACCGGAGGCACAGCGGGCACTCTTCGGCTGGGAACCTGTCAACTCCCGCATCATCACAGCCAAATTCATCACCAAGAAAAAAGACATCAAGCTGAACATCATCCAGTGCTACGCTCCCACCAATGATGCGGAAGAGGAGAAAAAAGATGACTTCTACCAACAACTGCAGACAGTGATAGATAGAGGAGGAGCCAAGGACATGACCATACTGATGGGAGACTTCAACGCCAAGATTGGATCAGACAACACAGGCTATGAGGACACCATGGGAACACACGGACTGGGACAGATGAACGAAAATGGCGAGCGCTTTGCAGACTTTTGTGCCCTGAACCAGCTAGTGATAGGAGGCAGCATCTTCCCACACAAGCGCATCCACAAGGCCACATGGAGATCGCCGGACCATGTCACGGAGAACCAGATTGATCACATCTGCATCAGCCGGAAGTTCAGGAGATCGTGGCGGGATGTGCGTGTGATGAGGGGTGCCGATGTATCATCAGACCACCACCTTCTTGCAACAACATTGAGACTTCGGCTTAAGAGGCACACCAACGCCAACAGCACACGGACCAGGTACAACGTTGGACTTCTCAGGAACACAGACACACAAGCAGCATTCCGGATCAGCCTTTCCAACAGGTTCCAGCCTCTGCAAGACCTGATAGAAGACAGTGAAATGGACATCGAGACACAGTGGGAACACAGCAAGAAACTCTGGCACGACACATGCGAAGAGGTCCTTGGCAAGAGAAAGACCCAACATAAGGAATGGATCTCTGCTGATACCATCCAGAAGCTGGAAGTTAGGAAAAAGAAGAAAACTGCACTGAACACGAGCCGAACAAGAAGAGCTAAGGCAAAGGCACAAGAGGAATACACAGCAGCTGACAGAGAAGTGAAGAGGAGCACCAGGAAGGACAAGAGGGACTACATCGACAACCTGGCCAGTCAAGCAGAGGAAGCAGCCCGACAAGGGAATCTAAAAGACCTGTACCAGGTGACCAAGAAGCTCGCGGGCAAATTTCAGCAGACAGACAAACCAGTGAAGGACAAGAACGGGCACCCACTGACAACAACTGAGGAACAGCTGAAGCGATGGGCAGAACACTTCAGGGAGCTGTTAAATCGCCCCATCCCTGAAACACCACCAGACATCCCACCAGCTGAGACAGAACTACCCATCAACTGCGACAAGCCCTCTAAGGCGGAGATCAGGAAAGCCATCATGACACTGAGAAATGGGAAAGCTGCAGGGCCGGACGAGATACCAGCAGAAGCCATTAAAGCAGACACAGAGACAGCTGTCAACATGCTGCACAGCCTGTTCAGCAAGATATGGGAGAAGGAAGAGGTGCCAGCCCAGTGGAAAGAAGGGATCGTCATCAAGCTGCCAAAGAAAGGGGACCTCAGGGACTGCAGCAACTACCGAGGGATCATGCTCCTGTCAGTGCCAGGCAAGGTTCTCAACAGAATTCTACTGGAGAGGATGAGAGAGGCAGTCGACCCCATGCTCCGAGACCAGCAGGCAGGCTTTCGCAGGAACAGGTCCTGCGCTGACCAGATTGCCAGCCTACGCATCATTGTGGAGCAGTCACTGGAGTGGAACTCCCCCCTCTACATCAACTTCATAGACTATGAGAAGGCCTTCGACAGTGTAGACAGAGAGGCGCTGTGGAAGCTGCTAAGGCACTATGGAGTTCCCGGGAAGATCATCTCCCTGATCCAGTGCACCTACCAAGACATGAGCTGCAGGATTGCCCATGCCGGCCAGTTGTCAGAAAGCTTCGAGGTGAAGACCGGAGTCCGCCAGGGATGCCTGTTGTCCCCGTTTCTCTTCCTCCTGGTCATCGACTGGATCATGAAGACCACTACAGCAGGCAGGAAAAACGGGATACAGTGGACACTCTGGACGCAGCTGGATGACCTCGACTTCGCGGACGACCTGGCGCTCCTGTCTCACAGCCACAGCCAGATGCAGGACAAGACTACGTGCCTGGAAGCCACATCAGCCGGAACAGGGCTCAAGATCAACAGGAAGAAAACCGAGCTGATGAAGATCAACACCACTGCCAACACACCAGTCACAGTCGGTGGAGAGCCCATCAGGGAGGTGGAGTCCTTTGTCTACCTGGGGAGTGTGGTTGATGGACAGGGAGGCACAGACCGAGACGTCACAGCCAGAATCGGCAAGGCAAGGGCAGCAATGGTCATGCTGAAGAACGTCTGGGCATCCAAAGTTGTCAGCATAAGAACCAAACTTCGCATCTTCAACTCCAACGTGAAGTCAGTTCTGCTCTACGGATGCGAAACATGGAGGACAACAAAGACGATGCAGCAGAAGATCCAGACATTTCTCAACACCTGTCTGAGGCGCATCTTCAACATCCGATGGCCAGAGAAGATCCGGAATGAAGAGCTGTGGGAGCGAGCGGGGCAGGAACCAGTGGCCAAGCAGATCCTGAGGAGGAAGTGGGGCTGGATTGGACACACCCTCAGGAAGCCAGCATCCAGCACCACACGCCAAGCCCTGACATGGAACCCGCAGGGGAAAAGGAAGAGAGGCCGGCCTCGCAACAGCTGGAGGCGGGACACTGAGGCAGAGCTATGTAAGCAGGGGACCAACTGGACTGGAGTGGCAAGACTAGCCCAGAACAGAGTGCGATGGCGAAGGGTTGTCGATGGCCTATGCTCCACGTGGAGCCAAGGGCCTAAGTAAGTAAGTAAGTACAACCCTTTGTCCTTTGGCCTTGGGAGACACTTGCGTCAGCTTTATTTCCTTTCTGTAAATACTGTGCAGCGCAAGAGTGGGATACTAGTCAAGTACACTTCCTTCTATCTTCATTTCGTGCCAGGACTCGCGAATGCTGTCACCACATGATATACACACTTCGAGACGTAGACTGAGACGTAAGCGTTGATAATCGTTACGACTTACGACTTTGAATGTTCCCTGTGAGTCTGTGTGTGTGTATGAAAGTGGTGTATGTAGTTATGATGTACGGCGCTTAGAGCCTGTTCCATTTCATGTATATGCGCCTTAGAAGTCGTCATGATTATCATTATTATTATTATTAAATTCATTTCGTAGAATCAGTCACTGATTCATTGGTTCATAGGCCGCGACCGTTAGTTGTGTTTGACTCTAACCACTGGTGACGACGAAATTTACGTTGTGTGCCTGCTTTACTCTCTGCATGTCACAATTACAATTACAATTACATGTACATATTTCAACAGAACGGCATGGGGTGTTAAGCCTGTAAATCTGTGACGTATCGATCTTGTGTAAGCCTGGCCAAAACGGAGCTCTAAACCGGACATCCTTCAATCATGTACTCCCTCCTGCAACGACTCAACCCAGTGTATCCCAAACTTTTCGCCACTCTTTCCAACTTTGCACACACAGCATAAAGTGCAATAACCCGCAGCTAAATGTCACCCATTGGCAGCGCGTGTCACAGCACATTCTCACTTCACTGCATTTCTGTCTGCTGCTCCGAGCTCGCTGGTGACAGGCCTGCCCTTTCGGAAGGCCGGGTTGCACACTTAAAGATCTAAGCTCCCAACAAACAGTAGCGTAAAGAAGTTGTTGTTTTTTAATGTTTTAGCGTTAGGCTATGGTCACTGAAATGATAAGCTACAGGAGGTTTCTCGCCTAATGTCGCTGAATGTTATCTTGTCTCACCGCAAGTGTTGTTGTGGGCTGCTCCCACTCTTCCGCAGGGGAGCCGGGGTGGCCGAATTGTAGAGCGTTGGACTTCTAATGCTCGGGTCGTGAGTTCGTATCCCGGTTGGGGCCAAATATTTGTGCTGGCTTCTTCATCGTTGCCCCGTCTTTGATATCACCCGTATTTGGTGGAAAAGGACGTTAAACCCCCAAACACCCACCCACCCCACTCTTCCCCAAACACTGCAGCAGCCCACCAACCTGCCTCCCCCCCCCCACCTTACCGCTTCCCACACACATACCCTAGACTGACACACCGTCATACGCAGGGAACCTTCACCTCACTTACGTAAATGAAAGTATGTATAGGTATTCACGGCACTGACTCTGTTACAGACATCTACAGCGTGTGACGTGCGAGAACAACAGTGCCAGCGGCTGCTTGTAACAGTACAGTGAGTGAAACGAAGCACCACCGTCTCCCCCATCATCTAGGTGAAGACGGGCTAAGACCAAACAAGGAAACCACACGAAAACTGAAACGCACTAGACAGTCGGATACGCACGTGATTACCGGTCATGGGCAACAAGGCTCAAAAGCTCGCAAAAGCTGCGGAAACTCGAGACTGGAAAACCGTGAAAAGCCTCGCCAAAAATGACGGACTCAAACATGAGGAACTCCAGTTTCTCGCTGAAGAGTACAACAAAATGCAACAACCCGACGCCGAGACGGAAGACGTGTTCAAATTCGTCATCATGGAATGTTCTGGAAGCAAGATTCGCGCCCTACTTCCACAACTGATCGAAATGGGGCTGTGGCGATCGGTTGACTTGTTGCTGATCCGAAAAACCGATAGCGAACTGAAGAGGAGGGCTGTTGCGGAGGCCAGCAGACGTGCTGATGGTGCTGACCTGGCCCGCATACTTATCCATTGCGTGGATGACCAGTTTGACGACGTGTTCAAACTCGCCGTTGATCGCGGTTTATGGAGCGCTGTGACCAGTCTCATGAGACGCGAGAGAAAGGGCTGGTGGAGCAGCTCAAGTCGGGTCAGCGTCGCCCAGCGGGAGTGGGCCCTTACCAAGGCTATTCAGGGGGCCGGTGATGCCGAGTTGTCCGAAATCGCGCTCCAGTGTGTTGCCCACGACAACCTGCAGGAGAAGTGCCTCAAGCATGCTGTCATACGCGGGCTGTGGGACGTCGTCAGTGGGGTTCTGAAGCGAGAACTGCAGCAGCTGTCCAATGGCAACAAAGGTTTGACGTATTTCCTCGCGCCAGTAACGCGGCTTGTCACGTGTTCGCCGGGTCAACACGACGATTGGCCCGACAATTTGCGGTGGGCGGTGACGGAAGGCTGTAAGCGAGCTGACGAGGACGTGTTGATCAAACATTTCCTGCCCTACTGTGCCCAGGTCGGTCTGACGGACCTGGTGCTGAAGAAGCTCATCAAACGAAAGCTGTGGCAAGCGGCCGCCTGTCTGCTGCAGCAAAGCAATGACCACAAGCAAGACGAGCAGGACACCAGTGCGATTGAACCTCGGAGTTCACCAGACTCTCAAGGATTTGACATGCAGTTCGATTTTATCGTGAACGAGGCGTTGAGGCGGGAAATGTGGAGTGTCCTGAAAGCGTTGCACCAGCACGGATTCAACGAGGAACAGCTGAAAGCGGTCGGCGAAAAGGCGACCGAAAGAGCGGGGTTGCTTGGTCTGCCGCTTGACTCGAGTCGCCATGGGCCCAAGGACAAGCTGCTGTCGTTGCTGGAACTGTTGGCCACCACCAGCGACCGTTCGCAACCACCCACCATCTGAAGAAACCAACGAGGATCAGCATGAACACGACAACTGATGACCACACGGGGACACGAACATTAAAGGTCTGCAATCTCAGCAAAACCCGCAAACATTGTTTTTGTTTTTTGTTTTTAAACCGCGACTCCTTCGACTGTGCATAATCCAGGCAACTCTGTCACAGCTGCAGAGTTTTCAGCGCTTCGGGGACCCTTATAAAACCCGGCAGAGCACGAGTTTGCCGTGACATTTTTTGGATTTTGGTCAGTGAGCGAGACACATCGCTACAGTGTCTAGCGGATGTTGAGTGCTGCACGATCTTTCTCGCTCAGTGTCAAAACGCAAACTGAGCTGTGACATCAGGCTGCCCTTGGCTTTTATTGGGGTTTCAGGGACGCTGAAAACTCTGCAATTGTGCGGTCGACTCCGTAAAAAAAAAAAAAAAAAAAAAACTTCGGAAAGCTTGTTCGTAACGTCGCTGAGATGGAAAATTTCGCTTTCGACGCTCTAAGGCTGTTTGCCAGATAGAAGGATGTTTCATTTGGCCATTGTGACCGTTTCCGTCTTCTAATATTAGAGAAATGCGATTTTCTCTGCGTGTACAGTCCATTCCCTGACAGCTCAGTGAAAAAGACGGAAAAAAGACACGCTATGATGTATGTAGGCATTTTCGTTTGATTTGCTCTGTGAGATAAATGGGTGTTTTGACGGCGATCACTGTCATTGTACATACCGTAATAGAGTATTTTTATGGAGACGTTCTCGACATGTTCACTTTGGTACTTGCTATCGCATTATGTCTTGCGGGACTACCCGATGCCCAAAATAATATGATAATTCTGGGGCGCGGGGGAGGGGAAGGGGGGCGTGTTGCTCACTTATCAAATCCGACACGTCTGCTTTCCCACTCCCCCCACCCAGTCCCGCCACCATCCACCCGTCACTGAAGACCACCCTACACCTTCTGCTCTGCGCATTGGAGAGCGAGTAACGCAACAGTGAAAAAAACAACAAAAAAAACAACAACCCCAAATGCTCTAAATCGTGAAATGTACATGTCAAAAAGGGGACAAATATTTGTACTGGCCTTTTCCTCGTTGCCCCGTCTTTGATATCACCCTAACCTGGTGGA
>JACVVK020000036.1:645000-815000 GCA_018292915.2 Batillaria attramentaria | reverse complement strand
ATTTGTATGCAAACAGCATCTTGATTTCTCGTTCATATTACTTTTTATCACTTCGTTTGGCTGTTCTGTACATGACATAGTTGCTAGGACATTTGTATGCAAACAGCGTCTTGATTTCTCGTTCATATTATATACTTTTTATCACTTTGTTTGGCTGTTCTGTGCATGACATTGTTAACAGTGCTTAATATCGTTATGACGTTCTGTCTTAATAATAAATAAATAATAAATTTTTATTTATTACGTTCTGTCTTCACTTTTTAAAAATATGTTTTACCTAATTATCTTGTCAGAGCTGTGCGCGCGTGCGTGCGTGCGTGCGTGCGCGTGTGTGTGTGTGTGTGTGCGCGTGCGTGCGCGCATGTGTGCGTGTGCGTGCGTGCGTGCGTGTGCGTTTTGTGTGTGTGCGTGTGTGTGTGCGTGTGTGTGGGTGTGTGCGTGTGTGTGTGCATGCAGAAGCATACTCTGGTGCGCACGTGCGTGCGACCGTCCTATGTGTGCGTGTGCGTGTGCGTGTGTCTTTTCTTTTCTCATTAACCTATCATGCCGGTTACACGGAAAACAGCTACACATTATGCAACCACATTATGCAACCACATTATACAACCACATTATGCAACCACATTATACAACCACATTATGCAACCACATTATGCAACCAAAATTACCGATGGTCAAATTCAAGTCAGTGTTTCACGGACAGGTAGCCGTGCACATTTATCATGACGTCTTAACTTATCTGCGGTGCCACACTGGATAGGTCAAATGGTAAACTCAACAGATAAGAAGTCGTGCTTCGGCCATTGGCAGTGTCTGATTATGCAACGCAGTCCCTAATTCATCCCCCCCCCCCCTCGACACAAAGCCAAGCGACATGTGCACAATCACAGACACACCATCAGAGACACATCGGCACAGTTCCCGTCAGCTCAAACACCGCTGCACACAATGCACGAAGCCGAGAGAGCCAATGTGACGAAGACTGGAACTTCGGATGGTGATGATGCTGCATCAGGGTTGCTGGGTTCTGGTGAACCGGAAGTGACGCAAGAACCTGAGGAAGATGATGACGGGGTGCCCTACGACAGGGGATGGGCATGGATCGTGGTTCTGGGTACGTAACGATGTTGGTACAGACGGTCTTGGGTGGGCGAGGGGTGGGGGTGTTCGGGAGTTTAACGTCCTTTTCCACCACGTAAGGGTGATATCAAAGACGGGGCAACGAGAAAAAGGCCAGAACAAATAGTTGGCCCCAGCCGGGATTCGAACTCACGACCCGAGCACTGGGAGTCCAACGCTCTACCATTCGGCTATCCCGGTTCCCGCAGACAGTCTTGGGACTAAACGGAAAATGAAATCAGGTGCTCTGTGGTGTACAGGTTCGGGACAGTGGGCAGGCTACCTCACGGCTGAGGTAGACTTTTCGGGGTTAGTCTATGACTGGATTGGGAGTGCCTTTATAGTTCTGAAAACTGCGATAAGACTGAACTTTGTGAACCATCGGAAAGAGATACTGTTGGAGCATCGGTGTGATCTGCTCTAACAGTATGGTTACGTTAGAGAGATATCGACGAAACGTTTAAACTCAGAAAGAATCGAGTTTATTCGAGTGTGTGTGTGTGTGTGTGTGTGTGTGTGTGTGTGTGTGTGTGTGTGTGTGTGTGTGTGTGTGTGTGCGCGCGCGCGCGCGTGTGTGTGCAGGGTGCTTTCTCAATTACTTGCTCGTGAACGGCTGCAGCAAGTCAACAGGTGTGATTTTCGTGGCTCTACGCAATCACTTCCGAGCCCCGGCTTCCCACACTGCTCTCCTCTTTGCCGTGAAAGCGGGCGTCTTCAGCATTGGAGGTGAGGTCAAGTTTCTGTCTCGAGCAGAGTCTCATGGTTAAACGGGCTAAACGCAAAGTTTGTCTGTGTGTGTGTGTGTGTGTGTGTGTGTGTGTGTGTGTGTGTGTGTGTGTGTGTGTGTGTGTGTGTGTGTGTGTGTGTGTGCGCGCGCACGCGTGCATCTAATGTAGATGTGAGCAAGTAGGCACAGCTATGCGTGTGCTAATGTAAGAAGAAACGGTTGCTTTTTTGTCTGATTTATTACTGTGCTCTGCATAGCTGTGGACTAGGAGACAGAAGTTTATATGCGTCGATGTGAATAGTTTGTTGCTGTTGCTGACTAGTGTACAGATTACAGACCACCTGTAGCCATGCTGGCTGAATGTATACATGTATGTATGTTTACACATAATTATATGCCTGTACCCCCTGATGGGGTTTCTGGAAATAAGAATTCCACCTTCGCTATGCGAACTTATGTTTTGGAACAGTTTCGCTCGTGAGTGCGCCTCAGTGTACGCTCGAAATACTCTATCTTGGTGATTAGTACAACTCTTAATGCGATACAATGTCGTTCTCACTTCGCGCTAGCGCGGGTCGAACATTCAAATTCTACAACTGTTGTTGCACGACTGGAGCCGGCGCTCCATGCGGTCGCCGCGTCCTCGAGTACGCTTCTGTTGGCTCAGTGCCAGCGTCACAGACGCTGTCACTGTTCAGGTGTGTAAGTGGTGTGGTGATAGATACCACGAAAACAGCTCTGAACGATCTGTGAACATAAGGGTGGGTGGGTGGGTGTTGGGTGGGTTTTTGGGGGTTTAACGTCCATTTCCACCACATAGGGTGATATCAAAGACGGGGCAACGATGAAAAAGCCAGCACAGATAGTTGGCCCCAGCCGGGATCGAACTCGCGACCCGAGCATTAGAAGTCCAATGCTCTACCATTCGACCACCCCGGCTCCCCCTGTGAACATAAACAATGGTAGCTTTAGTCCCTTTAAGTTACAGCGATTGTCATTTGGTAAAAGGCTACTCTGACTGGGGCGGATGGTGGATAAAAGTTGGAATCCGAATTTACTGCGGGCTGTCACTTAAGTGTTCTTTTTGGTGGTTTTTTTTTTGTTGTTGTTCTTTTCTACTCCTTTTTTCTTCGGATTTTGTCACTTTTTGTCACCGAACAGGTTTTAGAGATGCTGGCACTGAAAAAAATTATAGTTTTTGTGTGTGCAAATTTTAACTTTCCACGGATTTTACACACATAGCTTTCTGACCGGCTATGCAAACGCATACACGCTACGCTCTGTGTGTGTGTGTGTGTGTGTGTGTGTGTGTGTGTGTGTGTGTGTGTGTGTGTGTGTGTGTGTGTGTGTGTGTGTGTGTGTGTGTGTGTGTGTGTGTGTGTGTGTGTGTGTGTGCGCGCGCGCGCGCGCTCAGGTCTGTACGTGATGAACGTCGTGGTCAGCCGCCTTGGCTATCGAAAAACGGCCCTGATTGGTGCGGTGTTCCTGTCACTCAGCGGTATACTGGCCTCACTAGCCAATGAGATCAACGCTATCATATTCCTGCAGTCGATTCTCCTAGGTATGTTTACAAGACTCAGAAACTTCATACTGTCTCAATTCTGATGACACAGTTTTCAAGAGTTTGCGAATAAAGGTACTGGGACGGTGATGTGTACTATCACTGACTGTACCCATTCAAACCCTAATCTAAAGCGTACAGTGTCGGAAGGTTTTCTAAAGTACTTTTATTGTCCTTTTCGGCGAGTTTGGGGCTGCTTCCCCCGAGGGAAGCGCGCCGCCGCGGTGCAGCGCCACCCAATACCTATCCTATTTTTCAATTTTGCTGAGGGAGGGTAGCCGGAAACCCTTAATGACCAGCCCGGTAACCAGTAGGGTGGGTGGGTGTTTGGAGGTTTAACGTCCTTTTCCACCACACACGGGTGATATTAAAGACGGGGCAACGATGAAAAGGCCAGCACAAATATTTGGCCCCAGCCGGGATACGAACTCACGACCCGAGCATTAGAAGTCCAACGCTCAGCCATTCGGCCACCCCGGCTACCCCCGGTATCACATATCACAAGCTCGACCTCGATCTAACCCACGCTTCATCGCCGTGGCAGCGGTGACGGCCGTTCAGTGGCGCAGCGGCCAAGTCCGACGCCCTACCTTTCAGACCAACGCTTAACCCGAGCTTTTGTTTTTATTTTTATTTTTTTTGTTATTCTCTCTCTACCACTGAAGCCTCGTCTTTTTGTCCAGTACCATAAGATGAGCATTCTTCCTTCCTTCTTGTCATCAAGGACTTAGTGACGTCATGGTCCTGACCCCGGGTGACGTGCTGGTGGTGTCATATTTCAGACGCCGCCGCTCGCTGGCCACCGCCTTCGCCAAGTGCGGGACGAGTGTTGGGAGCTTAGCCATGCCTCAACTCGTCACCTTCCTCTTGGCCCACTTCGGGCTGCACGGGGCTCTGCTGTTAACGGGGGGAGTGTGTCTGCACGCCTTACCAGCCACGTTGCTTCTCAGGCCCACGTCATACTTCAAGAAGAGGGCTCACGGACGGAGGAGAAACCTTCCAGAAACCTCTTCAGAGGAAGGCGTCGGTGATGAAGGTGGTTACAACCTGGAGACTTCTAAACAACGCGGCAGTAGCGAAGGTCGCGGAAAGGGTTGGAGTGTGACTTCAGAACGAAGCTCTGGCGACGAAAGTGAACAGAGGCGTAGAGACGGGAAAAGGAGAAACCTTTTAGAAACGTCTTCGGAAACAGACTTTGAGAACGGAGATGGAAATCACTTAGAGATGTCCAATAAGCTACGTTATAACGAAGATCACGAAAAGCGCACTACAAGCGCTGGCGAGGGGAGTGAAAAACACGCGGAAACTTCCGAAAAGGGATCAGAAAGTAACGACACGTCTTTAGAGAGATTTGACAAAATCGCGGAGAAGGACTCACGATCTGGCACCACCACGAGGCTGCTGGCGTCGGTTAAAAGTTCACTGTGCACTCTAGACTTCTCCCTGTTTCGCCGCCCCATGTTCGGGTTGCTGTTCGCCTACTTCATGTTGTGGCATTGTGTCAACGTAACCGTGGACTACCTGCCGGCTCTGGCCAGCGAGAACGGATTGTCAGAGACCCAGGTAGGTGTTCCTCCCTGTCCGTCCGTAGATCCTCTCAGAGGGGTAGGCAGTGGATCAATTTGTAGAGCATCCGACTGAATCTAAATTAAACACGTAATTTCCGTGTCCGCTAGCCTTCAAAGAAACCAACTTGTATTTTCGAACTCGTGTCCTCATGAGCCCAACGCGTTTGTCAGGAATACAATATTGTCGTGGGAAACGTTTCATTAAGTGCGATTAACACTTGCATGCAAAACAGTCGCTTGCAACAAGATAAAACAACAGACCACCGCAAAGACTCGCCTCGCGGTTGTGTTGCAGCTAGCTTCTGACCAGTGACTGGACTGATCTATTTATAGAACTTATCACCGTCTTATTCATATAAGAGAAGCGCCACAATGATATTCAAAGAGGCCGTATTTCTCAGTCTAATACTAGGAGCCGCCAAGTTATGAAAACGCTCTTCATGCCCAAAATTTAATGGAGAAATGTCTCTTTCTGCGAACAGCTTTAGAGCTTCGCAAATGACATTTCCCCCTCCTCCTCCATTCAACAACCCTCGAACTATGACATTGTAATATTAGACTCGGGGACGAACTCACTGGCACATGAGAGCAAAACGTAAATTCTGTCGCAGTTCTTTTGATCCCGAGTGTCTGTTTTTCCCTGCTGGTCAAAGATTACAGACGCACGAGGCTCCAAATGCCTACATATTCCCTATTAACCTCAGTTCTCATAGTCACCCATAAATATGCTTCAATCTAGAAACAAAAATTACTATGCACACACCATTCACGGGCACGTACCTGAGAGGAGTTTAAAAGCATTTCAACGTCAGTAGTATAGTCTGCGATATCTCATGCCTTAGGGAGTAGGGAGCCGTGTGACGTCATCAGCGGAAGTGCCGTCATCAGCGGAAATGACGTCATCAGCGGAAGTGTCATCGTCAGCGGAAGTGCCGTCATCAGCGGAAATGACGTTATCGGCGGAAGTGACGTGTTTTTCGGTGATGCGCTTTCCGGTGACCTCGGTGAGCGGACGTGACGTGGTTTGTTTGTTGGTTTTTTTTGTTTTTTTTTGGTGTCGTGTTTTCCGGTGTCATCGGTGACCGAAAAGCGGAAAAAGGTCATGAAAAAAAATATACACAGTAAGTTTAAAAAAATGACACTTACCTGAGAGATGAAGAGCAAGACGTGATCCTAGTAACCATCATGATGGTGACTTTTTTTTTTTTTTGAAGGAGTGGTATCTAACACACAAGGTCATAGTTCACCTTTACGCCCCCACAGGTAGCCAGACAATGATGAAACTGCACTGGACTACGCTGAGGAGCCGCGTCCCGTCGGGAATTTCTGGCATGTCCTCGTCTGTTTGGGACTGCGTGATCAGCGGAAGTGCCGTCATCAGCGGAAATGACGTTATCGGCGGAAGTGCCGGGTTTTCCGGTGACCTCGGTGAGCGGAAGTAATGTGTTTTCCGGTGACGAAAGAATACAAATTAAAAAAAAAAATTCCCACGAGATGGGTTCGAACCACCGACCTGAGGATTTACAGTCCCCCGCTCTACCGACTGAGCTATCGCAGGTACTGGAGTAAGAGCGAGTTGTATAAAAAGATAAAAGATACATTGTAGCAAGTGACGGACACGTGACCGCAAAGGCATTGTTCCAAATGATGGAACGAGAATATAGCTGGAACACACACTCTCTCTACAGTGACGGACCTGTGCACGTCGATACAGTGAACAAGAATGAGATGAGTGCGTACGTGGACGAGGAAGGAGATACAGGCACCACCCACCCACCTCAGCTGCCTGTTGACGAACAAGAAAAAACTCCCACAAGCAACCCCACAGCCACTTTTACAGATGCCACAGTGGTGCCAACAGCTACAGCCGAGACACCAATGGGTGAAGATTTAGAGCAGCAGTCGGTGCCCTCAGCTACATCGTCTTCAAGTCAACAGGACGCTGGTCACGATCAACAGGAAGAGAACCTTCACTCTTCCCCTTCCCCGAGTCACAGTGATAATCATTTTACTTTTGATGATGACGAGGCAGTAAAGAGGAGACAAGAACTGAGACAAAAAGTACGCGTTCTGAGAGAAGAGAACCGGAAGCTGAAGGAACGTCAAACGTGTCGTCACTGCCGGGAGCGACCTGTGTCTTTGACCCTGCTACCTTGCGGTCATTTTTGTTTTTGTCAGGAGTGCGGGTCAACATTTTATGCTTGTCCGATTTGCCAGAAAACGATTTTAGCAGATGTCAGAACTATAGTATCTTGAAAAGAGACTCTCCAATCTGACGGTTCTACTCGCAGGTACTGGAGTAAGAGCGAGTTGTATAAAAAGATAAAAGATTACTGACATAAGTGTAAGTCAGTGGTGACAATGGATCCGAGATGGAAGCATCCGTTCACCTGTGTGATTGCCGGCCCTACTGGTAGTGGAAAAACCTATTTTGTAGAACGGTTTTTGCGTGAGTTGCCAAACATGATGGTGCCGGTTCCTCACGAAGTGATCTGGTGTTACGGCGAGTGGCAGCCTGTGTATGATCGTCTGAAGGGTCAGGTGACTTTTGTGGAGGGGTTACCTGATGTCGAGGCATGGGGTAGTCAGCCTAAACGTCGTCTGGTGATTATTGATGATTTGATGAGTGAGACGGATGATCGTGTGACCAAGCTGTTTACTAAGGGGAGTCATCACCGCGACATGAGTGTGATGTATATCGTGCAAAACCTGTTTGGGAAAAACAAAGAGCACCGGACCATCAGTTTGAATAGTTATTACTTGGTGGTGTTTAAAAATCCCCGGGACGCTTCTCAGATTACGAATCTCGCCAAACAGATGTATCCTGGTCAGACTCGGTACCTACAAGAAGCATTTAAGGACGCGACGTCGGCGGCGCATGGTTATTTGCTGGTGGATTTAAAGCAAGACACACCCGATCACCTACGTCTGAGGACCGGTGTTTTACCTGGAGACCAACACGCTGTGTACGTCCAAAAGTAGTCACCAGAATGTCTAAGCGAGTGAAGAAACACGCTCCTTTACTACAGTGGATGAGCAAGGCTAAACCCAGAACTCTCAAGTCCATCGTAAAAGCAGCAGACAAAGGTCTGGTGGACACACTGTGTGAGTGTGGCCTCAACGTGCTGAAGGGAAACGTACCGTTGTCTCCTACACAAAAGAAAAAACTTGGCAAATACAAGTCGGTTTTGAGAGCGCTGGCTAAAAAAGGAACGCCGCTGCAAAAGAAGAAAGCCCTGCTCCAGAAAGGCGGTTTTTTAGGTGCTCTTCTCGGCCCAGTACTAGGCGTGTTAGGACACTTGTTGTTTCAGTAAGGATGGCTAAGAAGATGATACTCGTGGACCCAAAAGTGATGGAAAACATAAAAATTGGGGCTTCGCATCCGTATCCCATACCGGATCCGCTGGCTGACAAGTTATCATCTTTAGATCACGACATTCGGACTATCTTGGAGACCAAGCACGTACCTCTTGACGACAAAGTGCTTCAGTATCAGCAGGCCTTGCAACGTTACCTCTATTTGGCAGAGCAGTTTCGACAGCGACCTCTTGGAAAAGTGGAGCTGGCTTCGCCGACTTTACCACCCCCACTTTTAGCAGCGGATGACTTACCTCCACCGCCTCCTTCTTTGCTTACTGACCAGCCCTTCGCCCCGGCAGCATTTTCGCCTAGCACCGGACCCCTGTCTACATTAGAAAAGCGTGTCGTAGACAGTGTGCCTGGAAAATTGCGAAATAAAGCCAGACTGCTCTTGGCGCATATAAGGGATGTTCCCAACTTGTCATGGACAGAAAGCGGGGAACTTGTGTATGATCAGAAAGTGCTTCGCGGAAGCCACATCACAGACCTTGTCAATGACGTTTTACGAAAACGAAAGACAGTGCCTGATCCTGTAGGGTGGGAGGTGTTTGCCACCGCATTGAAAGACAGCAACGCTCCGAGAGAATTGATAGGACACGACGATCGGTGGCGTTGGATGCAACAGCAGCAACAGAGAGAAAAAGCTAAAACTCCTGTCGCCCACAGCACTAAGCGCAGACGGATCGATACACCATCAACGCCAAAGTCTTCAAAGTCATCGTCGTCCCGCGCATGGATCTCGTGGTAAAACCATAGACGCCCATGGGACGAACAAAGCGAAGGCAGAAAAAGCAAGAGACTAAATTAAGACAGCGTTACGACGATCCTCGACTTCCAGGCAGTTTGGGTGGGGTAGAGGCTTTGAGAAGAGCAAGCGGCGTAAAACCCACTTATGTGAAAGAGTGGCTGAGTTATCAAGACACCTATACCCTACACAAGCCTGTCCGACACAAGTTTCCTCGACGGCAGACGATTGTAGGTGGTATCGATCATCAGTGGCAGGCGGATCTCGTCGATGTCAAAAATCTCAAAAAAGACAATGATGGGTTCGCCTTTTTACTCACAGTCATTGACGTTTTATCTAAATACGCTTGGGTCGTCCCCTTGAAAGACAAAACTGGTGCATCACTGGTCGCAGCTTTTCGAGACATCTTTGCTAAAGGTCGCAAGCCGTTAAAATTGCAAACAGACAAAGGGACAGAATTTACCAACAGAGTGTTGCAGCAATTTTTGAAAGACGAAGGCGTGGACTTTTTTGTCACCCAAAACGAGGACATCAAAGCAGCTATTGTAGAGCGCTTTAATCGGACTCTGAAAGAAAAAGTGTGGCGTTATTTTACACGAAAAAACACTCTGAGGTATGTTGAGGTTTTACCTCAGATTGTGAAGGCTTATAACAAGTCTTATCACCGCACCATCAAGAGAGCTCCCGTCCAAGTGAACGAAGACAGTGAGGAACAAGTGTGGCAGACGTTATACGGACGTCAACCTCTAAAGCTGACCTCTCGATCCACGACCAAATTACAATCGAGTGATCGTGTGCGAATCAGCAAAGCCCGTCGCACCTTTAAAAAAGGGTATTTACCTTCATGGACAGAGGAGCTTTTTACCGTGAGTCGTGTGCTCAACACCCAACCTATCACATATGTTCTCAAAGATGACCATGGTGACGAGCTGAAAGGGACATTTTACGGCCCTGAATTGCAAAAGGTGGGGGATAAAACGGTATTCCGCATTGAAAGTATCTTAGATCGTCGACGAGGCCCAAACAGAGCAGACGAGGTGCTGGTCAAGTGGTTTGGCTACCCAGAGTCGTTTAACTCTTGGATCCCTGAACGACACCTACAACGGTATAAAGGGTGATGGAAGACGTGACGCTGCGCCATAGAGAAGAAGACCAAGACCAAGCTGAGGTGGAAGGTGGCGTTGGAGAACGAAAGAGACCTTCTACCATCTGGCAGGTGTTTGGCCAACGCGTACCTCGTAGTGAGATTGTGTATGGTTGTCAGATGTCACTGATCTACATCGTTGTGATCACAGCTATCTACAATTTGACCACAGGTCACGACAACACAGAGCTGTGGGTGGCTCTCTTGGGTTCTTGTTTAGGCTACGTACTACCGAACCCTTCTCTCAAATTGCAGAGGCATTAACAACATTGACGACCAAAAAGATGAGCCAGGATTTTTATCTGACTTTATCCAGCAACGCCAGTGAGCGGTTTTATCCAGATAACACACTGACTCACTTTTTCAACAAACTGCCAGAAACGATCGACCTCAGACACCCAAGAGACTGGGAGGTGGGTTTGGCCGAGTGCCGGTACCCATACAACTGGTTCAACCTACAAGATGGTGAAGGAGAGTTGGAGTTGTTCAGAGAAGTGCAGGAAGAGGGGGATGCAGTGCAGGTGTTTCGTCACAAGAAAAAGATTCACGCTGGGTATTACACATCACCACAAGGATTCGTCAACAAACTGAACAGAGTCGTCACAAGTGCAGGGCCCCGTTTTAAAAAACAAGTCGAATTTTCCTACAGTGCGCTGCAGAAAAAAGTTGTCATGACTGTGCAAAGTGGGACCAGCATAAGGATATCTCCAAAGGTGGTACGCATGTTGGGTCTAAAAGGTGGAGAGTTGGATGGGGATCAAATACTCTTTAATGGTATGCGGCAATTTGAGGACAACAACGTGTTGGATCTTACAGACGGGCTAGACAGCCTGTGGGTCTACAGTGATGTGGTGAGGCATCGCGTTGTGGGTGATTTGAAAGTCCCTTTGTTGCGGGTTTTACCCATCAGGAGTGATGATCAACAGCATCATATCTTTGAAAACATTCATTACGTACCCGTGGGTCGACAAGTCTTTAACACTATAGAAATAGATATAAGAGACACAGCAGGCCAACCCATCCCATTCGAGAGAGGACAAGTCATCGTAACACTTCACTTTCGGCGGACCCAGTCACCGTCATCATGAAAAGTGTCTATGAGGATTATTACCTGCATCAAGCGGGAAGCGGCCTTCCTGTTTTTGTTGGGGCGAGACACCAACGCGGACATGGCTTAGGAAACATACTAGGCGGTTTAGCGCGTATGGTGGTGCCCATCTTGAAACGCGGAGGACAGACTTTATTAAAGCAAGGCGTTAAAACCGGTGTCAACATTTTGGGAGACGTGCTTTCAGGAGAAAACATCAAGACGGCAGCTAAACGCAGAGCTCAGGAAAGCGGGCGTCAACTCTTCACACAAGCAGCAAGGGCTTTGACCGGACAGTCACCACCTGCACCGCCCGGTGCTCCCGCTGCCAAGAAGATAAAACGTGGGAACCGTTCTCAACCTCGCCAGTCGGCTGCCCGCTCTCGCAAAACACAGAGGAAGAGGAAGCTCGCAGGAGCAACGGACATTTTTAGCTAAAATGGCTTTTCTTCACGCTGGGTCTTGTGAGTGTACAAACACAGGTCTTGACCTGTTTATCATACCGCCAACGCAGACTAGTGTAGAAAGTGGAAGTTGGGTAGAACATCATCCTCTGTCAACGCTCACGGATACAGGTCCCATTGAATTTGTCATCAAAGGTGCTGGAGAAGACTACTTAGACTTGAGCAACAGCTATCTGCATGTCGGAGCCAAAATCGTCAGATCCGACAACAGTGATCTGGTGGCAGGTGATGACGACAAGGTGGGACCCGTCAATCTCTGGCTTCATTCTCTTTTCTCAGAGGTGGACATTACTCTCAACGGAACGTAGGTGACCACGACCACCAATACTTACCCTTATCGTGCGTACTTGAAGACCCTGTTGAATTATGGTACAGACGCAAAAGAAACACAGCTGGCTGCCTCTATGTTTTACACAGCAAATCAGTTTGACAAAGTGGGGGGAAACGACAACAAAGGTATGAAAGAGCGTGTGAGAAAAACAAAACGTTCTCACATCGTGGACATGATTGGTCGAGTGCACGCTGATCTGTTTTCCCAAGAAAAATATTTGCTGAACGGTGTGGATCTGCGCCTCCGTCTGACACGCAGTAAGGACGCCTTTTCACTGATGGCTGTTGCCGACGCCCCAAGTACCTACAGTGTAAAGATTGTGCACGCTTCTCTGTTTGTACGCAAGTGCAAGCTGAACCCTGCCGTCGTGTTGGGGCACGCTAAAGCCCTAGAGAAGGCCACGGCCAAGTACCCCGTCCAGCGAGTTGTCACCAGAGTCATTTCCATCCCAGCAGGCAACTTGAACGTCGTGCAGGACAATCTGTTTCTAGACCAGCTACCCAAACAGTTGATCATTGGCCTGGTCGACTCGACCGCCTTCAACGGAGCGTTCAACAGCTCGCCATTTGAGTTCAAACATCACAACCTGAACTTTCTGGCTCTCTATCAGGAAGGGAAGCAGATTCCTACCAAGGCACTTAAACCCAACTTTCGGACCGGGGAGTACATGAGAAGTTACGTCAGTCTCTTTTCCGGTACCAACACCAGCTGGAAAGACGTGGGAAATACGATCTCACCATCAGAGTACGACAAGGGATACACGTTGTACGGGTTTGATCTGACACCTTCACTGGTTGACGGAAACCAGGCAGAGCTCATCCGGGCAGGTTCTTTGCGGCTGGAAATGAGTTTCACCACAACCCTCGCGGAGCCGGTCCACGTCATTGTCTATGCTCAGTTTGATGGTTTGATCGAGATCGACAAGTCCAGACAGGTGCTGCTGAATTTTCCTGCTTAAGCAAAACGAAAAGACAACAAAAAACATGCGAGGTTGGGAAATCGATCGTGTGTTACGCCAAGATGTACATACCAACAAAGTGTTTCAAGGTGTGTATCCTAGGGACACATTACCCTTGACTGTTCACCTAAAGAAACCAGCTGCTTTTGTCGTGAACACGGATCGTTTAACAGGTCAGGGAGAGCACTGGGTGGCCATTTACATCGACGAGCATGGAAGAGGAGAATACTTTGATTCTTTTGGACTTCCACCCACGTATCCCGAGCTGATCAATTTTTTAAACAGACATTGTTGGTATCATCGTCACAATCCTCAAGTGTTACAAAGTGTGACCAGTCGTGTGTGTGGAATGTATGTGGTGTATTACATTATGCAGAAAGCAAGAGGACAGACTCTGTGGCGTCTGCTCGCACCCTTTGACCCTCGTTACCCATGGCGTAATGACAAACTTGTCGTGACTTATTTAAAACAACATTTGAAGAAACCAGTTCAAACCAGACTACTAGGGTAATAGAACACCATCACGTCACCACGTGATCAAAAACGTTTTGAGCTCGCCGCTATGAAAGGACAGTGTTTTGCCTTACTGCCTCCTTTTGGACACCGCCGTTCAACCGAGTCTCCAACTCAGTCTCCACCACCGCCGCCCCACAGTTGAAAAAAGGAAATGACGTCACCTGCTCCTGTGCCGACTCCTACCCTATGGAAAAAAGGTGAAGCACTTTACAGTCTGACGAACAACAAGTTTGCTTCTGTCACCCGCTGTCAAACGCTGGTTCACATCAGACAGTATACTGAAACGGACACGGGTGACCTGAAATCTACACGTCGGGGATTTACGTTGTTGCCAGAAGAGTTTAACCAGTTGCTGTCCATTAATATCGCTATCTTGCGTGATGTTTTCGCTGTGACGCCCGTATCAGACCAACAATGGCAGCAGGAGGAGCAACAGCAAGAGACACCGCAACAGCCTGACACCCGACAGATGGTACCACCAACACCGACACCATCACCGTTGATGCAAAGACGTGAAACCACGACCATGACCAAACCACCGAAAAAACGACTTCGTCTCCACATTCCGGCGATCGCAACGACAACGGCTCCACCTGCTGCTACAGAAGGTCAGGAGATTTGCCTCCCGGACATTCAACCTCAGCTGTACGCACAGCATATTGACACTATTGTGAACCAACTACTCAACGGAGATGAGACCATGTCTGGTTATGGGCAGACAGAACAGTGTCGTTGAGCTGTCACTCACCTGCCCTGAATACGCTAGCATCTAAAACAGACCCACAAGAGAAAAAAAAAATGCTGGACGCTAAATTTGACAATGCTGTCAAAGTGCTTTTCAGTTAAACAAAGACAGTAAAACACGAAGGATCGTTTTTAATGAAGTTTTATGTGGAGACTTGACTTTGTCCGCTTTTTAGTGTTGTACAAAACGCTTAAAACTGAAGCCAATATATTAACTTGTGTCAATGAACGTAAGCATTTTGTGTTGTTGTTGTTGCAAATTGTCTTTTTTGCTTGTTATGATGCTGATATATGTATTTTGTACATCATTTTATACACGTCAGTTTAGTGGTTTGATTGTCTTGGTGTAAAAGAACCTTTGTAACCTGTGTTACAAGTATGTGTGTTTGTGTGAAACTGTCGGCAAGCGGTCGACATCAGATCGGTTTAACTCAAGGCAGTTTTGTTTTTGTTTTCCCACGCACCATGCTGTGTCAGTCTCGCGGCTGAACTCGTGACCGGCTGTTTAATTGTTGTGATGTCCTGTTGCGTGAGCGACACATTTGTGTAGACGCACCTGTCAAGTAATTTTGTGTGTGTGTGTCAACGGTGCACTGATAACCCTAACCTTTTTGCTATTGAATGCCGACTTGACAGTCGACTCAAATCTGCTGTATCACCATTTTTTTTTGTCAGTGTTTTTTCTTACATGTCTGCATGTGCATGATTTTGTCATTTTTAGTCATTGAGTTTGTTGAACAACTTCGTGAATACAAATAAACGAAAAAAAAAAAAGGTTTTATTTGTCTTATGTCAGGATGAAAGGCGATGTAAAAAAGACTTTTTACACACACACACACACACACACACACACACACACACACACACCATCAGACACACACCTACGTAGGCGCCGATCGCAAGTGCGCAAAAGACACACTCCCAAAAATCTAATGCAGGCGTGTACAAGCCATCAGTGCCAAGCCTCACATAATTATCGCACCAGCTAAGAGGTCATGTTCTATGGAAGTCTGCGACAATGGTAGCAAGTGCACAAAAGGCACACCCCCAAAAATCGGATGCAGGCGTGTACAAGTCATCAGTGCCAAGCCTTACATAATTGTCGCACAAGCTAAGAGGTCATGTTCTATTCCGGTCGACAGGAAGTCTGCGTCTGACTCTGATGCAAGTGGCAGGGTTGCGTGTCCTAGTCTCACTGTGGCACAAGCGGTAGTCTTTGCCTTGACAGCCAAACCGCCAACATCTCTCTGGTTTTTAAGGTTTTACTTACCTCTGTGTGAGATTTACGTATTGAGTTGTGATCATGGCCTCATGTTCAAGAGATCAAGCTTCTCGGTCTTCTTCATCATCTTCTTCTTCTGTTTCACATCACAAGGTAAATGGCGTTTTGTTGTTTTACTTTTATGTTTTATTATGTAATTTGAAAAACAAATTGGAAAGCAACATGCTAGGGTTTTTGTGTTTGTGTTTTTCCTGTCCTCCAGAAACACGTGTGTCCAGAATGCGGGAACTTGTTTTCTGAACGAAAAAATTTGACACGCCACATCAATGCAGCGCACAATCAGAGGCGTCCTTTTGTGTGTGAGCAGTGCGGTCAAACCTTCAAACGCAAGCAGCACCTGACTCACCATCTTAAAATGCATCAGCGCGTCGATGCTGCCCAGAGCGACCAAACCCACAAGAGAAAAAACCCATCTACCCCCCACGCTCCTTTGAAAAAAAGACTCAGTACAGCTGAAAGAGAAAAACGGCTATTAGATGATTTGCCTCCCAAACAGAAAAAAATCTATGAAAAACATTTCCAGTCGATACGAACCCACGCGCGGCACGGTAAATCCCAGTCAGTATACACCTATTTCTGGGATCCCCGGTCGGAAGTTCCAGATTGGAATGAAAATCTGATGGAAATGTTTGCTGATCAAAACAAACGCTTCAAAATCAATTTCTCTCATTCTTTCCTTTTGAGGCACAAAGAGACAGAAGATCTTTCTTTCTTTCACGCGTCTGCCAACAACCACAGTGCCTTAGAGCGACCCCGTTTGATCCAACCCAAACAAGATTTTCTGTCTTTTGTAAACGACATTCAAGACGTAGATATTTTGGAACAGGTTCAGAAAGAACGACCTGATTCCAAATATTCTGTCGACGCTATCATGTCTACTTCTTTTTACATCAACCCTCTTCCAGATTTTCCCATCGGGTGAAAACAGCATTTTTCAGAAATGCAACCCATCTTCAAAAACGCTTCCATCAGTCGTGATCAGATCGGTGAGCTGATGAAAACCTATGCTGAAAAACACAAACTTCTCTCTCAACCCCGTCGAACGTTGGTGGGCAGTTACTTTGGCAAAGGTATATTGTTGGCCACACCTCTTCTGAAATGGTAGGGGAGCCGGGGTGGTCGAATGGTAGAGCGTTGGACTTCTAATGCTCGGGTCGTGAGTTCGATCCCGGCTGGGGCCAAATATTTGTGCTGGCTTTTTCATCGTTGCCCCGTCTTTGATATCACCCTATGTGGTGGAAAAGGACGTTAAACCCCTAAACACCCACCCACCCTCTGAAATGGTATCTCGAGCATGGGCTGGTGGTCAGTAACATCACGCTCATCCTCGAGTACCAACCCAAAACTTGTTTCAAAACGTTTGGTGAAGCCGTGTCTGACGCTCGTCGTCAAGGCGATCAAGACCCGAGCAAGGCCATTTTAGCAGAAACCTTTAAACTGCTCGGCAACAGCGCGTACGGTAAAACCTTGACAAACGTTGCGCGCCACCGTGACATTCATTATGTCACCCCTGAAAAAGCGCCCAAACTCGTCAATGAAGCGCGTTTTCAAAAACTGACTGAACTGACAGACCAGGTCGTGGAAGTGGAAATGAGCAAACAAAAAATCAATTGGGCCCTTCCTCTGCAAATCGGTTTGTTTGTGTACCAGTACGCTAAACTACGCATGTTGCAGTTTCATTTTGACTTTTTAGATAAGTTTGTGTCTCGAAGCGACTATCAATTGCTTGAAATGGACACTGACTCGTTGTACGTGGCCCTCAGTAGTCAGACCTTAGAAGATGTGGTGCGCCCAGAGCTCAGACAAGAGTTTTACCGCGTGTACCCTCGTTGGTTTCCGGCTCAGGCCTGTCCTCGTCACCAAACAGACTTTGAAAGCGCCCAACAACTTTGGGATCCCACACAGTGCCCCGACTGTCAAGCTCAAATTGCTTATGACAAACGAACGCCGGGTCTGTTCAAAACAGAGTATCAGGGTCACGCTTTCATCGGCTTGTGCTCTAAAACCTACTTTTGTCAGGGAGATCAAAACAAATTAAGTTGCAAGGGACTCAACAAACAACAAAATGATCTCACGTTTGACACCTACCAGCAAGTCCTCACGACTCAGGAAAGTGGAGGCGGAACCAACATGGGTTTCAAAACCGATGGAAAATCAATTTTTACCTACACACAAAACCGCAAATCTCTCTCATTCTTCTACATCAAACGGGTGGTAGCCTCTGATGGCATTTCAACTTTCCCCACTTCAGTTTAGATTATTATTTTTTGTCAAACTGTGCGCCGTTTTTTTCTTCTTTTGTAAGTCTGTACTGAAAAAATGTTTTTGGCCAGTTAAAATAGCCCACCTCCTCGTGGTACTGGCTGGATGGCTCTTCGTTTCATGACACAAACAGTGTCAGTCATGACCCTAAGAGTCAACTAACGGGCATCATGTTCAAAGAGTCAAGGAACCAAGTGCATCATGTGTAACACACCATGTCGTTATTCATAATTATAGTCACATAAATTTGAGCATAATAACAGCTACGAGCCAATGTTATGCTATTAGCCCTTTGTACAATTAGCGCGCGGTCTCCAGTCGCGCGCAGCGACTACTTGACACCATTTTTCCCAAGCAGCTCATTCCATTGGCTCCAACGCGACGGCGCCTGTATAAATAGTGGCTGCACGCGGCGAGGGCTACCACACACACACACACACACACACACACACAAATCTGTTGACGGCGATATAGTCAAAAGTGCTGCTGCGTCAACAGATTTTCATCATCTTTCCGAGACCTACATAACACACAGAGATCTGTTGACGGGGATATAGTCAAAAGTGCTGCAGCGTCAACAGATTTTCATCGTCTTTCTTAATTGCAACGACCGGTTCATCTTGTAACTCTGAGTGGCTCAACAAACAACAAATAACACCTCTAACCTCACCTCCTGGATAACACCTCTACAGCCCTTCCCCGGGACCTACACCAAAAGGTCCCACCTGTACGCGACTCCTCAGCGTAGTCCAGTGCAGTTTCATCATTGTCTGGCTACCTGTGGGGGCGTAAAGGTGAACTATGACCTTGTGTGTTAGATACCACTCCTTCAAAAAAAAAAAAAAAGTCACCATCATGATGGTTACTAGGATCACGTCTTGCTCTTCATCTCTCAGGTAAGTGTCATTTTTTTAAACTTACTGTGTATATTTTTTTTCATGACCTTTTTCCGCTTTTCGGTCACCGATGACACCGGAAAACACGACACCAAAAAAAAAACAAAAACAAAAAAAACAACAAACCACGTCACGTCCGCTCACCGAGGTCACCGGAAAGCGCATCACCGAAAAACACGTCACTTCCGCCGATAACGTCATTTCCGCTGATGACGGCACTTCCGCTGACGATGACACTTCCGCTGATGACGTCATTTCCGCTGATGACGGCACTTCCGCTGATGACGTCACACGGCTCCCTACTCCCTAAGGCATGAGATATCGCAGACTATACTACTAACGTCATTTCCAATCAGGCCTCACTGGGGTAATGCTAGTCTACTTCCTGCTTAGGCCAGAAAACCATTTCACTCAAACCCACTCGCGTCACCTTTGGCTCTCTCGTGCGCAAAAAAAGTCCCAGCTTCACTGGTAGCCTGCCTTCTCTTGTAGCCCCCTGGCATACACCTTGCCCAACGAAATAAAAAAACAAATTCATGAAAATCGCGCTTTTTCGTGACAACAAAACTCACTACAAACTAGCACACTGGCAAAAAAAAAAAAAGGGTCGTTCAAAGAAACACCACACTTGACCCCACGCTCAGTTTGTGTCCTTACGCCTGCAGACGGCGCTGCTGTTAAGCATCATCGGCGGGCTGGACGTGGTGAGTCGCCTGGGGAGCGGGCTGCTGGCCGACAAGAAGGTGGTACGCGTGCCCACCATGATCATCGCCTCCTTCCTCGTGCTCGGCACGTGCAACCAGCTCGTGCGCTTCATGACCTCGTTCCCGCACTTCGTGGCGCTGGCCGTGCTGCAAGGTCTTCTGGGAGGCGTGTCCAACTGCATGCTGGCCATCCTGGTGCTGGAGATGGTGGGCCTGGACGACATGGGGAAGGGCATGGGGTTCTACATGCTGGGTTCGGGCTCCTTCATGGCCGGCTTCTATCCTCTGCTGGGTGAGTAGCTTACTGTGGTCGATTCTTCACACTGGCCATCCTGGTGCTGGAGATGGTGGGCCTGGACAACGTGGAGAAGGGCGTAAGCTTCTGCATGTGCTGGGTTCAGGTTCCTTTATGGCCGGGTTCTATCCTCTGCTGGGTCAGAATTAAGTCTCGATGCCCCAGTGGACTCCTCATACTGTGAAGGAGGAGAGATTCCTGGGTGGTTATGAACAGCGTTGTACCTAACGCATCGCAGTTTAACGAAGGTGATTCCAAAGACGGCGGTCACTGAAAAAAAAAATGTACTTAGGTTGAACGTCCTTTCCACCGCATATGCGTGATCACACTGCACGCGCCAGTCGAAGCGAGCTGTGTGTTGGGTGACGGGGAAACGAGATACAGGTCAGCACAAACACAAATACCAGCCGGGAATCGAACTTACGACCCGAGAAGTGAAAATCCACTACTCTGCTGCTCCACTATTCCGGCTCCCCGTGAGAGAGAGAGAGAGAGAGAGAGAGAGAGAGAGAGAGAGAGATGTATAAAACTGGTATGTTTCAGGCTACATTCGGGACGTGACAGGATCGTACGCCATCGTGTATCACGTGATCGGCGGAGGCATGCTAGGAGCGGCCGGTCTGCTGTGTTTGGTGAATGTTGTCAGAAGATCTGAGGTTATCGAAGTGTAGACCTTAGATATGTATTGAAGCTCTGTGTAGTGCACACATAAAGCAAAGAGACTCCAGTCGACAAGAGATGATGAGTGAGTGAGCGAGGTTTTGAGGCTTAAAGGCCGTTCTTAACCGGGCGGACTTTTGGTTCGCGAACTAGGTTCCAAGGGTACGGCGAACTAGGTTCGCGCACGTTGTTTCTTAACCGACCAAATACTTGTGCGCAAACCCTGGTTCGAAAGGTTCGCCGAACTAGGTTCGAGGTCTGCATAGCGTGTCGTGGGAACCCTCGCGATCCTTTGGCCTATCCTGCGCTCTGATTGGCTGCTCGGGGAGAGCTGTTGTGCGCATGTACAAAGTTGAGGAAAATCAGTGGCGGACGGCATGGCGGCTATCGACTCACTTCACATTTCCCTCTCTTGCGCTCTTTTCCTCTTTTCTCCTCTTCCTCGGCTTCCAAGAGTTCACTCAAAACGATTATTACCGCAAATGCCTGGTCGTCTCGATCTACGAAGGCGGCCATTTTGGTTGTTTACGATTGTCTCAACTTCCGAGTCCTTGTTCGGGCGATGACGTATGCATATCATTAACGGTTGGTTAAGACAGAGAACTGGTTCGTCCGAACCTCTGGACTACGTACGTGTGCGCGCTGGCCCTGTTCGTATACAATACACAGTTTGCCGCGGAACAAGTTCGCCAGACTGGTGGTTCGCCCGGTTAAGAACGGCTTTAACGCCGCGCAAGCCACAAAGACTAATTCGCGGCTAAGTGTGTCTGCACTACGTGCCAAAAAAAACAAAAACAAAAAACAACAACAACCCCCAAAACTATAAAAAAAAAACCCAAACAAACAAAATTGTAACGTTGCTGGGCAGCCGATGCAAACTGGTCTACGGGGCAATATAAACCTAGGACATGCTTGAGACGCTGCACCTTCATGCTAATTTTTCGAACTCCCGATTACAAAAAAGCGTAGAAAACAAATAACAATTACAACTAGGTAAAACAAAGATAAATACTAAGCGCATATACAGCAAATATTGCAACTTATCTTCTAAACCAGTTCGCAGCATACCAGTCGATAAGGGAAACCAACAGTATTGCCTTTATTTGTAAATAAACATCTTCCACCGATTACGCTGGCGCTTCCTGTCGAAATTCCTACCATCTAAATCGACTTTCAAGCTGCAGACTTGAGTCGGTGTTTGGTAGTTTAACCACGTACGGGTGATACCGAAGACGGAGCAACGAGAAAAAGGCTTGGGCCCGTATGTAAAAGTCGAGGTTAATTTAACGCACGGCAACGGGCCTAACCCAGACTAGGACAAAAGAAACCCGAAAAGCAAAATTAAATTTAAACAAGATGGCCACCAGCCCAATATGTTGTTTCCATTTGATCACCTGCTATCGTCACGGTCGTTCTTTTGTAATGCCATGTATCCACACACACACACACACACACACACACACACACACACACACACACACACACACACACACACACACACACACACACACACACACACACACACACACACACACACACACACACTCTCTCTCTCTCTCTCTCTCTCTCTCTCTCTCTCTGAATGGAAACAACTGACCGGGCTGTCACCCCAATCTTGTTTTTGGAAGAGAGACGTCAAGTTGTATTCTTTGAAATCTATGACGTTTTTCCTCACTGGGATGACGCATAATACATTTGGCGTAATAACTTTGATGATGATGATGATGATGATGATGGTGTCTTGTAACGCGCTGAAAAACTCCATGCCCAGCATGCTCGTAGCGCGGGGGGGGGGGGGGGGATGATCAGTTTAAAAAAAAAAAAAAAAAAAACCAGGAGAAGGGGGTGGAGTCTGCAGGGGGGTGGGGGGGGGTGGAGTCCGCATCAGAACTTTGAGAAGAGATAGGTCTTCAGGTGGCTCCTGAAGGATTCGGTGGAGGTGCTGCATTTCAGGGAAGGTGGCAGAGCGTTCCACAGAGCAGGAGCAGAGCACTTGAAGGAGCGAGCTCCAAAGCGCTTCTTGGTGGTGTTATCGTGAAACCCAGGAATGGACAGGCGGGACTGAGATGAGGAACGAAGAGTACGGGATGGAGTATATGAAGGGATGAGCTCAGAGAGATACTGTGGGGACTTTCCATGGACACAGGAGAACACAAGAGACAGAATTTTGTGGTCAATTCGAAGTTTGACAGGCAGCCAGTGCTTTCTCACTCTACTATGCTATTGATACAGTTCTTGCAATGAAAGCAGGCCCGTGAAAATTGAAGTGTTGCTGCTGCGTGCGCAGTGTAAAGATCGAATTAATACCAACCCAATATGTTTAACAGACAAGTCTGCGCGGCGAACGTTTTCTAACTATGTGTTATGTCAGACATAGTAGAAGTAAAATACACCACGTCTCCAAACAGAGGAATTCGGAAAGAAAGTGGCGAGACACCCCCAAGAAAAAACAGCATCACGTCAATCAAACATGACGCACTTACTTTACGTCAGTGCGCGTGCGTCTCTTCTTCGATGTTTGTGAAGCGTGTGGCTTGTAGAGGAAATACATGTGCTGTGAGTACAAATTTTCGGGTCAACTGACGATAACGGCTGCAGTGAATTTTTCTAATTTTTTTTGTATATTTTTTATGGCACCCCAGGCTCATTATCTATGTATAGTAGGAGCGATTTTGAGATCTAAAGTGTGTTCACCAGCACTTTCATCAGGTACGGCTTACGCCAAAAGTATAAAAGCGACAACCTCCAAAATTCACTTAGTTAAGAGTCCGTATTCACGCTATCTATGTCCAAACAATGGAGTGGTTTAGGTAAATATTACGCCTTTAAACGCCAGAAAGCCGCTTTTTCTGAAAAGGGCAATAACTCGCAAATCATGTGTGCAATCGTACCTGGATCGGGCCTTCTATTCAACAATCTTGATTCATTTAGAAACCCCAAATTTGAAATCGATCGGTTCAGTATTTTCGGAGAAATAGGCATCTGAACTGGGTTCACATGCAATGTCAACTCAGGCTCGGTTTACATGAAAACTATAAGAGCGACCATTTTCTAGTAGTGACTCTGTTCAGAGTCCGTATTCAAGCTATCTACTGCCAAAAAATTGAGTGATTTAAATAAATATTACGCCTGTACACGAAAGACAACCAACTTGTCTCAAAAGGGCGATACCTCCCAAATCACTTAAGCAATCATCACACGCTTGAATCGTCTAATGTAACATTTCGATATATTTGGATACCCCAAATTTGAAGCCATTCGGTTGAGTATTTTCGAAGAAACGGGCCTGGACACAATTCACACACACACAGCCGCACGCACGCACGCACGCACACACATACGCACAGACGGCACTCACTGAGGAGGAGAAGCGCGTTCGGCGGACCGTACATGTCAGCATCGATGACGCATGTTTTCTTACGTCATTGTCAGAGGTACACTTGCAAAATCGTCTCTGCGGGAGATCGGCAGTGACGTGCGTTTGTACCACAGATGCTTGCCCATGAACGTGGAAAATTTAGCCCGTCCTATGATGTTGTTTCCATAGTAATGGAAACAACATAAAAAAGGAAGCGAAGAAAGAAAGAAAGAAAAATTCTTTCTATAACGGCTCAGGCACCTTGCTGGAATAGGCCCGCTTCCGGATTTAAAACAAAAAACAACAGAAATTTAACCCTAGAGCTAGTTTACTTCGAGGTTAGACTCTAGCCCGGGGCTAAAAGCCCTAACCTCGACTTTTACATACGGGCCCAGCACAACTATTTGGCCCCAGCCGGGACCACAGACTTGGAAAATGGGAATACCCGAAGGCTCAAACAGACACAGCACATTTACCACTAGATGTTTGGCCTTTTGGGGGCCATCCTGCAGCGCCGTGTGATTGAACCTCACCTCGCACCGAAGTATCTGCGACAACTGCTGTTACTGCTGTAGATGAAGTGGCAGGCGATCCCCCAAGGGCACCCTGTGCAACTCAGTGAGGGGTGGGGTGGGTGTTTGGGAATTTAACGTCCTTTCCCACCACATAAGGTGATATCAAAGACGGGGGAACGAGAAAAGGCCAGCACAAATATTTGGCCCCAGCCGGGATTCGAACTCACGCCCCGAGCATTGAAAGTCCAACGGT
The DNA here is from genome assembly GCA_018292915.2 of Batillaria attramentaria. Lineage (NCBI taxonomy): Eukaryota > Metazoa > Mollusca > Gastropoda > Batillariidae > Batillaria > Batillaria attramentaria. Next base: position 790,451 of record JACVVK020000036.1, on the reverse strand, counting down.
CTACCATTTGGCTGCAACTCAGTGAGGAAACGGGGCACACAATGGACTGCCGATCACGAAGTCACAATGAATATTGACACACATATTTTCACTGCAATCATCGACAGAAACAGCTGTGTGAATCCCAAAATTGGCCCTAGTCGTCTTTACAAAGATTTACCAAAATGGTGTCGATGGTTGAAATTTTGTAATTTTGAAAGATGAAACTGTCCAATGTTGAAAATTAATTGTGTGGAAAGTTAGAGTTGTTTTACTGTCTCTTCATTGAGTGATGCATGTTCTTGCAAGTGGCCTTTGACCTTTCCTGAGTAGTGTATTTACTGTTCTGGGCCCGTATGTAAAACTCGAGGTTCATTTAACCCATGGCTACGGACCTAACCCAGCCTAGGACAAAAGAAACCCCAAAACAAAATTAAATAAAAAAAAAGAAGCGAAGAAAGAAAGACAAAAATCCTTCCACAACGGCATAGGCACCTTGCTGGAAATGACCCGCTTCCTGATTTAAAACTAAAACAGAAAATTAACCCTAGACCTAGTTTAGTTCGAGGTTAGACTCTAACCCGGGGCTAAACTCCCTAACCCCGACTTTTACATGCGGGCCCTGAACACATTCCACAGTTACTCGTGGTGGGTTCTGTTTTTTAGCACTCAACAAGCACTATTCAACACTCAACAAGCACTACTCAACACTCAACAAGCACTACTCAACACTCGGCAGCACTACTCAACACTAGAGATCCCAGTAAGTTCATGCACGTCTGTCGCGGTGAGTCTTCCACCTCCAACGGATTTTGCCTTCGTTAACGAAGACTTCCTACACGGACGACAAAACAGTCTACGAAGCTCTTGCCGAAACCTGGAGGAGCGCGCGAGATAGACGAAGAAATTGATGGAGCTGTTGAGCATGCCCATGTCGATGTACAGGGCGTGTGTCGCCAGGAAGATGTTAGCGTAGCGCCGCGTGAACCAGAAATCGTGAACGAAGGAGCGAGCCAGGCCGAGAGCGATATTTGGCGAAGCGGTGAAGATATAGATCGCGGACACCACAACTAGCATCTTGACGAGAGCCACCTCCTTCCTGACGTCCGCGCCGGCCGTGGAGTTCTTCCTCCAGGAGATCGCCCGCTTGAGCTGAATCACGGTGACGGTCGTGGCGACGACCACGACGATGAAGGTGAGGAAGGGGATGACGGCCATGATGACGGTGTTCTCCAGGAAGTCGAACAGCAGGCGGTTGTCGAGGTAGAGCCGAGTGGAGCGAAGTCGGTACGTGGTTCTGTTGCTGACCGGAGCCACACCGTCACCAACGTACATCTGCAGCGGGAACTGAAGACAGAGACCCTGCAGGCAGAGGACGGTGCTTGCAATGAGAACCGCCATCGTGCGAGTCCTCATCAGGGTGGCGGCCTTCATGGGCAGGAACACACACACGCACCTCTCCACGGAGATGATCGCGGTCAGACAACCTGAAGACAGCATGAATCCGGTGCGCAACCCAGTCATGCTTTGACGGAGCGTCCACTTCAACCACTCGGCTAACTCCGGATCTCCGAACTCCCCTACCAAGCAGTAGAGCCCGGTGAAGTAGTACAAGCCAACGAACAGCATATCGACGGAGGCGAGGGAGAACAGGCAGAGGTTCATGCGGTCCCTCAGACCCTGGCGAAAGAACACGACACAGTTGAGAACGTTGGTCGGCACGCCAATCGCCACGAGGACCAAGTTGACCCAACAAAACAGCGCGCGCTCGATCCGCAGAAACGTTGCGAAGGTGATGATGTTACTGGGGTTGTTCCAAGGAGAGTATCTGCCATCGTCACCATGTGCAGTCTCCACAACGGCTGTGACGTAGTCGGTCGAGTCATTCAACAATGACGTATATCCCAACGTAGTGCCGGACCACGCCATTTTCACCCCAGACCCGCCAAACAAATGTCGCCGATATAACTCAACTATTCCAGCTATGTACTGCGCACCAGAGAGCAGGTTGATGTTTTGCCGGGCTGAGTCCGGAACTGCATACACTGAGAGGAAATGTAACACCTGTACCCAAACGCGACGATGTGACTGGAACTTTTGACTGATTTTGCGTCAGCGGGTGGGTGGGTGGATGTTTGGGGGTTTGACGTCCTTTCCACCACATACGGGTAATATCAAAGACGGGACAACGAGAAAAAGGCCAGCATAAATATTTATTTAATATCCCAGCCGGGAGTCGAACTCACGACCCGAGCATTTTGAGTCCAACGATTTTCCGCCAGCAGAGTCGTATACCAGACTGAGGGTTAATTAGGGACGTGTATATATACATCTGTGTTGAAGACCATTTGTGTTCCGAATCTACGCAGTTTACAAAACATTTTAGCTTTCAGTTAGGAGTTCAGTTTTATAGACAGCGTGTGTGTGTGTGTGTGTGTGTGTGTGTGTGTGTGTGTGTGTGTGTGTGTGTGTGTGTGTGTGTGTGTGTGTGTGTGTGTGTGTGTGCGTGCGTGCGTGCGTGTGAGATCTAAATCTCCCTCAGTTTCGTTCCATGTATAACTGCCAATTAGGTCTTGTCTTGTATGCCTTGTAGCATTTATTTTCTACAAAATTGACAAGAAGAATTGACTAGCTATCACGAAGAGAAAAAGCAACAAAAATATTTTCCACCTGTAAAATAAGACAATTTCCGGCCCATGATCAATACAGAGTGTGTGTGTGTGTGTGTGTGTGTGTGTGTGTGTGTGTGTGCGTGTGTGCGTGCGTGCGTGCGTGCGTGCGTGCGTGCGTGCGTGCGTGCGTGCGTGCGTTAGTGTGTGTGTGTGTAAAATATAGCATAGCGCTATTCCGATTTTCTTCCAGGAATTGTAACTAAAAAAAGGACTTAGTATTTGCCTTGCTGCATTTATTTTCACTAAAGTTGACAGAAGAAATTGACATGCTATCATCCTTTAACCTTTTAATTTCAAATTCCTTTATGGAATTCCATTTCAAGTGACAAAACCTAATGAGTACAGCCTATGTATAAAATCAATAAAACAGAATAACAGAACGACCAAAACCTTCAGCAACACCAGAGTGTTTCCCCGCGTTCTGTGTACTTCGTTTGTGAATCATCAAGTACTTGTACCGATTTATCCAGCTGCTCATTTAAAGATCTAAGCTCCCAACAAAAAGCTTTCCGAAGTGTGAAATTTTTTTTACAGAGTCGACCGTGCAAGCACAGTCAACTCTGACACAGTTGCAGAGTTTTCGGCGTCCCTGAAACCCCAATAAAAGCCAAAGGCAGCCTGATTTCGCAGCTCAGTTTGCGTTTTGACGCTGAGCGAGAAAGATCGTGCAGCACTCAGCGTCCGCTAGACACTGTAGCGATGTGTCTCGCTCACTGACCAAAAGCCAAATAATGTCACGGCAAACTCGTGCTCTGGTTTTATAAGGGTCCCCGAAGCGCTGAAAACTCTGCAACTGTGACAGAGTTGCCTGGATTATGCACAGTCGAAGGAGTCGCAGTTTTTAAAAAAAAAGGCAATGTTTGCGGCTTTTTGCTGTGATTGCAGACCTTTAATGCGCTGTTTCCCATGTTCGCTAGGCCAGTTTCACAAAACGCCAACTTTATGTTTGGAACAGCTTCGCTTGTGTGTGTGTGTGTGTCTGTACGCTCGAAATATTCTAACTAAAAGGATTAGTAGAGTTCAAAACACAAGTTTAAACAATGAGAGAGTGATGAGCAAAAACGTGAACGTCAGTCACTGGGTGTATAGACAACATGAAACCGACTTCGAACGTTGTTTCCTGAGATACTGATTAAATTTTTAGGTTTCACGGCAGTTCTAACTGTTCTCGGGGAATACCTGCAGTGTCAAAAGACAAGTGAGAGAAATGGGAGACAGGCGCGTAGGAAGATGCTGAGAGGAAGGGGGGCCCACTAAGTCGGGTGAGCCATACGGCCGGGGTGAAGAAGGGTGGGGGGGGGGAGGTGTGTGTGTGTGTGTGTGTGTGTGTGTGTTGACTGCCAAGGATTGTGTCCTGCGAGGCTGCGACAGCAGAGCAGGGGGGGCCCCACCACTGGTGGGACCCCTCTCCTCTTATCAAAAGCAAGGGGGGCCCAAAGATATTCGGGCCCCCCTTCCAAAAATCGAACGGGGGCCTGGGCCCCCAGGGCCCCCGTGGTTCCTACGCCCCTGGTCCGAGAGTCATGAGCAAAAACGTAGAAGTCCTTGGCGTTTTACACCCGGCTCATATGGTAGAAAAAGACGACGTCAAATACAGCTTTCCTTGTATGAGTCAAAATCACGTGCAGACTTGGTTACGGTGCCTGTTCCGGCCGCCCTCGTGCACACACACACACACACACGCTAAAAATCCCACGTCCATCTTTCAAAGAAGAGCAGGCTGTGGCCGATGGCGTGGCAGTGAGAAAATCAAATTAATACTGTCGAACGCACCAGAGTGAATAGCAGGGTGAAGGTTTGCACATAAAGCAGCGCTCAGTAGCTACAGGCTTTCACTGATTCGTCCTCCAGCCCTGCGGCGCCATGAGCATTTCAGAAGCGATGGATATGTGCACCGAGAAGTCTGCAATACCATACCATACACCAAAGGGGACTTACCTGCAATTTGCTCGGCTGGGGAATTCACATCAGTCAGTCGGCACTAGGCGGGCTCCATGACCTCCTTTGAAACTCCTGCAGGCGGCTGAAGACGGAGCACAACATACAACTGATGCAAAGCCCGGGATTCTTCTGAGATCGGTTGATCGGTTACAGTCACCTGTTGATTATTCTGTGGACCCATCGTCGTTATCAGTGACACTGCGGCAGATGTCGTAGTCAAGGCAAAATTATTTCAGTGCTCGAGTGCATTGTTTATTTTGAAGTTTAACACACTTTCGCCAGTCGAAGCTGATGAGTTCCTTGTAACGTGTGTGGCTTCTTTCTAACTGGACTACCTCAGTCTTCATGTTCTGTTTCGCCCGAGTGGCACGTGTGAATGAACATTTGACGATCCCTGGTGAGGTCACACGCATGATTCTATTTCACCGTTCACTGTCTTGCAGATGTTGTATGTCGCCATGTTCATTCAAGTTACTTTATCGTTCTGGTTTATGAACGTCCGTCCAATTCGAGCCTTCGCTCAGAGTGTAAGCGTGTGTCAGTCGACACATGCAGCGTATCTCCACTGCTCCAGTATTCAGTCAGTGTTGTTTCACCGGTTTCCTCTAGCTACACATGACACAACAGTCAGTAAGTGTAACTTTATGCTTCACAAGGGATTCTGTCAAGCCGTTTGACTTCAGTTTAGTCTAGTATTTAACATCAACTTTATGGTGGTAGTTTCTGTTCAACCAACTGACCTGCCGTATTGTTCGAGTTATATCTGCGAACTGACTGCGGAAATAACGGGACCGAGTTTTTGTTGCGGCAGTGGATTGAGACCGCGTGGCCTATTGCACGTGAAACACGGACGAGAGCACGGTTGCGTGAGCACCTCCTGGACGTGGGCATAGAGTTAGATATGCAAGAGATGACGAGCGCCATGCACACGTACAAAGAGAGCGCGAGTTGGAGTCGGGTGGATTGGAGGGGGGGGGGGGTGTTGAGGGAAGGGGGAGATGTTTGCGGAACTCGCGCTGGCATTCTTTTGGTCTTTTCTCCAACTTTCCTTGGCGGATTGTGTGTGTGTGTGTGTGTGTGTGTGTGTGTGTGTGTGGTAAGTTTTCCCCTGCGTTCAGTTTGCCGCTAGAATTCCACATTCTCTTCATCCTTGGGTCGCAGTCTCGTCTGGTCTAATTTCAAGAAATGAACATGACGCACTTTGTAGCATACAAAGAAACATCCTTCCAGGACAAAAACATGGGGAAGTGTTTTCTGTACACCGAAATCACTTGAATGATGCTGCCGGTTAACCCTGTTCTGGGTCCGTCGCTAACTCTATTGACGGACCCGGAACAGGGTTGGCTGCCGGTTTGAATGTACCAGCCCGAACGAGTGAAGACGAGAAGGGAAACATGGAGACAAGACGGAAAACGTAAACTGAAAGCTTGGCAAGCAACTCCACCGCCAGAACAGACAGTGCTCAACCGTACACACATCAACAGAAGAACCACATAAAATCAATATGATTGTGTATGTGTTCTCACGATTTACTGTTCCACACTCAACTTGATCTTTCTGTTGAACAACAAACCGTTTACTATAATGTAAACATACAGTCAAAGAAGAGATAAACGGTGTAAAAGACTTTTTTTTTTTTTAAATCACAGTCTTCAGCAGCAGTCCACAATCAATTGGCGGGGACAATTTTCAGTAAAATGTAAAACATGTCAGCATTTGGAAACAACACCATCATACACACAGGTCCATCCTTTGGGAATTTGTCAAACAAAAAAGCAACAACAACAAACAAACAACTCCCCCCCCCAAAAAAAAATAAAAAAATAAAATAAAATAAAATAAAATAAAATAAATTTTAAAAAAGCAGAACGCATGAAGCAGTGTAAATCACACACCTTTACAAAACGACACAAAACAAAACCCATATACATGTATAGATGTCACTGGAACAGGCAGCGATTACTTTTAATTCTGTAACAGTATGCAAGTAGATTCAACAACCATGTACGTGCGAAAGAGCCGTAATGGCGGTGTGTAAAACCAAGCCCTGTGGAAATAACATAATTATGCTTCAAGTTTAAAATATGGACGGACATGTTGGAATTTTCACCTTTGGCTGGGAGGGGAAAAAAAAGACCTCACAAGATCACAGCAAAGCATCAGCAGTATAGTGAGGAACAAGCCCTCTGGCTGAAATACGACAGACATGAAAGAACGTATCTACTCGCATATGGTAAAAGGGTGTAAGTACCATGGATTTGACAGGCACTTGGCTCCTTATACCTCTTGATGGTAGATACGGTATCACAACACCGTCTGAACCACTCCACTCCAACAACCACAATAACAAAATGGCCCTACCCAATTTCTCTCTCACCCTCATCAGTGGGAAAATGTTCCAAGTATTTACATATAAATGCAGTTCGTACAGACACAATAACCTTTCATTACTGTTCACCATACAAAACAGGCGAATGCCGCAAAGTAAGATCACAGATGTAGGATCATATTCCCTTGTACCGGTAAGCTCTGTTTTCTCTAATGCAGCGTCGTAAGCTGCTTTTTCGGTTTTCATATTTGTGATAATGTGCGGGAATGCGCTTGAGAAGGATCCTACATGCAGCTTGAAAACAACAGAGAAAACGACACCATTCAATCACAACCAGAACACTTGTAATGTTCAAACAAGTGAGTACATGTACTCCTCTGGTTGCTGTGTCCTTCAAATTGAAAACTTTTATTTACAATGTATTTTTGTGTGTGCGTGTGTGCGTGTGTATCTGGTAGAATAATCAGGACTGTTGCTGTGCCTGCATGACACGATGAGGTCGCATCTGGAGGTCAATGTGCCTGTATAACACACTCAGGTCGCATCATAATGTTAACATGCCTGCACGACCCGATGAGGTCGCGTCTGAATGTCAACTGCCCGCCTGTAGTCCTGAATAGCGTCCTCCTGACGGCCAAGTTTGCCGCGAATGTCTGCTCGACGTTTGAGCGTCAGAGGGTCATCTGGCTGCAGGGTTAGTGCTGAAACAAACAGGTTAAAAAATTAACACTCATAATCTGTGCGATACCATGCTCAATACACAAAATTCAGAAATGCAAGCTGAAAAGCACAGCATCTGCCACGGCAGTGCCAGCACAGCTGACTAGGATAGTTTTGGGCTGTTGTAGTTCTCATTCATACGGCCAGCAGATAGCAGTGTAATGCATTCAGAGTTCTACTCATCATTAGGACACACTACGTATTTTGATCGCACAGACAAACTCACGAATGCAACTGTTTCAAAAACAGAAGCCCGGTACCATCATAATGTAACTTTTCAACCGCTTTTTACACTAAAAAGTCTTGAATTCGGAGGTCTGGTTGAAAATCAGTTTTAGTTTTGATGTACGACCATCTTCACTGAACCCTGTGCATGCTGGTGGGGCTAATAACAATATCTTGCGTCAGAAGGTCTTGAGATGCGCCACAAAAATGTTGTAAACCTTGCCTAGCATTTTAATCACCATATTCTCCTTGTTTTTTCAATTGCACATGAGCATTTTTCCACCTTCCAAACTCACAAACAGACCACCACTCACAAAGAGAACTTTGCAAGACAGCAGAACGGAAAGTGGTGAAGGGAGACTACTATGTACTTCTGGCCTCACACAATGGCGGTATCAACAACGTGATTGAATGCCAGACTGGCAAATCGGCAAAGTTTTATCAATTAGATTTTTTTTTTTTTTTTTTTAACATTTGGCATTATGTTCTGGTTGCTTCATAGTTTTACCTGTCTGGTTGAAAACTTAGGGGCAGATTTTTTGTACCTGGTCAAAAAGGAATGAGATTGGTTTCGTACTTAATTTTCCCAGATTCTGCGCTGTAGTCAAAAAGTAAGGATGGTTGAAAAGTTAAGATTATTACAGTAACCTTGTAAGTCAAAGCGGCACCCTTTTACATAAATGGGACATGTTAAATGGATGAGATGGTACCTTTGGTGTAGTCCTTCTCCGCCTTATCGTACAGTCGCATGGCAGCATACAGGTTTGCTCGATTGAAGTAGATGTGAGCAGAGTGTGGACTAAGCTTTATGGCTGCTTTGAAATCTTCCAGTGCTGACTTGCTGTCTCGTAGCAACACCTGTGAAAAAGCGTTCACAACTGGAGGTAAAACCCGTGACCAAAACACAGCTGAAACGACATGCATCTAAAATACAGGCAAGAAATCCATTTCACTATTACATTGTTGAAGGCTCTCCGAGTTAGAGACTGTCTCAGTTCTTCTTCTTCTTCTTCTTCTCGTTCGCCTTTTACACTTGGAGTCCGGAATCAGTCATGAAATGGATGGTCTCCCGTAGCACCTCCACTGGCCCATGCAGCTTCTCCCACAGGTCCCGTGGTTTGGGCCAGGTCCTCGCCCTCAGAGACCGGAGGTCCCTGCACTCCTGGAGCACGTGTTCTGCTGTCTGGTCAGCTTCTCCACAGGGGCAGCGAGGGGATGGCACGAGCTTGAGGCGCTTATTCATATGTCTCAGTTCTTCTAAATGGAAACACTGACAGGTTGAACTGCGATATGTGATGCATTTTTGTTGCTGGTGGTTCTTTTTTTTTTTTTTTCCTGCTCTTACCGTTTTCTCTCATGGGGAGGGCCTCCGTCTTACCTCCCCTTAGCAAAATAAAGGGGCTGCTGCTTCCCCAGGGGAAGCAACTTAAGTTTACCAGACAAGGACAATACAATAATAACAACAAAGTACCCACAAAGAAAACGCTCATTGTAGAGAATGGTTACCTTGGTGATTGCACGATTGAGGAGAGCTGATTCGTCCTTGGGGTTGTACTCGATAGCTTTGTTGTAGTAGTCTAGGGCCTGCAATGATCATTCATCATGGAGACAAACACAAACATACACATCCACGCGAACAGCTCACACAAGCCAACGAGGCGAAAATTTTACATTTAGGACAAACAACACAACTGCAGCTGTTCTGCTGTAGAAAGGACACATGCAGATACTACTACAGTACAACTTCTTTTGGGCGACCACTCTTTGGCCAGACAAGAGTGGTCTTACAAGAGAGGTGGACACCCAAAAGAAACTTCAGACAGTGAAGAAGTGCAACCCAGTATCATTGTAACATTGGTCTGCACAGACAGGTGGTCTCCCAAAGGGGTGGTCACCCAAAAGAGGTTCTACTGTACTGCTACTACTACTACTACTACTACTGGTACTACTACTACTATCACTACTCTTACTACTACTACTACTAATACAGATGACTTACACTGTGCCTATACATGAAGTGACAATGCTCACGGCTTCCTATCACATCACAAAATGCTGCATACAAGAAAATTATCCAGACTCGTCTTCGAGTGCACAACTTAACTGAATCACTGAAAACACACACACACACACACACACACACACACACACACACACACACACACACACACACACACACACACACACACACACACACACACACACACAATCACCTTTCACACTTTAGCCTTAAATTTCTTACACGTGGCTTTTTAGTTGACTGACCAACAGCTTACGGACAAACTATCCTGAGTAGCTAAACAAAACAAACCTGTTTGAAATGACGGGTGTGGAAGTAGACATTGGCCGCATTGAAGTAGGCGAGCGAATACTTCGGGTCAAGCTCAATGGCTTGCCGGTAGTCGCGCATGGCGTTCACCCGGTCGTTCATGAACTGGTTGATGACGCCGCGGTTGGTGAGCAGTTCAGCCGTGGCAGCAGCGTGAATTGAAGAGCTGATGTCCTGGAAGGCAGCGAACGTGTTGCTCATCTGAAGGTTGACGATCGCTCGACCTTCTAGTGCTGGTTTGAAGTCTGGCATAGAGAGACGGAGGGGATGACTTACAATGTCGACAGAAAGATAAAAAAAACAGTACAGTTCACTTCAAGATGGCATCTCTGTGTTCAGAAAAGCCCATATGCGCTCCACTACACTCCGCTTCACTGCGCTGCAGCTTCCTCCCACTCTGCTCTGGAAATGTTCAGCCCACAAAATTTGAAAAATAAACGCAATTCTATATTGCGAAACTTAAACAGCTGAGCTGACCCTTTGCACCACGTGACTGTAATGCGTTTATGTCCAGTGTGTGAGAATGCGTGTGATTCACGTGAGCGTGCGTGTTGGGTTCAGTTCGCGGCGCTTTGAGCCGATTCATGAAATTGGGTAAAGTGCCTATACAATACTTATTATTATTATTATTACTACATCTTTCAGAAGTCTCTGTAGTGTCTTTGAGATAGTACCAATGTTTGTCACATGCACAAGGGCCGTGTCACGCCCTTTTTGGGTCTATCATCGACTACTGCCTCTTTTGCACGCCTCTTTTCTGCAGGCAACCTAAGCTAAGGCATGATGGTCAAGACTTTGTTCTTGCAAGCTAAGTCTCTCTCTCCTCACCACCTCCGATCTTCCTGATCTTAAAAACCAGGGAGAAACATGGACGAAACCCAAATGCAGGCTAAAAGAAGAAACGATCTACGGTGCAGTCATTGCGTACCAGTTGGGAGTTTGGTAACATCCCACTGAAGTTTTAAAGCTCAGCGTGACATCCACTACACTGGCCGTCTGGCTTGTGGCATGTTACAATGAAACGTACCCGAGAAAACATGTTAACACAAGCACACGAGCGAAGACTACTCACTGCCTTTGAGGGTGATGGCGATGGTGAAGTTGCGCCAAGCTTGCATCATCTTTCCGCACACTTGCAGCGTGTAGGCCAGGTTGACGCGGGCAGTCAGACACAGTGGGTCGAGTCTCAGCGCCCTCTCATAGTCACGTCGAGCCTGTATGATTCCCGCCTCATGACCGTAGTCCATGTAGACGTTGCCGCGGGCAATGAGTCCGTCTAGGAAGAAGGGTTTGAGCTGCAGGCACTGTGAGAATGTGGCCACTGCCTCCTGTAGTCGGCCCAGTCTGGAGAGAAACAGGGCGTAAGATCGTTCATGATCCAACACGAGAAGTGTGTAGCATTTAGTGACAAAGTCTAAAGCGTGCGTTCTGTGAAGCAAACGTGTTATACCAAGGGTGTCCGGGGGTATGCTCCCCCTAAATTTACCCCCCCCCCCCAAAAAAAAAAAAAAAAAAAACAAAAAACCCAGAAATATTGGGTGCATTTCGGCATGATTTTAAGTTGTTTTTTGTTGTTGTTGTTGTTTGTTTGGTTTGTTTTTTTTGGGGGGGGGGGGGGGGAATTTTCAGAACTGGACTAACATCTGTGCAGTTTGGTGCATTTTTACATGAATTTAAATGCTTCACATGGGGAAACACACTTTGGGTGGGTGGGTGGGTGGGGGGGTAGTTAGTTGTTTACTTATTTAGAGCTTAACGCCGCACAAAGGGGTGTGTGTGTGGGGGGGTGGGGGGGGGGTGGGGAGAAGAGAAATTTTCAGCCAAACGTGGGAATCCACCAAAAGGTTTAAGATTTTAAGCCCTGGAGAAATGATTCCCTCCACTTTAGTACGTATGCTTGGTTCGGACTGTCAGTCACCATGATAGAATCCTACAGTATGAACCATACATTACAACCAGCTGCACCAAACTGCTCAGCGCATGTAAACAATTGGCACTTAGTCTACTTAGGCTCAGTTGGTATAGCTCGCCCGCAATGGGGTTTACCACCAACATGCAGCTCTCTCTCTCTCTCCCTCCCCCTCTCTCTCTCTCTCTCTCCCCTCACAAATGCACAAGGTTACTAACGTAAACCGTATACTACATGTAACGTATACTCGACTCGACTCGACAGATTTTATTGATCCCGGCCATAGGCCGCTATCATGAGGGTAAACAAAACAGAAACATGATCAAAGGAACGCACGAGGGTGGGTGGGTGGGTGTTAGGGGATTTAACATCCTTTTCCACCACACAGGGTGATATCAAAGACGGGGCAACGATGAAAAAGCCAGCACAAATATTTGGTCCCAGCCGGGATCGAACTCACGACCCGAGCATTAGAAGTCCAACGCTCTACCATTCGACCACCCCGGCTCCCCAAAGGAACGCACGAACATGTATATGAGCAACAGGGACATTTACAGCACGATAACACAAAGTACGAATAAATGGTAAAACTGGATAAATCGTGTTACACTTGCAAAAACGAGGCGTGACGTTTAAAAGCGAAAAACAAGAATTTCGCTAAGTTGATTATCTTGGCCTTGCTACTGCTTTTCATGATACTGGCAAAGTGAGTCTGGTCCAAAGCTGGTAAAAACCTGTCCCTCAGCTGCGTGTAGACAGGACATACAAACAGCACGTGCTGCTCAGTTTCTATGCAGTCAATACATGTAACATAAAGAGAATCAGAGACAGGTCTATGAAAGTGAGGGTGCTGAAGGTATCGATACAGTAAGTATCTCCCTGTGACATACTTGTGGAAGCAGAGACCAAGAGTGTGGTGGATACGGTGGTCCCCAGCCGACAGTTTTGCCGCATTCTGGAAGTCATAGAGAGCATTGATGTAGTCCCCGAGCTCGAAGTATAGGAGACCTCGGTTGATGAGAACCTTCAGACTCAGCTGGTCGCCCAGAAGCAGCACGATCCCATAGTCTGTCAGGGCCTGAAAACAATCAACAGAATGGTTAGGAGACGAGTGACTGAAAATGGCTTAGAATATCCCAAACAGAAAAAAAAGAAGTTAAGAATCACTACTACTACTGATAATGATAATATAAATGAGTATTGTATAGGCGCTTTACCCAATTTCGTGAATCGGCTCAAAGTGCCACGAACTGAACCCAACACACACGCTCTCGTGAATCACACGCATTCTCTCACACACTGGACATAAACACACCATTACAATCACATGGTGCGAAGGGTCAGCTGAGCTATTTAAATTTCGGAATTTAGAATTGCATGTATTTTCCGAATTTGGTGGGCTGAACATTTCCAAAGCCGAGGGGGAGGAAGCCGGAGTACCTGGAGAGAACCCCCGACGATCGGCCCGAACAAACGGTGCCACATACGAGAAGGAAAAAATCTTTGCCCTGAGTGGGACTCGAACCCCTGACCACTCGCACTGGTGACAAGTCTCTTAACCACTAGACCACCGACCGCCCTGGTCACTACCAATACATGCAAAGAAGTCCTGCATGGCTAATCGAAGCATCTCACACACAGGCTGAGTTTACTCGTACCAAACCTGTGAGGCTACGGCAAAATGTTGTCACTGCATTTGTTGTTATGTTGTGATTATGTTCAGCCATCGTAAGCTCCTATACAAACATTGACAACTATGAGTCTCTAACAACAAGCAAGATTAAAATTCTAAATGAAATTTATTAGTTTTTTGTCACTTTTCTGGGATGTCATGGATTTTGAAAGGATTGAGAAGTGTCAAAGATGTGGTTAGCACATGACTTACACAGCTGCGTGCATGATGATGTTCAAACACTTATGTGCAGCCCTTGACACCTCTCACCTGCAGAACTGCCCACAACTCTATCCTACGCTAAAACCACGAAATGGACTCGAAGACTTGTGTTTGTTATTGTCTTGTACCTTGGAGTATTGCTTGTTCTCCTGGTAACACACGGCCCTATTGAAGTATGGGAGGGGACAGGTGTTGTCGATGGTGGCAGCTTTGGACAGGTCACGGATGGCCAGGTCGAACGCTTTGATGTGGTACTTCAGGGCGCCTCTGTAACGAACCAACCAACAAAAGGGATGAAAAGCAAAGTTAAAATAGCAGATTTGGCTCCATAATTTGCAACAAATCAACACATACTTTCTGTAATCAAGACAATTCTGATGGTCTGTGTAATACAAAATGAACAGAAGTGATTCTGTAAGAAAACACAGTTTGTGTGTGTGTGTGTGTGTGGGGGATACCATACCAACCTGTACAGGTAGGCGCGGACACTGTTTGGCTGAAGCTTTATAGCCTCATTGCAGTTGAGAATGGCCTTCGTGTAGACACCTTTCAGCCCGTAATAGCACGCCCGGCTCAGGTATGCCTGAAATGCAACATGACACGGTATCTCACGAATGCTTACAAGACCAAAGGCATTCTAGTTTCCATGGTATAGCTGGACAATTTACTGTGATACTGTTAACTCCACAAAATGAAAATGACGAGCACACAAGTCACCTGGAAGATGTTGGGGTTGATGGCGAGGGCGCGGTTGAAGTCCTGGATTCCTTTCGACTGTTTCAGTTTCATCCGAGCCAGGCCCCGCTGATAGTATGCCTGAAGCGAGTCAGATCAAGTCAGTCTCCATCTGCTGCTTACAAGGACTGTTGTGCTATCACTACCAATAAATACAACAGGGCGTAACTGACCTTACCACATTCTGAATCCTCTGGTTATTCCTGGCGAGGTCTGGCGGTAAATTATTAATGCTATTCATCTGCTTAAAATCTTGTTGCAAACCTAATCTGTATGACAGATTTCATTAGACTATCAATATGCCGTGACAGTCACCACTACTGTGCTCAAAGCAACTGCTACGAACCTCAGCATAGTTCCCATCCAAGTTGATGGCGTTGTTGAAGGCGTTGAAAGCGGGTAGGTAGCCACGCAACTCCATGTGACACATGCCCGACAAGAAGTGCGCCTCTGCGGCCTCGGGGGGCCAGGCTTCACGTTGTCGCCAAGGTCGCTGCACAGACGAAAAAGTGCAGAAACACTGTGAGGCAACCATTCGGGCCAAAAGCGCAAATGTCATACGTCAGTTCAATAATTCAGAGAGAAAAATCTGAGAAGCTGTTTTTGGTTTGTGTTGGTTGAGTGCGAAGTAAGAGTGGGTGCAAACAGAAGTGAGCAAGGAAGGCTGGATGAAACACTGTGCAGCAGACACACATAAAGAAAAGAACAATAGCAGTAAACGGTTGTGAAAGAATTTGTTTGTGCTTGAAAAACACAGTGGGGACTGGGCTTTGCTTTTACACACACACACACACACACACACACACACACACACACACACACACACACACACACACAAAGTCATATGTGCAGATAATTTATGTCCAGAACATTTTGTGCAGTGTGTCAGCCGGCATGGAGGTGAAAATTACATTTTCCGTAAAACCTAGAATGTCAGCGTGAATGCAAAACTCAAGTAAGTCAAAAATTAATGACCTAATGATAACTCTCTAGAAATTCATACATGCTTGAAAGAGTGGGTGTGATCGAGCGTGCCTGCTTTACTACACTACAAATACAACGGCAGGGAGCGGAGATGACGAGGCTTGAGGAAAGAGATTACAGGTCAGATTTCTGACAAACACTTCTGGCGGAAAGGTCCTGGGGATGAAAGGTTCATAACTGTCTCCTGTAGAGATCGGCAACCAATTTGAAGACTCGTAATTAAAGGCTTACATAGATGCACATGCAGAAATTTGAAGTTAAAGAGCGATGAGCAGCTATGTATTCAAGGGTAAGCAGGGAGATACAATGTATGTTGGTTTAAACAGATTTATTTCGAAGCGTACTGTGGAGATATAAGAGAACAGTTCTGAGCACTGACAAGATAAACTTAGAGTATGCTCAAAAACATCCATTTACAGCAACCTTGCAATGGCAGATCGCAAAGTGATTACAAATTACGAAAGAGAGAGAAAGAGAGGGGGGTGGGGGTGGGGGTGGACAGAGAGAGAGAGAGAGAAAGAGAGATGGAGAGAGAGAGAGAGAGAGAGAGAGAGAGAGAGAGAGAGCTCTCCGTTGGCAATCATTATTGTTCACCAGCGGTCAGCTGCTACAGTCGTTATTGGTATGTATCATTATGTACAGAAAAAATGTGCCAAAAGTGGATGTATGTATGTCTATGCCATATGAAATATTGACAGACAGCTTGCAAGAACAGGTATTGGTAAATGTAATGTGCTTGCCCTGATGCTGCACACGTTTTGCCTGATTTCATCAATATGTAAGTATATTTAAGTATTCTTGAGAAATGGCAGAAAAGCAAGAGCATCCATGCACGGCATCATGTACATGCAGTGGCAGAGGTGATGTTCAGTAGGGTCAAGGACAGATCTACAGGTGACTTTCAGTAGGGTCAAGGACAGATCTACAGGTGAGACAGCTTTCTACACTCTATGGGTCATGCCGTTTTGTTTTTCATGATCATGCAGAGCTGGGATGATCATACTTATACCTGTGGATGCTCTTTCATCCTCAATTTAAACTGAGAAAACGGCAACACAAAATTAGACAAACTAAACAATAACACCCTCCCCCTCAAAAAAAGAAGAAAAAAAAAAAGAAGGAAAAAGCAAAACATGGAACATGCAAATAAAATAAGACAAGCAAAAAAAAAAAAAAAAAAAATCTTCTGACTTGGAAAAAACGACTGGATGTTATTCACATGAAACAAAAAATACATACATGTAACATGCAACAAAATAAACAGAAATAAAAAGACCAAATTGTACAAAAACATCCAGAAAAACAATGAAAAAATAAAATACAGAACCACCATGCAAACAGCTAATCAACTGAAGAAGAAAACCTGATGATCGTGTTTTTCTGTGTATGGACTAGAAATCCCCAGGAAGTGCCACTTTGCGTCTCTAATTTCCTGTTTTGGTTTGGGTGAACAAGAGAATCATTACAAAGTGAGTGTATTCATTTGGGTGTGCATCAAAAAGAGGCACTTAACAATATAGCAGGGCTTTTAGGGCTGAAAGCTGTGCATGTCACTTTACAGGGGAGACTTACGAAGAGAACCCCTAAAGTCAAAAGGTAATAGGTACAAGGAACCACCATGCAAAAGTACACTGGAATAAGACATATTAATATAATAATTATATATAATAACCCATTACAGATGTATTTTTACAGTGTAATTTATTCTTCCAGAATGTTCCTGCATTGTTTTCCAAAATCCCATTTCCTGCATGATGTGCTGCCTACAAAACTCAGCACTCTTAGAACTGAGCACTGAAGTTTGACTCTTTATTATGTGGCACTATTCACACCAAAGCTGATAGTTTGAGAGTCAGTGAATGCACGTGGTTTAGCATCCATGTTGAGTTCAGCCTGCACTGCTTTGGGCAAAGAAATGAAGGAAACGCGCTTGTAAAATTGTACACCTGAAGAGTCCACTTACACTTGCTAAGTTTACTGTGTTCAACTTGGGTTGGTGAGTTCACATTTAACCACCCTGGGGTTAAAAGTGACCCAGATTCAACCCTGCTACGGAGCAGGGTTGAATCAGGGTCAAGGGCCAACCCGCATTTCAGATCTAAGCATGCAGCTGGTGTGAAGATGCTTTCGTCAAGGCATGATGGCGGGCATGACGTACATTCTCCTACATCATTGTCAGGGTTAGACTTGCACAGAATGAAGTGTAAACGCTACTGACCCCAGTCCTACCCGAGTCAAGGTAAACTCGGGCTGAACCTGGGTTGTGGTGTGAACAGCCTCAATATTACTACTGCGCCCTATCAATACCCACCATAAGGTCGAGAGCTTTCTCGAAGCTGGCTGCACCCTCCTTGAACATCTTGGCTTTCATCTGTGTCTTGCCCAACAACATGAAGAGTGGAGCAACTGGCTTGACTCGTGTAGCCTGGGTGAGAGCATCAATTGCCTGGAAACAGATTTACAGCACATGAACATCATTACTGGCAATGCATCCTGCCACTGGAAATGAGAGAACAGAATATCAGTACAAGAGCTCATCATCATCATCACTGTCTTTGTTACGGGCGTGGCTGTGTGCAGTCAATATAAGAACTCGCTACCTGAAGAGTGTGCGCCTGACTGTCATTGTATTCCTCGGTAAGACGACGGGCTCTTCGAACATTTGCCACGTAACAGTCTTCATCATCATCATCATCAAACTATGGAGTAAGAGAAACAGATTTATCCTGGATCAGCACATCTGTCTGTGTTCTGACCACAGAAAGGACCATCAGATATCTCACTAGGTCAATGTTCATTGGCAATGCCAGGATGTAGTGGGGAGCCTGTGCTAACGTCACTCACCTTGTCATAGTTCTTCAGGAAAGACTGGACAGCGGCCTGCTGGGTTGGGCGATCGCCAAAAGCACTTACAGCCCCACCTTGTCCAATCTCTGAAGCATGCCTAGAGGAGCAGATATCAAAATTACATACTACCTACATAGGTTTTCTAGAGATATCCTCATAGACAGCGTGGAAAAATATCAGCCATCCAACTCACGACATGTACCTGGGCACACACACACACACACACACACACACACACACACACACACACACACACAAACACACACACACACACACACACACACACACACACACACACACACACACACACACACACACACACTTCTTACCTGACACAAAATGCTGCCAACTCCAGGTTGCCCAACTCAAGCACAAGCTGTCCCTGTATAAAAACAACAAAAACAAATAAATAACAAATAAATTGTAAAATGACCCCCTTCTCCCCCCCCCCCCCCCCTTAACAGTAACTGTGTCAATGCAGCTACATGACCCTGAGTTCAGCTGTTTATAAATATATACAGACACTTGAAGTGGGTGGATGGGTGGGTGTTTGAGTTTTCAATGTCCTCTTCCACCACATATGAGCAATATCAAAGAAGGGGCAATGTGAAAAAGGCCAGCACAAATGTCTGGCCCCAGCTGGGATTTGAACTCACGACTCAAGCACTGAAAGCCCAATGCTCCGCTCTACCACTCGGCTATCCTGGCTCCTCCGAAAGCTGGAGGGTGGGTGTAATGGATGTTTGGGGGTTTAACGTCCTTTTCCACCACATACCCAAAAGCTGGAAATACTTACCCTGTACATGTAATAGTGGTGAACGTCTGGTCGCAAGTGAATGGCTCGCGTGTAGTCTTTCAGTGCCAACTTTGTCTGCAAGATGGAATATCACTTGTAGACCTGATTCACTGCACACTGT
The DNA here is from genome assembly GCA_018292915.2 of Batillaria attramentaria. NCBI lineage: Eukaryota > Metazoa > Mollusca > Gastropoda > Batillariidae > Batillaria > Batillaria attramentaria. The sequence continues at coordinate 770,970 of JACVVK020000036.1, read as the reverse complement.
GGTGGACCGAACGTTATGTAATGGAATGACAGAAAATTAAAAGAATGGACGACTCCACTTCTGTCGGCCAAAAGGGTCGAGTCCCCAGAATTCAGCCAACTGCGCAACCATGGCATAATGAACACAACACATGGCAAGGTCTTGCCAACTTTTTGCCAGACACTACAACACATGTAATTTGAACAACACGTGTAGTTTGATATGACTGACACATGGAAAGAAAGCAGGAAGTCCAGTGACGTCGTTTGAGGAGAAAGACCATTATGTCAATCTCCTTCATCTTGAAATCACCCCTTTTCCCATACGTACCTCGTGGATTTTGTGGTAAGCCTCTCCTCGGCAAACATACGCCCGCACATATGTTGGATCACACTTGATGGCTGATGTGAACTTCTTGATTGCCCTGAAACACACCGAAACATGCTTAATACATTAATCAACCAGAATGTGAATCACAGATCTCAAACAGCATTAAGGTATTACATGTTCCTTGCCTGTGTCCAAGATACCAAGTCCTGGCAAAGATCGCCACTTTTGCATTCCGTTTCTTTGAGGGTTCTCTTCCTCCCTATCTGTCAGCCTTACTCTGTAAGTATGAACTGTCGTGTAACATGAAAACTGCCGGAGAGCGCTCTTTCAGCTTCTTGGCCCACCTGTCTGGAACTCCTTGCCAATCGAACTCTGCCTTCAGAGGGCCCCATGGGCTCGCCTTCACGCGGCGGGGCTGATTTCGCCAAGCTTGCCCACCCCTTTTGCTCTTTCTTTACTCTTATTTCTGCCTCCATCGGTCCATTCACCTGTCTTTTGCTCTCTTAAAATCTCCTCCGGGGGGAGGTCAGTAAGCGGGTGTCTGCTGACCCTTGGTCCAGTGAGACATCTGAGGGTCATTTCTGAAGGCCGACTTCACTGGATTCCCCCCACCTGGTCTTCAGCCTGGTGGGCTTTGTTCACAGCGCCCTGCTGGTGCTGCTGAACACCTGTCACGTTGAAGACCTTCACAACGCACCCCTCTCTGGTGCGTTGTTTTCCCGAACCGCCTCACGGCGGGGAGGTTCCGTGTTGGAGCGGTCTGTTCTCCAACTGCCTCCCAGGCATGTTGTCTTCATCGCCTGCTCGCCTACGGCTAGTAGACAGCGAATGCGCGGACATTGGTGGTCATATGGTTCCCTTCCATAAGTCCGTCAAATACCTAGGCGTAACCATCGACCAGACACTGTCCATGCACGTTCAAATCGGAAAAACATGTCAAGCTTGTTTCCTGCAACTGAGGCGTATCGCTTCCATACGTTCTTGCCTCTCAGACACCACCTGCGCCAAGCTGGTCACAGCGTTCGTAACTTCCCGCCTAGACTATTGTAATTCGGTTCTTGCTGGCCTCCCCGCGGAACAGATCGCGCGCCTGCAAAGAGTACAAAACAGTGCTGCCCGTCTGGTGCTGAGGAAAGGCATGCGAGACCACATCACACCGCTTTTGAAATCACTGCACTGGTTGCCAGTCAGTTTCCGCATTAAATACAAGTTGGCAGTTCTAGCCTACCGTCATTTCGATGATACTCTCCCGCCTTATCTGTCTGCCTCACTCTGCACCTACATTCCGTCCCGTACCCTCCGCTCATCTAATGACAAGCTACTCAAGGTCCCTAAGATAAACCTGAAAACTTATGGTGAACGATGTTTCCGTTTTGCCGCCCCTACAGTCTGGAACTCTCTGCCTATGGGGCTGAGACAACAACCATCTTTATCAGCTTTTAGATCTGGACTGAAAACCCACCTTTTTCAACAGGCTTTCAGCTGATGTGTCTTTGTATAGTGTGATGTGATTGACGTGTTTGTCTGTATAGTGTGAATGTGTATGAGTGATGTGTGTTAGCGCAATGAGTCACTGTTTCTGAGAAGTGCGCTATATAAATGAAATTTATTTATTATTTATTTAACTAAGGAATTTTCCTTCCTACCTCTCTGTCTATCCCTCACCAGCCCATTCGCCTGTCTCTTTCTCTTTAAAACCTCCCCAATTTAGACGCTCTGTCCTTCCTCTCATCTCTCAGCTGATTTCTAAGTTCGGCCCTTTCATCTATATTTCTTCTTTTCAACCTCTCACTCACGTCTGCACTACCAGTGGTTAGGAATAAGTGATGTTGGGCATATGCTGCGAACTGGTTTATTGCGCCTAGGAGATGATAAGTTGCAATATTTGCTGTATATGCGCTTAGTATTTATCTTTGTTTTACCTAGTTGTAATTGTTATTTGTTTTCTACGCTTTTTTGTAACCGGGAGTTCGAGAAATTAGCATGAAGGTGCAGCGTCTCCTGCATGTCCTAGGTTTATATTGCCCCGTAGACCAGTTGGCATCCTTTGTCCAACATTACATTTTTGTTTTTTTCATGTAGTGCAGGCACACTCAGCCGCGAATTAGTCTTTGTGGCTCGCGCGGCTTTAAGCCCTAAAAACTCACTCACTCACTCACTCACTGCCTTCAGACATCACTGCCCCTGATTAAATCGCATCTGAAGACCTTTTTCTTGCGTCAAGCCTTTGATAGTTAAACCTCTGTTGAGTCTGACTGTGTGCACCATGAGTCGTTGCACTGCCAAATTGTATGTAAGAGAGGATGTAAATAGTGTCACACAGTGTGTGTGTGTGTGTGTGTGTGTGTGTGTGTGTGTGTGTGTGTGTGTGTGTATGTGCGTGCGTGTGAGCGCGAAGAGTATTTCGTAGAACACAGATATGCGCTATATAAACTGTATTCATTATTATTATTATTAAATGGCCTGAACCTGGCCTACTCAGCTGTGTACCGGTAACAAGACTGTGGCAGACGCTGTGCGCTTCAGCTTGTGCTTGCCTTATGCCAGCCCGTGTGAGGCAGAAACTGTGAATGTGCATAAACGGTATGATGCTCTCAACGATTTATGAACCCTCAAAAAGTCAGATTTCAGGTCTGTGGGTCTGTACGCAGTGCAGGCAGGAACCTCAAAAAAAGGCAAAGTTTACCTGTGATAGTTCTGGTGTTTGGTCATAAAGATGAGGCCAAGGTTGACATGGGCGCAAGCGATGTCTTTGTTCAGCTTCAGCACGGCCTCAAAGTCAGGGATAGCATCCTCTGGTCTGAAAGAACAGTACAAGGGATAATTTACTGAAAAAAAAGTACAAGGGATAATTTAAAGACATTCGTCAGCACAAAACTGTGACATTCACAGACTTTATACACCACACCAAATCTGTCATTTTAGACAAAGGATTAACATATTGCACACACACACACACACACACACACACATACACACACACACACACACACACACACACACAAAACAAAAAAAGAAAATAAACAAAAACAAAACAAAAACCTGCTAAAATACAATACAATATCTAAATCTGGCTAACACCCAATCTTCAACAACTGAAAATCACATTCTTTTCCACTGTCCAATGTACAAGGACATACGCCCAAATACATTTCAAACTCTGTTGCACCTCACTTTGAGAACCTGTATGTAATAGAAGTTATGGCCTGTAAGAACGTATCATCTACTAGACAACTTGCTTGGTATTTGTATAAATGTTCAGAATTAAGGACAAATCTGAGGAACTGCTGAACAATCTAACCTTACTGGCAGTCTACATCTTTCCTGAATACCTTTACACCTCGACCACCGTTTCATTGTCTGTTCACTTTATCACCTCTCACCTGGTGATGACGGCCATCAAGCCAATATCAAGAAAAATTTTGACTTCGACAAATACCAATGAAGCCATTGACTCACAAGTAAAATCCATGACCTGACAGAGATGGATAATCTCACCTTCCCAGGGAGTTGTAGAGGATGCCCCGATGCAAGTAAGACATGATGTTGTCCTCCCCATCATGAATGGCCAGCGACACGCTGTAGTCTTGCAGTGCCCGCTTTGGGTGAGCTCTGTCAATGTAAAACAAAACCATGTCTATTTTCCAGAGCAGTAAATAAAAACAATGCTGTATACAGGCCATCTCTATGCAAAACGTGGTCCTTTTGCCGGGGTCCCCCACAACAAACTGCATTACACTTTACACGACCTCTAGAGGGAGCCACAAATTAGGCTGGATTATAACCAGTTTTGCTGAGTACTGGTGTGTTACACTGAAGGTGAATTGTACATGCAGTCATTCAATCAACAAGCATGCAATATGGACCAAATCCAAGATAACTCAGCTCCAGTGAATGGAACATGCATGCAAACATTAGTATACGTTTTTTTGGTTGTTTTTTTTAACATCTGAATAAAGTAATACAAACCAAACCTTTTATCATCCTCTAAAACCTTGCAAAGAGGTAAGGAACAGCAACTTGTAGTCATCTCTATCCTTTCAATTCAGAACTACAAATAACACTTCACACACACGCACTCACGCAAGCACGCATGCACACACACACACACACACACACACACACACACACACACACACACACACACACACACACACACACAGAGCTGGTGCTCACTTGCGGAGGACGCAGGCTCGGTGATAGAAGGCCTGCCAGTTGTTAGGGTCGAGATGAACTGCAGCTGAGAGGTCTTCTACCGCTGGGTTCCACTGACTCAGTCTGGAGTAGGCCAGCCCTCGATACAGCCGCCCTTGTGCGTTCAAGGGATCCACGCGCAGCAGCTCAGTGAAATCGTTAATCGCACTCGTCCAGTTTCTGTACGAAACCATTTGTAACACGCATGTGGAAATATAACTGGTCTGCTGTTTTGTTTTGTTGGGTTTTTTGTTTGTTTGTTTGGTTGGTTGCTTTTGTTGGGTTTTTTGTTGTTGTTGTTGTTGTTGTTTTGTTTTTTGGGGGGAGGGGGCAGTTTTGGTAAGAAATTGATAAAGTAAGTAACTACTACAGATATTGACATTCATGCAAATGACAGACACCACTGAAAGAGTTCTTTAAGTTGCAAGAGTACAAAAAACACGAACTTCTAAATTCTCTTGCAGTACTACTGTGTTAGCTTGGTATTGTACACACAGTATATCTCGTACTGCATTCTCTCTGTCCCTGCCGCTCTCTCTCACACACACACTCATGCATGTGCGTGCAAAGACAAAGCTCGATTGGGACTCACTCATTCTGGAAGTAGTGCATGCCATGCTTAATAATGGCGTCCGTGCGAGTCGGCATCAGCTTCATACATTTGGAGTAGTCCTCATGGGCCAGCAACTTCTCTCCACGCTGACGAGAAAAAAAGTTACGGTGCTTAATATATCGGAGGTCTCTGAACGAGGAGGAAAGAAAAACCTTCATTAATTAGCAAGATAAAGTAAGAACAAAGATTATTGTCCCAATACAAAACAGAGGGTTATTGCATAGACTCCTACTGTTACACAAGGGAGCCAACAAATTGTTTTGAGATGATGAGTGTCATATTTAAACAATAATAATATGTCAAACATAACCAAAATACAACCAATACATGGAAAATTTCTACCTCGGCATACATGAGTTTTTATTTGTTTTTTTTGTGGTTTTTTTTTGTTTTGAAGTTCAAATGTTTAATTATGAGAAAGTTACAGAGGTCAGTCAAATCTCCCTTACAGACACATGTTGTATGTATTTACAGAAACCAGATGGTTTTACAACTTGTCAGACTAACAAAAAGTGCTCTGAATGTGTATACAAAGTTGTTTTTTAATTGTCTTTTTTTTTTTTTTTTGGACAGATTGACACAGCAAACATTACATACATGCTCAAAGACTGAAGTACTGAAGTACATCGCAATATATTCTCCCAACCCCCCCCCCCACCCCCCTCCATACATGAATTTATGTACACACATGCACACACATGATTGCACAGACATGTGTTGGACTTAATACATGTAGTGGGTGGAACAGCTATGACACACTGGCTGCCGGTTAGTTTCCGTATTCAGTACAAGCTACCAGCTCTGGCACAAGGTCATTTGGATGGTACCCTTCTGCCTAATTTGTCAGCTTCACTCAGCACCTACAATTCGTCGCGTACCGTCCGCTCATCCAGTGAGAAGTTTCTCAAAATTCCTAAGAGAAATTAGAAATCTTATGGCGAACGCTGTTTCCGGTTTACCACCCCAACAGTCCGGAACTCTCTGCCTGCTAGCGCGAGACAGCAACCTACTCTGAATTTAAAACCAGAGATTAAAACTTTTCTGTTAAAACTTGCCTTCTGCTAATTCATCTAACCGTGGTGCCCCATGTTTAAGGATGTGTTCTATGTGTGTGTGAATGATGAGCGAATGTGCATAAATGATGTATTTTCAAGAATTGCCCTGTATTGCAGGGGCGGTAGGTGGTCTAGTGGTTAAGAGACTTGTCACCAATGCGAGAGGTCAGGGGTTCGAGTCCCACTCGGGGCAAAGAATTTTTCCTTCTCATACGTGGCACCGTTCATTCGGGCCGATAGTCGGTGGTTCTCTCCGGGCACTCCGGCTTCCTCCCCCTCTGCTTTGGAAATGTTCAGCCCACCAAATTTGACAAATAAATGCAATTCTAAATTCTGAAATTTAAACAGCTGAGCTGACCCTTCGCACCAAGTGATTGCAATGTGTTTATGTCCAGTGTGTGAAAGAATGTGTGTGATTCACTTGAGCATGTGTGTTGGGTTTAGTCCGCGGCGCTTTGAGCCGATTCATGAAACTGGGTAAAGTGCCTATACAGTACTCATTATTATTATTATCATTATTATTATAAATGTGATTTATTATTATTATTACTAAGACAATATGCTGGCGAGTCAGAGTCCAAGCAGGACAATGGAACATCAGCTGCAGAACTGCCAGCTACATGAAGACCTCAGGCGACAGTTCTGGCCAGTGGAAACACCATTAACAAAGGAATCTCTTCGGTAGCTTGGAGGAACTACAGACTACAGAAGCTTTCACACAAAGAACCAGCATCACAATCTAATTCATTAGGAAGAAGAAGATCAAGACCACTGCAAATGAAGCGCTTACCTCTTCGTACATGGCTGCACGCTGAAAATATGCATCATGGTCCGTGGGGTTCATCTTGATCGCCTGCGTGAAGTTGACGATCGCCATGGTAACATCACCCTGCTTGCGGTAAATTTCAGCCCTGTGATGAAGCAACAGAAAATAAAAAGATCACCATGGTAACATAACCCTGCTTGCAGTTAATTTTGAGAGGAAGCAACAGAAAATAAAAGGTTTGGTTCATTCACATGATAAATGAGAGGAAAAAAGAGAAGACAGACAGACTTGAAAACTGGAACATTTATGAAAAAGAACAAGTCAGATTTATGATCCTCTTGGGAAAAAAAATGAAAACCAGCTCCACTTACTTATTACCGTTTACATTATCCCTTTATATTTGATAATTTCACAGGTACGCCATTAATTAATTGCCGTTACATACGAGACCCTTTTTTTTTTTTGTACACAGGAGTCCCTGGTGAAGACAAGTGAAAAATCTGGGCAGTGATAAATCCTGAGTTGAAAGTGTATTCGTTGTTTTAGTTCTTCTGATCCCACCAACAAACTCATGACTGTTCCCCAAACTGAGAATTTTGATGTCGAAGGGAAGCAACCTCTCCCAGGAATTTCGTTTAAAAATGCAATAGTTGCTTCCCTTACATAAGAAGCGAGGGGCTGGGCAAATTTCAGACAAATACGCTATTCCTTCAACCAAACCACTCACATGGATCTGTACGCCCCAGCATGAGTCTTGTTGTGTTTCATGATGTAGTTGAGGTCCTCCAGTGCAGCCGCCTTCTTGTCCTGCAGAACGTACAGTAGATGACGATGCCAGTATGCGTCCAACAGCATTGGCTCCATCTTGATTGCTCTGCAGTGCCAGGAATAATGATAATAATAATAATGATAATAATAATTATAATACAGTACAACTTCTTTTGGGCGACCACCCCTCTGGCCAGCCGAGAGTGGTCTTAAAAGAGAGGTGGTCACCCAAAAGAAGCTTCAGACAGTGAAGAAGTGCAACCCAGTATCATTGTAACATTGGTCTGCACAGGCAGGTGGTCTCCCAAAGGGGTGGTCACCCAAAAGAGGTTCTACTGTAGTAATGATGATGATATAATAATAATGCGCCCAACATGCATGCTGTTGGTGGTCGGTGGTCTAGTGGTTAAGAGACTTGTCACCAATGTGAGAGGTCGGGGGTTCGAGTCCCACTCGGGGCAAAGAATGTTTCCTTGTCGTACGTGGCACCGTTCCTTCGGGTCGATCGTCAGGGGTTCTCTCCGGGTACTCAGGCTTCCTCCCCCTCTGCTTTGGAAATGTTCAGCCCACAAAATTAAAAAAAAAAAAAAAAAATGCAATTCTAAATTCCGAAATTTAATAGCTGAGCTAACCCTTCGCACCACATGATCGTAATGTGCGGATGTCCAGCGTGTGAGAGAATGCGTGTGATTCACGTGAGCGTGCGTGTTGGGTTCAGTTCGCGGCGCTTTGAGCTGATTCACGAAATTGGGTAAAGCGCCTATACAATACTCATTATTATTATTATTATGCTCATGTGAATCACACGCATTCACTCACACACCAGACATCAACACATTAGTTTACTTGCCTATTCAGATCCTCTCCAGCCTTCCATAGCTGCCCCAACTGCAAAAGATATCATCATCATGTGAGAAAATGATCAATCCATTTAGAGGGACGCAAATGAAGTGTAAATGAAAGGCAGAGGATGCCCAGATCTTATGACCTTATAATTTATTAATCAAGCTTCTGGTACCTTTCTGTATAGCGCTCCTCGGCGGGCAAGGTCAAAGGCCATGGGCGGGGTCACGCTGTCAATCAACTTGGTCAGTTTCTCCACCTCCTCTTTCAAGATCTGCAGACGTTAGAGGTGAAAATTACAGAGGCTGGAGAAAGTCCAATATTATCACAACAGCTGCAAAATAGTCAACGAAGCAGGACTTACACTGACAATCTATTCAACTGACTCCGGTCAGTACAATCTACTGATGTACACACATTTAACTTGTCACCCTGTATGACAATGTTTTCCTTTCAAGTCCAGGCTGACTCATTCTCTCCTACCCTGAATCACATCCTCTGTAATAGCAACTCATGCTTTGTCTCACAGGCCCGTTTGCAAGGACTGTCAGCCTTATATGCACAAAGAATCAAAGAACTGTCGCTATTTCACAAGACACGGCGATGTAGCTACTGCATGCAAAGCGCAACTTACAGCGATGATTTCTGCATTCTCCTCCGTGTCAGCAACAGGTTCAATCGCATCAATCTCCTCCGACAGAATATCAGGAACAGCATCTTTGCTGGAGACAGAGGTTTGGCGATAATTTTTTTAACAACAATAAAACAAAACCAAACAAACAAAAACATGTATTCAGGGAAAACCATGAGAAGACTAAGCAGCAGTTCTCAGTACTTGCCACTGCTTCTAGAAACAAGCTTGCATCTGTTAATTCATTATTTGCTGACAGATGTACCCGGCTTTGCCAAGAAATCGCAGGATGAGAGGTAAGAAGATTTTGCCAGGCTAGGTCGCTGAACTCAACAATGGAGTTACTTCCCACTGACCAATAATCCGTGGGATTACAGGAAGTGCTTTGAAAGTAAGCGGAAAAGTGGATGACAACATTAATTTGATGATCTGCAGAGATTTCTGCCAGATTCTTTCCGGGGTCCCTGTGAGTACAGCCACCAATTTTTGATCGTGATGTGAGAACTCTAAATTAGGTTGTATGGTGAATACACAGATAGACAGACACTGTTTATATTACACTTTATAAATGTATATTTTTATATATTAGACTGCACTTTTAATCATTTACAGTGTACACATATACATGTATATCTATTTCTTTTCTGACTCAATTTCACTAATTTCAATTTCCTTGTTAAAACCATCATTAATTTGACTTCAGTAACAACGCATATCCACTTATGATGTTGCTGCCTCTGAATCACAGTACGTTGTGAATCATGGCACAGTTCATACAGCTTGAACATTTTCCTTTCATACACGCAAATACAAATCAAAATCTCTTCCAGTGTTTCATTCTGCTGAAAACAACTGTTCAAACGTGTAACGAAAGAAACTGGAAAAGAAACAAGCCAGGAAAACAAGGAATAACCAAAAATAAAATCTGGAACACTAAAATCCTGAAGTTCTTACCATCTCAGTCTCATCAGGCAACTGTAGTTCAAGGACACCATGAGTATAATTATCATTTAACGGCTATAGGGGAGCTGGGGTGGCCGAATGGTAGAGCGTTGGACTTCTAATCCTCGGGTCGTGAGTTTGTATCACCGCTGGGGCCAAATATTTGTGTTGGCTTTTTCATCGTTGCCCCGTCTTTGATATCACCCGTATGTGGTTGAAAAGGATGTTAAACCCCCAAACACCCACCCCTAACAGCTAAAATTACCAATCCATGCCATATGTAACATCCTTTATGACCTACATAATTTTGGTCCTTTGAGCACATGAATTTATAATATAACTGATAATTCCACATGTGGAAAAAACAACACAGCCAAACTTGGCACAGACTTTTTTTTCCAGTGCCTGCTGTGTTGAAATCCCCCGCACAGTGAAAGAAGATGTTAAACCTCAAGATGAGGTGTGATATGTGATGATCGACTTTTCCTGCTTGCATTGGGGCCTCTGGCATTTCTCCCCATGTAAAATTTAAAACAGGCAAGTAGACGACACCATGCAAAAGTACCGTTACTGTATATCCTACAGCTCCCAAGACAGACAAAAAACATTTTTAAAAAAGCATTAACACTTTCTAACCTGACGCTACATCATACGTTGGGTGCCAGCTGCCTGGATCCTGTGGTGAGACTGCATCGTGTGGGCCAAAGGATTTTATATTTAGGGGAAGTGTTGCTTAGATGTTGTTCTTTACTTCAGTATCACCTTCAGCGTGTTGCAAAGGAAACCTGACAGCGGACATGTTGGAAAGGGAGGTAAAATTCAAGAAACTGTTACGACTACAGTCGTATCTCGGGTACAATGAGTTAAAGGTGTTTTACGAGAAACAAAAGAAACGTGGGAGAGTTTCACCGGCTCACCCTTTTCGCTTCTCTTCCCTCTGCTGATCACCGTCACCACCACCACCACCACCATCGGTGTTTGGGACTTCCTCCTCGTCCTCGTCCTCGGACCCTGTGGGTGTTGGTGGGAAGACCTCGTCGAACCATTTGTTCCAGATGTCACGCGTCCACTCTCGCTCCTCTGCACTTCTCCTGCCATCAGAGAGAAAAAAAAATCAGCTTGGATTCACCAACAGTGCTAAACGTGCAGTCCACAACCAGACATGGTGACAAATGGTCATATGCACACCAGGTGAGATGATATCATTAGTCTACCAAGACGTTTGAATGATACAGTGTGCAAACAGAAAAGCACTTGTCTCGCTTCGCAGGACCAGTTTAAAGTGACAAAAATTGCAAAGCATGACGCATTAGTGACAAGAGTAGCCCAGAACAGAGTGCGATGGCGAAGGGTCGTCGACGGCTTATGCTCCACTTGTAGCCATGGGCCCAAGTAAGTAAGTACATGTATGACGCATTACGCAACTTTGACGCAAAAAGAGCAAAGTAATGGATGGAAGAAGGCTGCCAACTCATTCAGGAAAGCCTGATGTCCTGTCACTGCCAGCATGTTTCACTTTAAAAAACAAAACAAAACAACACCCAAAGAGGACTGGGTGGGGTGGGGTGGGGGGGGGGTGGATTGCGGGTGGGAAGGGATTGGGGAACATACCAGAGCTTCTTGTGTTGCAGACAGAAAATTAATGTGTGTAGTAAATCTCAAAACATACGTCAGCAACCGAGTTAAAATTAAAACAGCAAAATACTAATACATACGGCATCCGCTTCTCTGTCTTGTATGCCTCAAAGTCCATTACATCTGGCAGACTTGTCTTTCGTGTGCGCACAGATCTGAAATGTTAAAGTTTTGTTCATGTGCGCACGGATCTGAAATGTTAAAGTTTTGTTCCAACCAAACTGATATACCAGGTACATAACTGCCCGCCCCCTCATTCAAAACGAAAACAAAAATCCATGGATGGTTCAGTGATTTGTGTTATGATTCTCACATCCATGAACAAAATCCCAGCATGCCCAACCATGTTATACTGCTCACCTGCGGTCGAACACAAGAAAACACCCTGCAGCAGCTAATTCTGTAAGCTAACACTCAGCAGCATTGCTAGGGCACAAAGAGTCAACATGTCTTACGTCGGCACACGGAGCTCTCGTTCAACTGTGCGCTTTACTCGTGGAAGTGATTTCCTCCGCTTCAGCTTCGTGGGAGGAACAGACAGGAATTTCTCAACCGCCTCCAGTCTTGCCATGTCTAGCGGTCGTTTGGACCTCCCCTTTCTTTTTCTGCCATCACATCAAAACAGAAAAAATTCCAATAAGTTGTAATGACTAAACTGTAACTAAATGGTCTCACCTTAGATTCCAGTTACAAACTATTCGTCTGTTATGGGTAAAACAACTGATGAACTGTGAGGAGTTGACGCAGTCTCCAAGGCAAGCAACTTAGAAGCGAGGCATTTAGTCAAATAGGTAAACAATATTTTTTCTTGTCTTAAATTGTAAATTTTTTCTATAAACTAAGCTTCTATAAGCTAATGCACAATAGGAGGCACATGAAGCCTGGGCAAAAACAATGCTATTACTGCTGACAACTGAAAATCTAATGCGTCGAGCAGCTCAGCTATCCCAGATCCCCGAGAAAAGCATCTACTCACTTTTTGGGTAAAATGACGTAGCTCCGTCCTGCTTGTAAAGCTTTTTCAGCCGGTGTGAGCTCCTCCTCTGCAAAGACATACATTCAATATGAACACTTTTACAGTATTTTGTAACCCGCTGAAATCTACTGCGATCTGTCCTCCCCTCACCTTGATCACAGTTTCCAGCGAAAAGACACTGTTCACCATGTACAAGGTCATGATATCAGGTAACGACAACTACAAAACCAAACTAAAATAATGAACTGCATCAAAGTACCTTTTTTGGGAGTGTGGGAAATTCGCAGGATGTCCACGTGAACCGGTGCTTCCTCCGCCTGTTGCTGTTGATGTTGTTGTTGCTGTGAACAAAGTGAAAAGGACAGCAACGGAGGAGTGATACATGTACAGGGGAAAATGTGGTGTCTTTTGTTGCCAGTGTATGCAAGTGTTGCTATGTGCATGCTGTTTGAGAGAATTTCGCTACTACACACTTACTGAATGTGTTGGAACGTGTGTGTGTGTGTGTGTGTGTGTGTGTGTGTGTGTGTGTGTGCGTGCGTGCGTGCGTGCGTGCATGCGTGCGTGCGTGCGTGCGTGTGTGCTTGTGTGTGTGTGTGTGTGTGTGTTCGCGCGTGTATGCGAACAAGTATGCGTGTTTGTGTGTGTATGCCTCTGTGTGTGTGTGCGTGCGTATGCGAACAAGTATGCGTGTTTGTGTGTGTATGCCTCTGCGTGTGTGCAGAAGTATGCATTTGAGTGCATGTGTGTGTGTGTGTGTGTGTGTGTGTGTGTGTGTGTGTGTGCGTGCGCGCACAAGTATGCATGTGAGTGCGTGCATGTGTAAGTGTGTGTGTGAGTGTGTGTGCATGCATGTACTCTTGTGTGTGGAAGCGCATGCACATCTGTATGTCTGCACTCTATCCAACAAGTCCAGCATCTCTTACTTGTCTCTCTTCCTCCTCAACAGCATTAAGTTCATCCGTGGCGTCATCAATGCGCCGTTGCTTCTTGGCTTTCTCCATCAGCTGTCGCTGTTCTCGCAGCTAAAAACAAACAAGCAAACAAACACAAACTTACAGATAAACCGACAGATAAACCGACAGATAAACCGACAGATAAACCGAAGGCCTTGCAAATGAAAATCAACAAATTGTGGTGGCGGTGGAATTTTGCTGCAGCTCGATTTTGGATGACACAAGCAGTACACTTCCTGTGGGCTATCTTCAAACGTTAGTTCAACACAAATTCCACCATGACAATGAAATGCTGATAGAAAGTACAATCAGGTCATCAACGAAACTGTGTAACCATGGGAATGATCCAATACAGAAATCTGAAATCTGTAACCTCCCCTGTATCCCACGCCCGCCGTGTGTGTGTGTGTGTGTGTGTGTGTGTGTGTCTGTGTGTCCATCAGTCTCTGTGTGTGTGTCCCCGTCAGTCTGTATGTGTGTGTGTGTGTGTGTGTGTGTGTGTGTGTGTGTGTGTGTGTGTGTGTGTGTGTGTGTGTGTCAGTCAGTCTGTGTGTGTGTGTGTGTGTGTGTGTGTGTGTGTGTGTGTCTTTCTGTGTGTGTGTGTGTGTGTGTGTGTGTGTGTGTGTGTGTGTGTGTGTGTGTGTCCATCAGTCTCTGTGTGTGTGTCCCCGTCAGTCTGTATGTGTGTGTGTGTGTGTGTGTGTGTGTGTGTGTGTGTGTGTGTCTTTCTGTGTGTGTGTGTGTGTGTGTGTGTGTGTGTGTGTGTGTGTGTGTGTGTCCATCAGTCTCTGTGTGTGTGTCCCCGTCAGTCTGTATGTGTGTGTGTGTGTGTGTGTGTGTGTGTGTGTGTGTGTGTGTGTGTGTGTGTGTGTGTGTGTGTGTGTGTGTGTGTGTGTGTCAGTCAGTCTGTGTGTGTGTGTGTGTGTGTGTGTGTGTGTGTCTTTCTGTGTGTGTGTGTGTGTGTGTGTGTGTGTGTGTGTGTGTGTGTGTGTGTGTGTGTGTGTGTGTGTGTAGCGCGCACTGAGTGCTCTCTTGGGCAGATTTTCTGCGCCATATAAGAACAATTTATTATTATTATTATTGTTGAGGATAATGCAGTACATTGTCGGTCGGTGGTCTAGTGGTTAAGAGACTTGTCACCAATGCGAGTGGTCAGGGGTTCGAGTCCCACTCGGGGCAAAGAATTTTTCCTTCTCGTATGTGGCACCGTTCACTCGGGCCGATCGTCGGGGGTTCTCTCCGGGTACTCCGGCTTCCTCCCCCTCTGCTCTGCTTTGGAAATGTTCAGCCCATCAAACTTGAAAAATAAATGTAATTCTAAATTCCGAAATTTAAATAGCTGAGCTGACCCTTCGCACCACGTGATTGTAATATGTTTATGTCCAGTGTGTGGGAGAATGCGTGTGATTCACGTGAGCGTGCGTGTTGGGTTCAGTTCGCGGCACTTTGAGCCGATTCGTGAAATTGGGTAAGGCGCCTATACAATACTCATTATTATTATTATTATTATTGTAATTCCATAAACCTTCAAGTCTGAAAGGGAAAAAAAAAGACAGTACATGTACTACACGTTGGGTGATGTTGCTCGTGCTCGTGTTGTCTGATGTGCAAGTATGTTTACCTCCTCCATGGCCTGGTTGAAGTCCAGTGGTACCAACAGTGTATCATCTAGGTCTGCCAGCATTCGAGGCATGGACTGACTGCGCCTGAGAAAGATTGGAACACAAACAGTAAAGATTTGTACAAGAAAAAAAGGAAAACAAAATATAAAAAAAAATAGAGAAAATTAATGGAAAATTGCAAAAATACTAAACACATGTACAATTCACATTGACCCTGTACATCAAAGGACTGTTCTGCTGAAGGCTGAGTAATGCTGAAATCGTACTGAAATGCTGGGTCCTATAGCTGCTTGTCCTCTTGAATATTTACTTACATCGGTATGTTCATCTTTTCAAGAAAAATCAATGTAAGTAAAAACTAGAGAGGCAGAAGCCTCCATGGCTCCCTTGTGACACAGGTCAAGGTCATTCACAAAAGTATGTTTGTAGAGCTCTTATCACTATCCAGTATCATGCTAAGTGATGTGTCTGGCGCTCTGAGTTCCTGGCAATATTACAATTTTCCCCAAAACAGTTTGTACAGCCTTGACCTTTGGTCAAGGTCATTCAAAAGAGATCTCATCAATGTCTATCATCATGCCAAGTTTGATGCCTCTAGCATTTGTAGTTCCTCCGAAAACAGTAATGTTAAAATTCACAACAGACAGCTTTAATGACCTTGACCTTCAGTCAAGGTCATTCAGAAAGGTAGGTCTCATTGCTGTCTATCATCACGCCTCATTTGGTGCCTCTACTGTTTGTTGTTTTGAAGAAAATGCCAAGGTTAAAGTTTCCAAAAAAAAAAACGCTTGCATGACCTTGACCTTGACTAAAAGTCACTGAACACAGGTATGTCTGTAAAGGTGCTGCCAATGTCAATCATCGCACATAGTTTGATGCTTCTGATTCTTCTAGATACTGATAAAATGCAAATGTAAAATTTCCGAACAGTTTCAATGACCTTGACCTTCAGTCAAGGTCATTTAAGATGGTATGTGTGCATAGGTCTTATCACTGTCTATCAGCATGCCAGGTTTGGCACCTCTGCTGTTCATTGTTTCTGAGAAAATGCCAATGTTAAGGTTTCACAAAACTATCTTGTACGGCCTTGACCTTGACAGAAGGTCACTGACTACATGTATATCTGTAAAGTTCTTATCAATGTCTATCATCATGCAAAGTTTAAAACCTCTGGCATTTGTAGATTACGAGAAAATGCCAATGTAAAATTTTCAAACAGAGAGCTTTAGTGACCTTGACCTTGGGTCAAGGTCATTCAAAATGATATGTTTTGAAAGGTCTTGTGCTAGTCTATCAGCATGCCAAGTTTGGTGCCTCTACTGTTTGTAGATTCTGAGAAAATGACAACGTTAAAGTTTTCTGGACACACACACACACACACACACACACACAGACAGACAGACAGACGACGGAGGGTTAATACATAGACTCCCATTGTTACACAAGGGAGCCAAAAAACAGAGAGGACTAGTGTTGTAGAGATCGCGAAAAGCCACTGCATTTCCATGGAAATTTCTAGACCATCCCAGAACATGCGGGTGCAGTAACGTCAGTAGATTACGTAACCTTGGAAAGATCTCGAACTTGCCAGTAAGTTGAGGAATGTTCTAGATCTGACCTGTTTAGTATATTATTATAAGCAGCCCTGCACAGCGTTCTGGGTTCTTCTTCTTTCATGAGTTTGTTCTCCACGCATCTTCTGTTAATAAAGTACTTACTTACTTTGGCCCTTGGCTCCACGTGGAGCATAGGCCATCGACAACCCTTCGACATCGCACTCTGTTCTGGGCTAGTCTTGCCACTCCAGTCCAGTTGGTCCCCTGCTTACATAGCTCTGCCTCAGTGTCCCGCCTCCAGCTGTTGCGAGGCCGGCCTCTCTTCCTTTTCCCCTGCGGGTTCCATGTCAGGGCTTGGCGTGTGGTGCTGGATGCTGGCTTCCTGAGGGTGTGTCCAATCCAGCCCCACTTCCTCCGCAGGATCTGCTTGGCCACTGGTTCCTGCCCCGCTCGCTCCCACAGCTCTTCATTCCGGATCTTCTCTGGCCATCGGATGTTGAAGATGCGCCTCAGACAGGTGTTGAGAAATGTCTGGATCTTCTGCTGCATCGTCTTCGTTGTCCTCCATGTTTCGCATCCGTAGAGCAGAACTGACTTCACGTTGGAGTTGAAGATGCGAAGTTTGGTTCTTATGCTGACAACTTTGGATGCCCAGACGTTCTTCAGCATGACCATTGCTGCCCTTGCCTTGCCGATTCTGGCTGTGACGTCTCGGTCTGTGCCTCCCTGTCCATCAACCACACTCCCCAGGTAGACAAAAGACTCCACCTCCCTGATGGGCTCTCCACCGACTGTGACTGGTGTGTTGGCAGTGGTGTTGATCTTCATCAGCTCGGTTTTCTTCCTGTTGATCTTGAGCCCTGTTCCGGCTGATGTGGCTTCCAGGCACGTAGTCTTGTCCTGCATCTGGCTGTGGCTGTGAGACAGGAGCGCCAGGTCGTCCGCGAAGTCGAGGTCATCCAGCTGCGTCCAGAGTGTCCACTGTATCCCGTTTTTCCTGCCTGCTGTAGTGGTCTTCATGATCCAGTCGATGACCAGGAGGAAGAGAAACGGGGACAGCAGGCATCCCTGGCGGACTCCGGTCTTCACCTCGAAGCTTTCTGACAACTGGCCAGCATGGGCAATCCTGCAGCTCATGTCTTGGTAGGTGCACTGGATCAGGGAGATGATCTTCCCAGGAACTCCATAGTGCCTTAGCAGCTTCCACAGTGCCTCTCTGTCTACGCTGTCGAAAGCCTTCTCATAGTCTATGAAGTTGATGTAGAGGGGGGAGTTCCACTCCAGCGACTGCTCCACAATGATGCGTAGGCTGGCAATCTGGTCAGCGCAGGACCTGTTCCTGCGAAAGCCCGCCTGCTGGTCTCGGAGCATGGGGTCGACTGCCTCTCTCATCCTCTCCAGTAGAATTCTGTTGAGAACCTTGCCTGGCACTGACAGGAGCATGATCCCTCGGTAGTTGCTGCAGTCCCTGAGGTCCCCTTTCTTTGGCAGCTTGATGACGATCCCTTCTTTCCACTGGGCTGGCACCTCTTCCTTCTCCCAGATCTTGCTGAATAGGCTGTGCAGCATGTTGACGGCTGTCTCTGTGTCTGCTTTGATGGCTTCTGCTGGTATCTCGTCCGGCCCTGCAGCTTTCCCATTTCTCAGTGTCATGATGGCTTTCCTGATCTCTGCCTTAGAGGGCTTGTCGCAGTTGATGGGTAGTTCTGTCTCTGCTGGTGGGATGTCTGGTGGTGTTTCAGGGATGGGGCGATTTAACAGCTCCCTGAAGTGTTCTGCCCATCGTTTCAGCTGTTCCTCAGTTGTTGTCAGTGGGTGCCCGTTCTTGTCCTTCACTGGTTTGTCTGTCTGCTGAAATTTGCCCGCGAGTTTCTTGGTCACCTGGTACAGGTCTTTTAGATTCCCTTGTCGGGCTGCTTCCTCTGCTTGACTGGCCAGGTTGTCGATGTAGTCCCTCTTGTCCTTCCTGGTGCTCCTCTTCACTTCTCTGTCAGCTGCTGTGTATTCCTCTTGTGCCTTTGCCTTAGCTCTTCTTGTTCGGCTCGTGTTCAGTGCAGTTTTCTTCTCTTTCCTAACTTCCAGCTTCTGGATGGTATCAGCAGAGATCCATTCCTTATGTTGGGTCTTTCTCTTGCCAAGGACCTCTTCGCATGTGTCGTGCCAGAGTTTCTTGCTGTGTTCCCACTGTGTCTCGATGTCCATTTCACTGTCTTCTATCAGGTCTTGCAGTGGCTGGAACCTGTTGGAAAGGCTGATCCGGAATGCTGCTTGTGTGTCTGTGTTCCTGAGTAGTCCAACGTTGTACCTGGTCCGTGTGTTGTTGGCGTTGGTGTGCCTCTTAAGCCGAAGTCTCAATGTTGTTGCAAGAAGGTGGTGGTCTGATGATACATCGGCACCCCTCATCACGCGCACATCCCGCCACGATCTCCTGAACTTCCGGCTGATGCAGATGTGATCAATCTGGTTCTCCGTGACATGGTCCGGTGATCTCCATGTGGCCTTGTGGATGCGCTTGTGTGGAAAGATGCTGCCTCCTATCACTAGCTGGTTCAGGGCACAGAGGTCTGCAAAGCGCTCACCATTTTCGTTCATCTGTCCCAGTCCGTGTGTTCCCATGGTGTCCTCGTAGCCTGTGTTGTCTGATCCAATCTTGGCGTTGAAGTCTCCCATCAGTATAGTCATATCCTTGGCTCCTCCTCTATCTATCACTGTCTGCAGTTGTTGGTAGAAGTCATCTTTTTTCTCCTCTTCCGCATCATTGGTGGGAGCGTAGCACTGGATGATGTTCAGCTTGATGTCTTTTTTCTTGGTGATGAATTTGGCTGTAATGATGCGGGAGTTGACAGGTTCCCAGCCGATGAGTGCCCGCTGTGCCTCCGGTGCCAGCATCAGGGCCACGCCCTCAGTGTGGGGGGCTCCATCCTCTGTGTGTCCAGAGTACAGCAATTGCTCTCCCGATGAAAATCTCAGCTGTCCTGTCTGTAGCCACCTTGTCTTGTTAATAAAGTATTGGAGTTATATCCTGTTGTATCCCCTGTCTTCTCTGCGAGTGCACCAAGAGAGCGACATAGCAGGAGTAAAAATACAACAACTAGAAAAGCATAAAGTTGGTAGGTTAAGATTTGGGGTTTTTTTTTGAGTTTCCCCTCACAACACCTCAGCCGAGAACAACAGCAGCATTCGTACTGTACCTGGGCGGCGGAAAGTAAACTGGGCCGAACAACGAATCATCTTGCGGACCCAGAACTCGCTGGCTGGCCGGATCTACATCTGTGAGACTGTTGACTGGGGAGGGAGGTGGGGCAGCAGTTTTATCGCGAGGGGGACTGCGGGCTGTTCCTCTTGTTGCCTCCTTTGCGGCCTTGGGATCTGTTTGAAGACAGGCAGGAGTGGCAGTCAATACAATGATGATAGTTTCTTTATTTTGTTCATGTACTCAGTCAACCGAAACAGCACATGGGTTTACTTCTGAGGGATGTTTCGTGTAACAGTATATGAGGGATCCTAAAAGGGTGTGAAAGGGCTCTTGTGAACCAAGCACTGGAAAAGTCGTACCAGGATTATTCCTACCTAGCAGAGCCGGGGTGGCCGAATGGAAGAGCGTTGAACTTCCAATGCTCGGGTCGTGACTTCGTATCCCAGCTGGGGCCAAATATTTGTGCTGGCTTTTTTATCGTTGCCCCGTCTTTGATATCACCCGTACGTGGTGGAAAAGGACGTTAAACCCCCAAACACCCACCCACCCTTATTCCTACCTAGTTCGGCTCCTACCCAGAGCAGGTGTGCTATGGGCCCAATGAGCAGGCTGTTGCCACACAGCCGAGACTCACCCACAAGATGGGTGTGACTTTGGTGTGCTTCCCTTGTTATGACTCATCTAATGATGTGCATAATTACATGGCCAACATGGCAGGTGCCGTAGCCGTAGTTCCCAGGCCTGGTTAACGCAAGGATATTTATGACGTAAGTGCAGAATGCAGCCCTGTCAATCCACATGGACCTCCACAGCATCATCAAACCATCATCCTCATCATGCGTAATAAAAACTGCCCAAGCTTCAGAGCCCTCTGTGAATTCCATACAAGCACAGAGACACCATCATCAACAGGGCGGGCGGTGGTCTAGTGGTTAAGAGGTTTGTCACCAACGCGAGAGGTCGCTGGATCGAGTACCACTCTGGGCAAAGAATGTTTCCTTCTCATGTGTGGCACTGATCATTCGGGCCGATCATTGGGGGTTCTCTCCGGGTACTCTGGCTTCCTCCCCCTCTGCTTTGGAAATGTTCAGCCCACCAAATTTGAAAAAGAAATGCAATTCTAAATTCTGAAACTTAAATAGCTGAGCTGACCCTTCGCACCACGTGATTGTAACGTGTTTATGTCCAGTGTGTGAGAGAATGTGTGTGATTCACGTGAGCGTGCGAGTTGGGTTCAGTTCGCGGCGCTTTGAGCCAATTCATGAAAATGGGTAAAATGCCTATACAATATTCATTATTATTATCATTATTATTATCATGAACTTATAAAGTTACAAAGAGCTGGACTTGCAGCCCCAAGCTTGTAAAATGGCTCACCCGGTTCTTCTTCAGCTGGGGGTGGGGGAGGGGTGATAAGGGGACGGTAGGTGTGAGCATCCAGCCTCTTATTATGGATCATCTCTTCACGTTTGATCTCTGCCTTCATCAGCTGTGTCAGGTCCTCACAGGACTGGTGCTGCCGACCTAGGATTCTGAGTGAAAGAAAAAAAAAAAGATGTAGCTGGAGGGTACTGTTGTGGTGTTAGTAAACTCTAAAGAAAATTTTGTATTAAATAAACTCAGAAACTGAAGATTATCAAATTGGGACTGATACACCTTCATCACAAAATGTGAAATCTGCACATTCACTCAGTAATGTCATAATGAAAGGCACGCAGCAAAACAAATTAACAAATATTTTTTCAACCAAATAAAATGTGTTGAGGTAATCCATTCTAAAAGTAACTGCAAGAGGAAAAGAATTATAAAAACATAGAGACTTTACAAGACAAATAAGCAAAACAAAACAAAAGAAAAAAGAAAAACCCAAACAACCAAAAAATCCTTCAAGCCAACACCAGCAAATCTAACAAATTAGAGGACTTTTTTTTTTTAAAACGCAGAACAGAAACACGGCTCACAAAACACATAACCTTTGTTCTCCGAATTCGATACTGATGGAGAAAAATGTGATCAACCATTACGAGTAAATTTCACATTCTTTTCACTTGATGTTGTCTTATCTTTCATAGATCACCTGAAATCCCAGTTCAAAGGAGATCTCTCAAAATCTTGCAGTGGACAGAAACATTAGATTAACAACATGTAAGCACTTTCAAAGGTCTAACTCAATTTGGTCACTGCAATCGCTTTTATGACATTGCAGACTTGAAGAAATCTGATGCTAAGAACGCCATTCAATTTTTTTTTTTTTTTTTTACTACTTTCTATTTTTCTTGCCCTGCAATCGCCACTCCTTAGCTCAGTTGTTGTATACTAGGTGAGAAAGGGTTTTTTAAAACCTAAAAATAAATCCATTAGTCCGCACATCACATAATGCATTATGTTCCTCCTCACCTCTGGTTCATTGCTCTGTCCTCAATTACTTCAGGCCTCTCCTCCTCCTCTTCTTCTTCACTCTCGCTCTCCGGCTCAGCGGGAGCTGTGACGATCAAGCGGCCATTTTCATCAATCTTCTCCGACTGGTACTGAGGAAAAAGCATCTGCCTCACTTTCGCGGGCGCCACTTCTAGTTTGGGTGGGGCGGGGGCCCAGTAGACGCGTGACTCGTCGGTACCTGGGACCAGCTGCTCACCTTGGATAGATATGTCTGTCTGCGAGAGCTGTTAAAAAAAAAAAAATAAATAAAATAAAAGAAGAAGAAAATATCACAGAGAAAATGAGAAGCCAGGGATTTAAATCCACGTTAAACAACATCCACAGACAATTTTTTTTTTTTTAAATGTCCGATTACATTCTTACCAAGGCCAATATATGTCCAATCATTTCTGTTCCACAGTGGACGATATTCAGAACAAACATGAACAGTCAGCCAGGGCCCGCAGGTGAAAGTCGGGGTTAGGGAGTTTAGCCCCGGGTTAGAGTCTAACCGCGAACTAAACTACCTCTAGGGTTAAATTTTCTGTTGTTTTTTTGGTTTTAAATCAGGAAGCGGGTCCATTCCAGCAAGGTGCCTATGCCGTTATAGAAGGAGTTTTGTCTTTCTTTCTTCGCTTCCTTTTTTATTTAATTTTGTTTTGGGGTTTCTTTTGTCCTAGTCTGGGTTAAGCCCATAGCCGTGGGTTAAATTAACCTCGCCTTTTAAATACGGGCCCTGGACATTCGTCCTATTACAATTCCCACTGATATCTAGCCCTGCCCTCTAACAGCAGGTGGTCTATCAAAGGGGTGGTTGTCAACGAGAGGTTCTGCTGTACAGAAGCACATTCATGTCCTCGATTCCACAAAGCATACCGCTTTTTCTGCCCGCCGTTTCCATTCTTCAAACGAGTCTCCCCCGTCAGCCAGAATGTTTGCCTCGTCCACAATCCGCTGAGCTGCCACTGATCGCTCTTTCTCTGACTCCGTCACGCTGGCAGCATCCTCATTTTCTGCCTCCTCCTCCAGCTGCTGCAAGGTCTCGGGGTCAAACTGAAAATGAGAAGATGAAACAGTGAGGTCATGTTCATGAACACAGCTTAGCTGAAGTTGAAAACAAAGCCCCTTATTTGAGACAACTGGGCATCAAGAGTACCAGTACATGATTCCTATGCTCACTAAACAAAAACTGCACAAAGTAGAATGCTGCTTCTTTTTTCTTCTCTCTTTCAAAGTTAATTCAAAGCACAACACCGTAGTGCAAACTGCAAACAAAAGAAACGGTTATGTTTGTGGTTTTTGTTGTTGTTGTTGTTGTTCAGAGTACAACATTTTGGTTCACTGTTGGAAGATATAGATCACATTTAAAAAAAAAAAAATGTGCATGTGTGTGTGTGTGTGTGTGTGTGTGTGTGTGTGTGTGTGTGTGTGTGTGTGTGTGTGTGTGTGTGTGTGTATGTGTGTGTGTGTGCCAGGGAGCGTGAAGGAGCTTGTTTCACGGTCAAGTACACGTAGTTTGCCATCTTATACAGCTGGCTTTACAATTTTTTTTCCCCATGACCTCCGACACATTGTGACATACCCACAAGTGAAGCCTCAGTTTGTGGCTTACCCTGTAAGGTTGGTCTGGAAAAACTCCGGAGAAGATGTCTGGTGTGTGGTACTTGCGACCGGTGTTGCGGAACGCCCTCGGTAGCTGGAACTCGTCCGTCATCTTGCAGAAATGGTGGATGCTACGCACCGGTGGCTCTGTTGTTTTCTCTGTCTCACCTGCACTCTGCGAGACAAACGGCCACCAGCAGAACACTGTACTTTGTTTGACTGTGAATTTTACAAGGAAATGGCATACTAAAAAAGACAGGTAATTGCAGTGAAGAGGTGTGAGAGGTCTAGTCACACAGAAAGATGCCTAATAACAATTCAATCAGTGTTCCTTATTATGCACATGCGCGCACTGCTTACGCAGAGATTTCACTTTTCAGAATCTGACGCAGAGATTTTCAGGCTGTTTCTTTCATTTTACAAAATGACCCTCTGAATCTGTCAGAGAGGGTCAAAGTGACCCTCAGTTTAGAAAGCTGTAAGGAACGCTAATGCAATGCATGCTGTGGTGGTGGATGCTGTGTAAAGGTGGATGTGGGTGGATAAAGCAGGGTAGCATGCTGTGGTGGTGGATGCTGTGTAAAGGTGGATGTGGGTGGATAAAGCAGGGTAGCATGCTGTGGTGGTGGATGCTGTGTAAAGGTGGATGTGGGTGGATAAAGCAGGGTAGCATGCTGTGGTGGTGGATGCTGTGTAAAGGTGGATGTGGGTGGATAAAGCAGGGTGGCATGCTGTGGTGGTGGATGCTGTGTAAAGGTGGATGTGGGTGGATAAAGCAGGGTAGCATGCTGTGGTGGTGGATGCTGTGTAAAGGTGGATGTGGGTGGATAAAGCAGGGTAGGGATCAGATGGGCGGGAGGACGGTAACAAGATCGTTAAGGAGGCTTTCCATCTGACCATCAACTTCAAGGCTCTGGTTTCAAATCCTGGCAGACTGTTCTGCTTATCCCATCTTTGAGATAACCTATCTCACAAGAGCTCAGGACGTGTACATAAACTACACATAACATACAAAAAACATAAACGCATATAACGTACAACACACACACACACACACACACACACACACAGATTTTTTGCAGGTGGCATGCAGAGATGGAGAGCGGGGACGGGAGGGGCATGGGGGTTGGTTAAAGAAATGGGGGGTTATGGTGTTAAAAAAAAAAAAAAAAGACTAAAAACCCCTGGAACACCCAACAGGCCGGCCTGTCCCTAGAATATGTTCACCACACGCCAGCCAGAAAAAAACATACCGGTAACCTTCATACACAACAAAAATGAAAATTACCACAGACCTTAGGTTTGACCCCAGTGGGTGCCCATGTGGAAAGGAAGGAGACTGAACTCGAGTGTACAGGTACGCGTTGATCAGTAACAGGGCCAGGGATCCCTCGTGTGTGGAAGTCAAGCGGTTCCCCGACAATGCTGATCAAATCTTCGTATGTGGCTTCCTGTGGTGCCAGCAGGTCTTGCCAGGCCTGTTTGAGGTAGAGATGGAAAGAAACGTGTTAATTTTTAACATCTGTCGGAGTCTCTCGTTCTTTCTGTTGAACTATAAGAATAATTAATGTTTTTTATACGCTACAGACAAAGGACATGTACTCATTGTTGAAGCTGACGCCAACCAATTCCCTTTTGTAGCAGCAGCAACAGTAAAAAGTAAACTGCGAAGTGAAGAACTGAACACGGACACAGACAAACACATACAGACAGAAATGCATTCACGCTCACACGTGTTCACAAACACACACACACACACACACACACACACACACACACACACACACACACACACACCTGCTGAATATTCAAGTGATCTTCTACATCCACATCCATGTCCTCATCCTGTATCCCAGTTGTCTCCTCCTGAACAGGGGGCGGCACTTCAGGTATTATCTGCTGGGTTGAAAACAAAAACGCAGGTCAAAGTACCCTCACCTCACCAATAATACATGGAACATTTTCATCACAGAACACATGCAAAACACACGCACACTTTCTCCCAAGTCTTTATATTTTTGTGTACCAGAAGTTCATTATCCCTTTTGCGGAAATGTGGGTTTCTTCCCCAACGTGCAAACTGTACAAGCAAATACAATTCCATTGCATTCATTGTGACTGACAAAATATAAACTGTTTGTAAACCTCATGGTTCAGTGACTGCCACGCATGCAATTTCCTGACACTGATTTTATACAACTCGCCAAGATCAGGCTTTTGTTTATTTTCACAAACATTATTATAACTAAACCCTTGAAAAACGAAAAGAAAAAACCAAACAGAAACTAGTGTCCTATCATTTTCTTGACATTTTCAGCAAATCTGACTGCTGATTTTCCACTGACTAGTAAGCATGTTTAAAACAAGCGGTCTTCTCGAATGCATGGAAACCCTGATGGTGAAGAATTAGAGAAGTGACTGGGGATCTGACAGACAAGCGTTAGGCAAGACTCACCGCTTCAGTGCTTCCATCCAGTGTTGCGGGCAGCGTGTCTCCAGTTTTCCCAGTACGAGTGGACATCACTGTTCAATCAAACATTATAAGAATGTAACTGTAAGACAAAGGACACCATTACACATGCCAAAATCCTGTGAAAGCTGGGGTGGCAGTCAAAAAAAAAAAAAGAAAAAAAAAGCTTAAACTTCACATACAGAAATGCTAATGAGAACAACATCTAAACCATCACATGTTGATTTGTTCACAATTTAAAAAGCTGAGCGGGCCCTTCGCACCACGTGAGTCTGTGTTCACGTATGTTAGTGTGATTCACATGAGTACGTGTTGGGTTCAGCTGGGTTTGAACTAAGAAACTGCATAAACTGCAAACAGCATCGGGGCGGTCGGTGGTCTAGTGATTAAGAGGCTTGTCACCAATGCGAAAGGTCAGGGGTCCGAGTCCCACTCGGGGCAAAGAATTTTTCCTTCTCATATGTGGCACCGTTCATTCGGGCCGATCGTCGGGGGTTCTCTCTGGCTATTCTGGCTTCCTCCCCCTCTGCTTTGGAAATGTTCAGCACATCAAATTTGAAAAATAAATGCAATTCTAAATTCCGAAATTTAAATAGCTGAGCTGATCCTTCGCACCACGTGATTATAATGTGTTTATGTCCAGTGTGTGAGGAGAATGCCTATGACTCACGTGAGCGTGCATGTTGGGTTCAGTTCGCCGGCGCTTTGAGCCGCTTCATGAAATTGGGTAAAGCGCCTATATAATACTCATTATTCTTATTATTATTATAAAGCACCTACATGACTATACACAATTATCATTATTATGAGCACTACTCACCCTCAACATCAAATGGCTCCTCCTCCTCTGGGATCAACGCTGGAATCTTCAGTTCAGGCTGTGGCTCTACAAATGCAAGAGTGCGAATCTCATCACATGCACATACCAGTACTGCACAACTGTTTTTGACGGCCACAGTACTCACCAGCAAGACCCAGCATACACTAAGTGTCGGGCTGCGTGTGTGCTTTCTAACTGTATTTCTAGAATGATGGCAAAATCTCCAGCATAGAAACGCCAGTAATGTTATGTACGAACATGGCAAATATTTTGTATATGGAAGATACATTTGCCTAATTACATATTTTAGAAAAGAAATGTGTAAAATGATTATACTCAAAAAGAATGAAGTGAGAATTTTTTCCCATTTCAAATTATATCCACAATAACACAAAACAAATAATAAATGATAGCAACTAACACTCTTGACTACCCTAACTAAACACCCACATTCAAAACTCTGCCACTAAGAATACTGGCAGCACCACACAGAAAATAAAACCATATCTACCACATTCTACTGCTAAAACTGAAATCCGAATCAGAACATCAATGAACAGCGCTCGCCGCATTGCATGCACATGACCCCCACACAGACCTCTCCATAGTGAGAATTTTCAGCCAATCAGAAAACAGGTGAAACTTTGCTGCAGTTCAAAGGCCCAAAAAGCTTCCCCAAAGCAAGAAACATGATGCTCATGAGCATGCGAACAGGCCATCACATATTTTTTATCCATTGCATCTCTGAAAGTTCAGTAGCACACTGCCGCAAGAAGGAAGCTGCACCACTTGTATGCCCTGGTAACTGTTACTGTGGGCTCTGAGAGAGGTCCATGGAGCAGAATAATAAATCCTGTACCGCGATGGCCTCCATGATTATTAACACATTATATTGCAACTTTCACCTCTGAATCTAAGAGAATGACTGAAAAAAAATTGCTTCTTTCTGTAGGTGGGTTTCTAATCCTAGTCACCTTCCCTGCAACTCCATAAGGGGAGCCGGGGTGCCCGAATGGCAGAGCGTTGGACTCTCAATGCTCGGGTCGTGAGTTCAAATCCCACCGGCTGGGGCAAAATATTTGTGCTGGCCTTTTTTCTCGTTGCCCCGTCTTTGATATCACCCTTATGTGGTGGAAAAGGACGTTAAACTCGCAAACACCCACCCACCCACCCATCCTATCCCAATACCGGTATGACCGCAACAAGTATATCGATATGATGGAAATTTTTTTCTTCAGACTTACCACACTTTTCTGCCTATTCCAAGTCTCCAGCTAGCAGGGGAAGCCAGGATAGCTGAATGGTAGAGCATTGGACTCCTAATGCTCGGGTCGTGAGTTCGAATCCCAGCTGGGGCCAAATATTTGTACCAGACTTTTTCTCATTGCCCCATCTTTGATATCAACCTTATGTGGTGGAAAAGGACATTAAACTCCCAAACACCCACCCACCCCCCAACTAGCAGTGCAATCTACAGAACTGTGTAAAACCCTACATGAAGTGGTCCATGTCATGAAGACATACTTTAATAATTTAAAAAATGACAGAGAAACTAAAACGTGCCTCTCTCCTGTTATCAATGCTAGAAAAAGCACTGTCAAAACCCTACCCTCCATCTGGTCAGGGCTTACGGCCCCTGAAAGTCGCTCTTCAGAGATATCATCTGTTCGATCCTCCCCCTCCTCCGAGAACATGGATGCGAGTGGGTCTGTACCGTCTCCTGTTTCACTGGCTGTACGAACGAACACAAGTCAAGCAATTGGCATGCTACAACACAAACACAACAGGACAGCTGGCACGCTGAAGCAGAATGCAAACTGAACTGGTTCCTAAGTAGAGCATCTGCTGAGAGAGACAGTATAATTAACGTACACCCCTCCCAAATTATCCTGTCTTTCTACAGCTACTGTTTGAACGGCAGGATTTGCAGTACATGTAGTTCAAATGCTACAAAAGTAGAAATAAGGTGAAGAAATAAAGACTAAAATCAGTTTGTTGTTCTCAGATGCGGTTACTGGACAAACATACTGAAACAAACAGGAGTCATATTTTTAGCGAAAAAAGTGAATTTCTTGTAAATTAGCTTTTACTGAACTTAATCTAGTAAAATGCTGTAATATCTGCAAGAACCAGTTCAGTTTTAACTGGCAACAAGAACCAAAAGAAAGCAAAATCCAGCGACCTAACAACCACAAAGCTGAAATTAGTGGTAATACCATATATGAAGTCACCATCCAACACTGTCATTTGTGCTGCAGATACTTTTAGGACAAATAAAAAATACACACATATAATACTTAAAAACACATACACTTCATACAACATTCCATCTAAACACACACACACACACACACACACACACACACTCTCACACATGCAAATACACATGGGCCATCACCACTGCAGATGGTTTTTACAAGAGGGGACAACCAAACCAAACTGATACCTTTTTAGAGTTTTTTTTAAGTTTTAATCTATTTTTGTATTTATGTGCTTGTATATTTAAGTATTTATGTTTAGGGAGTGCGTAAATGTGTGTGCGCATCAGAGTGAGTGGGTGTCTGTGAGAACGTCATGTCTATTCTTATTCTTAATCAAAGGTGAAGCAGGCATTGTAATTTCCCTTTCATGGGATCCAGTAAAATATCTTATGTCTTATGTCTTATGTCTCATGTCTCATGTCTCATGTCTCATGTCTCACGTCTGACGTCTGACGTCTGACGTCTTACGTCTTATGTCTTACGTCTTACGGTCTTACGTCTTACGTCTTATGTCTTATGTCTTACGTCTTATGTCTTATGTCTTATGTCTTATGTCTTACGTCTTACGTCTTATGTCTTATGCACACACACATACTTCACTATAAAAGGACCAATTTGTTTCAGATATGACTGTATATGTACTAACCAGAGCACATAATTTCCAAGAACCACCATGCACAATGACACTATCTTCACCCTACACATGCACACGTATTTTATTTTACAGACAGTATACCTGCTGTGATTTCTGGAGTGCCAACAGAAGCAGCATCATCTGAAAAAAAAGACATGCAGTTCTTGTCTATATGTGTCCAGTGTGAAGAGGACATACCCGGTACTCAAAATGATTTTTAAATTCACTGGTTTGGGAAAGAGTGACCTGACCATTTTCAATGTGTATTTGTACGAAAGACACCTTTCACAATAAATGTTTGCTTGAACAAAGTACCAGAGTATTTGCCAAATGATACTGACTGGTCTCTTGTTTTAAATAAACGCAACACCTTCCTTTGGTTTTCCCAGGAAAATGGACTTCTCATGCTCGGGTTGTGAGTTCGTATCCCGGCTGGGGCCAAATACGTGTGCTGGCTTTTTCATCGTTGCCTTGTCTTTGATATCACCCGTATGTGGTGGAAAAGGACGTTAAACCCCAAACACCCACCCACTCCCAGGAAAATGTGGAAGGAAAGGTTTGGGGTAAAATTCCAAATAACTGATATAATTCATGACAAAAAAATTAAGACAAAAAAAATGAAAGCTATAATTCAACAACAGGGAAAATGAGTGTGTGCACTAAAGATTTCAGTTCAACCAAAAACGATAACAGACACCTTAAGGAGGGTTTGAGCACATCTAAAAACTTAGCTGCAAAAAGAGAAACTGTGAACAGAAGCCATGATGCATCTTATTATAGCTGGTGTAGAGGTGTACCAGTAACTACCACCAAATCTACTGTCGTTTGGAAACACAGCCCAAGTGTCAGGAATCTGACAGAAGCTTAGGTCGTACTTCCAGGTGACAGATAACAAATAATGTGACTTACCCATATCCACCAGACCTGCAGCACCAGTGCGCGACATCACTCTCTCCATGATCTCTTGGATCTTTCTGTCCGCCTCTGACAATCTGTGTTACAACATAGTACAGAACACACACACACACACACACACACACACACACACACACACACACACACACACACACACACACACACACAGAACAGACATCATCACTACGTCAGGGAGCATGCAAAACATATCAATAATCAAACAACATACTATACAAACCATAGGAAAATCCCAAAACAAACAAACAAAAAAGAAAGAAAAACATACACATGATAGAGAAATTGAAACAGAAATGACCTGCGCTGGTACTGTCGGCTGTGTATCATCGAACATCTTAGATCATACGGCTTTAAAGCCATCACCAAAATGCACATGAATATAACCGTATGGCCTATGAGTAAATGCGTAGAGTGAATGACAGAAAGAGTGTATAAAATGCATGTACGTGATAGTGTGTTATAGTCTTGATTTTAAGTAATTTTACTGGTCAAGTTCGTTTTCCTCATTTTTTTTTTTTTTTTTTGTAGTCTTATTTATGAATATGTTTGTTGTGGGACAGAAAAGCAAGTTTCCTTTTCGGGATTAATAAAGTACACTGTATATTGACTGAAATGTTTCACCTAGAATTTCTTTTGAAGTTTTTAAATTTAGACATATTTTGGATGCTCTGTGTCAAAGAGTTCCATGCGGATGCCCTTGAGAAGGACCGGCTACATATAAAGATATCAACCCTTGGACAAGACAATGGGAGCAGACTGTTCTTTGTATCATGTCATGTTTGAAACTGAATAATTTATGGAGATATGTTGGAGAGTAGATGGGCAGCATTAGGTTTGGTCACTGACATTCCACTGGTTGCCTGTTGTTTCAGGTTGGCAACAATCTCATCCACTGAGCGCTCAGCGGGCTTGCCTTCTCCACCTCCAGCGTCACTGTCTCGCGCTGTTGATTTGCCTGTAACACAAGCAAACAGTTCCTGATGCAGTTTAGCAGTTATACCCACTTAAACTGTACTGAGTGAAGGTCCAAACCCCAGAAACAGCCAAATTCCATACACAGGTGATGACAAACAGTTTTCTGAATATCACATTTCAATAGTATCTGAAAAATGGAATCAGTGACTGTCACACTACAGGTAAGCATAGAAAGACAGAGAAAGAGTCTCTGAACAATGCAGGGGAGGGAACTTCACTTGCAAGCAGAACTGAGTTAGATATACAGATCCTAGCACACAGAGAAAAGAAAGATAAATTATATATAGATCAGTTACTACTAGTCACCCTACTCCATCCTCTCATTCAAGTCATTTTCTTTATCTTTTCTTTCTCTGCCGAGATCTGTAGATCTGAGATCACGTTCCCTTACAAGCGCAGTTCTTTCCCCTGCAGCATCCACAGTCAAATTTTTCTTTTTTACATTCCATAATTGACACACCGTGCGCAGCCGAGACACAGGACGCGGTTCTGCGCACGCGCGAAGTTACATGCCTTCCGTCACTCCATGCAGCAACCAACTTTACAGCCTCTTACGCATTTCCTGAACCTAAGCAGAACTTTCCCTTAGCCTGCATTGCAGGTGAGCGAGTAGAACAGTCTGCCTTCTGAGGTAGTCTCAGCTACCTCCCAGGACTCTTTTAAGTCCAGACTCAAAGCATTCATCCAAACCTGCCCTGCCACCTCTTAAGTAGGGTAGTTGACGGCTAGGGCTGTGCCGGTCAGGACTTGTCCCCAGTGACCGCTACAGTAGCCGGATTGGCCTAGTCCGGATACCTGAAACAGTTGTGGCACCCCCTTACCCCCACCCCACCCACAATGCTAAGGTCTTATATCTCACATACTCCTATATCCTTTTATCTACCCTCCTGCGCAGACAACACTGACTAAATGACAGAATCTTCAGCAGATTGCAGGTGGTCGTTGATCAGAAGAAGAAGAAGAAGAAGATACCTGCACTTTTAGCTGCACTTTTGCGTTCAGTTCTCCCACTTCTTTTGCGGCCACTTTTCCTCCCTTCGGTAGCGGCCTCAGACGTGCTCTTTCCAGACGGTGTCTTCATGTGACGCTGATAAAGAGGCTCCGCTCCAGGGCTGCTGATTTTCTTCGCCTCTTCCAGCAACTGTTTCACAGACTTCATCTGGAGGGCACAGAACAACTTTAGCATGTAGCACAGTTATCTCTGCGCAGAGTAAAAGTTGATGAGGAAAAGCAAGACCACTAGAACATCTGGAATTTAAGATTTTAATAAAAATGAATAGTACTTGTTTAGCGCTTAATCTCACAGGAAAGCAACTCATAGCGCTACACACACACACACACACACACACACACACACACACACACACACACACACACACACACACACACACACACACACTGACATGCACAACCCGGCCTGATGCAGATGAACAACTGCAGTCAAAGGCACTGAAGCAATGGCAGACTACTCATGAGTGTGAAAGGCCCGACGGAAGAGATGGGTTTTCAGGTTCAAGTTGAACTGGGACAGTGTGGGAAGGTCACGAATTTCGACCGGCAGCGAGTTCCAAACATTTTGACTATAAACCTTTATCAGGACTATTCTAGGTTGTAATCAAACCATGCAAGACTTGTTGTTTTTGTTTCTGTTTCTTCAAAAACAGTTCTTCATGCTCCAAAATGCAAATGCACTCTAATGACTAAAATGTGGTGCAACAAATCCGATGGAAGCAAAATGGTGTGTAACATTGTGAACAATACATTTGCATCTACTATCAATTCAGAAGCATTAAAATTCATGGGTAATGAGTGTTTGTGGAATATGACCAGTGCGTGGACAACTTTTCAGGGGCGAGGTATCGACCATTCTCCGTGCAAAGGCTGCCAACAATTCAACATGGTTCCAGGGGTTATGAAAGCTGAAAAATCTCGCTAGTCCTTCGGGCTATCAAGATTTAAAACCAAATAGCCCGAAACCATTTCCACTAGCCCAAGAGAACATGCTGTCGCCATGAAGGGTTTCCCGATTTCTGGGACGTACACACGCGGCGTGCTTCGCGGAGAAACCACTCTGCACTCACTGAGGTTTTTACAGAGAGTTGTAGCGAGTGGCTCGCGCTAAAAATAGTTACTCGCACCCCAGCGTCACAACAGAAACTGAGAGAGAGAGAGAGGGGCTCACTGACAGAACCTTGTGCATTCAGCTCTGTGAAAATAGAGCAAGCTTTGCTTCGTAATTTCAACTAGTCCGGCGGGCCAGTGGTAAAACAATTTAACTTGTCCGATGGTATTTTCACTAGTCTGTGGGCTGTCGGACGAGTCTTTTCATAATCCCTGGGTTCACGGAGCAGCAGCGGTGTAACAGATTTTGAAGGCAGAAAGGCAGAAAATAACCACATTTAGCCGGGCTATGCTCCATACTTACTACACAGACTACCCTAAAATTTGAAGCAGCTATTTGTGCTTACTGCAGGACTTTCAGTGTCCTTGTCTCCACCCCCAACAACTGTTTCCGTGTCGGCGTCGACCATGGCGATGGCGTCATCGTATTTGCTGTATACCGTTTCGTCCGGCAAGTGAAGTTCGTCGCTCAGTAAAGATGACTGAACGCTACGAGTGCTCTTGCGGGAACTCCGTACTGAAGGAAAATAATAAAAACATCAAGGCAGGATCATTATCATTTTATTTCCTTCAACAAGATCCAGTGCCTCTTACTCTAGCACACGAATCGTTTATCTCATTACCTGTGAATTTTTTTGTTCATCTCACACTGATGAGAGATAAAGTGAGAGCACTTCCGTCCGCTATTTGCAAAGATGGATAGGGGTGTGCGTGTGTGCGTGCGTGTGTGCGTGCATGCATGCGTGCGTGTGTGTGTGTGTGTGTGTGTGTGTGTGTGTGTGTGTGTGTGTGTGTGTGTGTGTGTGTGTGTGTGTGTTTGAGTGAGAGAGAGAGAGAGAGAGAGAGAAAGAATGTTTGCATGTGTATAATATGTGCATTGCATGTGTGTGTATATGAAAGGGTGGTGGGGGTGGGGGTAAAGTTGCATTACCATCAAGATAATCCTGCTGCCTGGACACTGGATGTAACGTGTGCTGCATGACAGCCGGTTTGGGTGGCGGTTTTGCCCTCTCCGTCATCGTGACACTGCTTATAGTTCCAACGGACACCAGGATCGCTGGCTTCTGCTTCTTCTTTTCTGCAGGTTTCTCAGGCACTTTGTCAGGCACCTCAATGGTGACTGCCTCTGTTAGATCTAGGCGAGGAACAGATGGAGCCTTGATGTCAGCAGGCAGTGTTTCCCCATCTTCCTGTGCTCTGCTGGCCTGGAAAGGGGTAGAAAATAGTAAAAAAAATGTGCAGTTATGCTTGTGCAGCTGTTTCTGGATGAAACGATTCCATAGGGAAGAGGACAGAGCGAGAGAGAGCGAGAGAGAGAGAGAGATGATGAAACTTTATTTATCAACGGTAAAAGTTTTGACAGAGAAGGTGCATCAGTTTACAAACTTGCCATTGCTAATGCCAAAAAAGTAAAAAGTAGACAAGCAAAAAGTTAGAGAGAGAGAGAGGGAATAGGGAAAAGAAGGAAAGACAAAGGCAGAGATACTGAGAGTGAAATCGACAGACTGACAAACAGATTGCGACAAAGAGAAACAGACAGACAGACAGACAGACAGACAGACAGAGACAGAGAATGTGCAGTGAACAGCAAAAGGCATAATACAGTACATACAGTAGAAATTCTCTTTACCTTTACCAGAGACACAACACTCATCTATGCTACAATAATATGTTTCAATAATTTTTCACTTATGCTGATGCAAAACTAAAACGCTGGTCTATGATTGAAGGATGGAGTCTAGGTGGCTGTGATCTGGCAAAATGGTCTAAGTGCCGTGAATCTGGTAAGCGCTTAGACCATTTTTTTTTTCGCACAGAGGCAGACCTTCCATAAGGACAGAACCTGAGATCCAGGTAGCGTACCATTTCAATTTCATCCATCTCAGCTTTGTGTGACGTTGATTTTCCTTCAAGAATCACTTTCATGCCAGGTATTTCCACACTGACAGAAAACAATGAGGAAAAAAAACAGTGTAGCATAAGGTATGTAAGTGAAATGACACAACGAACTGAAGAGTATTCACAACTACCTAGGTAGGAAAGGTAGGTCGGCTCCTACCCAGAGTGGGTGTGCCATGGGCCCGATGGGGAGGCTGTTGCCACACAGCCGAGTTTCACCCACTTCACGGGTGCGACTTTGGGGGTGCTTCCCTTAGTATGACACGTCTTATGATGTGGATGATTACACGGCCGGCACCGCAGGTGCCGTAGTTCCCGGGCCTGGTTAATGCCGGGATATTTATGACAGGAAGCGTGGAATGCGGCCCTGTCTCGCAGTCCCAAACCACATGGACCTCCATAGCATCATCTTACTATCATCCTCATCTCCATCATCATGCATAATAAAAATTGTCCCAGCTTCCGAGTCCTCCGTGGGTTCCACCCATGACCTGGGAGAAACACCACTGGAGCTGGCAAAGAGTTGGGGCAGCAAAAAAAAAAAAAAAAAAAAGTATTCACAACTACCAGTACTAAGGTTTAGCACACCTTCAAACATCGAAGTTCTTGATGATGATTACACAACTGTTTCTTATCTGATTTCCAGGATTAAATTTAAAGGGGGGGGGGGGACCCCAAAAAACCTGGACTGCATCAAGACTCCTTAGTAAGAAGTAGATCAATCAAAGTATGACTCTATACATTATATTGCAGCCTTTAAAATTAATGAACACGGAAGGAGATACATGTAGTCATATGCATATAAATTAAGACAGTACTTTACAAAATTAGATAAACCACCTTTATTGTTTAGTAACCAAATTAAGCTTTTTCTTCATGACTAACATACACTGACCTCTTTGACTGAGGCTCAGAAGTCTACGCTTGTCAAATTACAAAGGATCATTCATAAATGAGTCTCCTAAACTGAACCACATACTTATCAGCTCACCTCGATCTCATGGGCAACACTCCTACTGACGACATTTTTGGCTTCTTCATTTCTGCAGGAAGGCAACAAACAAACAACTAAAATTCAAAATACACCTAAATAACTTCACTGAAAAAAGAAACAAAATGCAAATATGCAGTGTAAATTCATGATGCAGGGACAAAGTCATACACTTTAATCATTCAAAGGTGTTGTCACATATATCATACAGCATCCAGTGAAACGCCAACAGTGGCTAACAAAGTCTTTGCCTTACCTTCTACAGTCACTATCTGTCCCTTGGTGTATGGATATTTGCGGACACGAGACTGCATGGTAACAGAAGGTCCCTTGTCGGGCGGATCGTATGGTGGCACATGAGGAATTAACATGAGTTGATCCTACAAGGCAGAATCACAGAAACAAAGACATAATACACGCCCCAACATGGAAAATAATTATGTAAGAAATGATATTTATTATTATACATAGACTTGTTGTGGAATTTTGGTGTAGTTCCATTTTGAGAATAGTGCAGGAGAGGTGTTAGTGTAGTTCCATTTTGAGAATAGTGCAGTAGAGGTGTTAGTGTAGTTCCATTTTGAGAATAGTGCAGGAGAGGTGTTAGTGTAGTTCCATTTTGAGAATAGTGCAGGAGAGGTGTTAGTGTAGTTCCATTTTGAGAATAGTGCAGGAGAGGTGTTAGTGTAGTTCCATTTTGAGAATAGTGCAGGAGAGGTGTTAGTGTAGTTCCATTTTGAGAATAGTGCAGGAGAGGTGTTAGTGTTGTTCCATTTTGAGAATAGTGCAGTAGAGGTGTTAGTGTAGTTCCATTTTGAGAATAGTGCAGGAGAGGTGTTAGTGTAGTTCCATTTTGAGAATAGTGCAGGAGAGGTGTTAGTGTAGTTCCATTTTGAGAATAGTGCAGGAGAGGTGTTAGTGTAGTTCCATTTTGAGAATAGTGCAGTAGAGGTGTTAGTGTAGTTCCATTTTGAGAATAGTGCAGGAGAGGTGTTTGTGTAGTTCCATTTTGAGAATAGTGCAGGAGAGGTGTTAGTGTAGTTCCATTTTGAGAATAGTGCAGGAGAGGTGTTAGTGTAGTTCCATTTTGAGAATAGTGCAGGAGAGGTGTTTGTGTAGTTCCATTTTGAGAATAGTGCAGGAGAGGTGTTAGTGTAGTTCCATTTTGAGAATAGTGCAGGAGAGGTGTTAGTGTAGTTCCATTTTGAGAATAGTGCAGGAGAGGTGTTTGTGTAGTTCCATTTTGAGAATAGTGCAGGAGAGGTGTTAGTGTAGTTCCATTTTGAGAATAGTGCAGGAGAGGTGTTAGTGTAGTTCCATTTTGAGAATAGTGCAGTAGAGGTGTTAGTGTAGTTCCATTTTGAGAATAGTGCAGGAGAGGTGTTTGTGTAGTTCCATTTTGAGAATAGTGCAGGAGAGGTGTTAGTGTAGTTCCATTTGAGAATAGTGCAGGAGAGGTGTTAGTGTAGTTCCATTTTGAGAATAGTGCAGGAGAGGTGTTAGTGTAGTTCCATTTTGAGAATAGTGCAGGAGAGGTGTTAGTGTAGTTCCATTTTGAGAATAGTGCAGGAGAGGTGTTAGTGTAGTTCCATTTTGAGAATAGTGCAGGAGAGGTGTTAGTGTAGTTCCATTTTGAGAATAGTGCAGGAGAGGTGTTAGTGTAGTTCCATTTTGAGAATAGTGCAGGAGAGGTGTTAGTGTAGTTCCATTTTGAGAATAGTGCAGGAGAGGTGTTAGTGTAGTTCCATTTTGAGAATAGTGCAGGAGAGGTGTGAAATGCATATCATCCTGTGCTGGTTTCGATATCCAGTTATGCTAGTTATTCAGGGCTGCTGAAATTATATTTGGAAATATATCATTAAAATAATGATTCGCAGCCATCTGCAGTAAAATACTATGCTGGCATCCAGTGTTCCATATTATGCACATAATTATGTGCGTCGTGCGCCGTTTATGCAGAGATTTCAGAATCTGATGCAGAGATCTGAGACTGTATGTCACTAATTTTACAAAATGAGCCTCTGAATTCAACAAAGGTCAATGCGACCCTCAGTTTTGAAAGCTGTAAGGAACACTGTGGCAGAGATGATGAAACAATTCTGGGCTGAGAAAGGAAAAAAAAAAAAAATAATAGAGCAAATCACCTTTGACATCTCTCTTGGTTTCAGGTCGTCATGGAAAACAGGTACAGTCTTGCGCTCTGGTCGTACCTTCTGCATTTTAAGCTCTGGTGCCAAACTCCTGCACAAGACCAAAAAAAAATCCTAATGTTAAGGGAATTAGTTTTGAATTGTGTGTGTGTGTGTGTGTGTGTGTGTGTGTGTGTGTGTGTGTGTGTGTGTTAGCAACAGAAAAAGTCTGTGTTGTTATCTGACTCTATGAAAGAATTTTGCTTTCAGCAAAAAGATCAGTTTACCACTATGACACTTCTAGAAACATGTTACAAAGCTTTCACAAAGGGTGTCATGCCTGCGGCTGTCAGCTGATCAGGTTGGTGGGGGATGGGAGGGCGTGTGTGTGTGTGTTTTAAAGCTGTGATGGCATAGCAATGATGTGATATTTAGGATATTATGATATTTTAAGCTGTATATTTATTTGTTTGAGTGATTTTAATGTACTATCTTATGTTTTTATGATCCCCACACCATAATTTCCCCCTAAGGGGATAATAAAGATGTATTGTATTGTATTGTATTGTATTGTATTGTATTGTATGACCACAGCCCTACAGCTACTGCAAACAGAGAAGCAGTGACATACAAGCTTATCTTCTGTTCATCTGTAAGGGGTGCATTCCATTTCAGTTCCTTCTTGATCGATATGTCGTGAAGCGTCTTCGTGTTCACGTCATGCAGCTCCTGTTGCGTTGCAATTTCCACCTGCCGGTTCGTCTTTAATCGCAGACGTCGACGGCCATCGGATACGCTGGGATGCAATTCTTTCCCAGCCATGGTGGACGCTTGTTAGCTGAAAGTGAAGGGGAAAAAAATGCCTAACTTAGAATTAAACTCAAAGTACAAGTGTCCGCTGCAAAGCAGAAAATTCATTACATTTGAGTCTTCCTGTTCTTAAATAGACATGTACCTTAAAACCTAGACTTTCACTGCGTTAGAAGAAGGCATCGTCTCAATTTTAAAAGTTGAGCGTCCGCCATATTGTTTACGGGTTGACAGGCAGAAATCTCACGAGGTTTCTCGAGAAACTCTATGCTTTACAACAGGATGGGAAAAGGGTGTAACGCGCTCAAACGAATCAAAAATTAAAAGATTGACACACGGCAAAGGACAGTGTTTACAATAAATGAATGAATGAATAATAGAGCCATTGTAGAAATTACCGAAATCGCTTAGAATGTGATGAGCAGATTGTTGTTTACTTTTGGGGGGTGAGTTGTGGGTTAGTAAAGGGAATAGAGTGAGGACCTTTCCAGAGTTTCCTCCCTTGCACCACCCGTATTGGTCAGTGCCTCTCGGAGACTCACTTCGGAGAGGTCAGAAAGGAAAGTGTACTCGTTTTCATTCCAGAAATCAAAAGCTGTATGCTGTTTCGTGCAATATCAGTCTCCACAGTGCTGATACGAGCATGGGGAAAGCTGAAAATCGAGTTCGGAGAATATAGTAATTATTTGTCACCTCGCTTTCCAACTGGCTCGTTGGTCTAGGGGTATGATTCTCGCTTAGGGTGCGAGAGGTCCCGGGTTCGAATCCCGGACGAGCCCTACTTTTCTTCTTATTTTTTTTTAAAATAATGATAACAACAAAACAAAAAGGTTTTGCGGTTTCAGTTCCTCTGTCTTTATTTTTTTAATTAGCGCCTCCTTCTTATCTACATGATGGTTTAAAAAAACAAAAAAAACTGGCTGAACATGCCACCACTGATTGTCATCAAACGAAATCAAAATGCGGTGCCTGAAAAGTTCTAACTACAGATTTAGTTCAGGCGACCGTCTTGTTTCTTCTTGTAGATTTTCAATCCCATGGGCATTCGAGCTATATCTGTACTATTGATTGTAATACCTGACCGGCGAATGCAGAGACTGAGTGAGTGCCGTTATGAAGGGTCAGCTGTACTGTAGTCAGTTGTTGGTTATTTAGCCCCGGTTGTACTGTCCGTATACTGGTTCTGTCCAAGGGGGCGGGGGTGAGAGTAGGGGTGGGGGGGGGGGCAGAACTGAAGCAGCACCAACAACTGACAGCAACACACACACACACACACCGTGAAACACACCGCGCGCGCGCACACACACACACACACACACACACACACACACACACACACACACACACACACACACACACACACACACACAGACTCGAGCCAGAACAGTGACTCCTCGGAACACCTGATTTTGTTTAGCTTTATTTTTAATACCCGAAACAGTGTCCGAGTACTGTCAGTCTATGTTCACACCCGTGTACACAAACCCCCGACAAAAGCAGGCCCGAGTCACTTCCGCGAACCCCCAAAGTGTAAAATATTTCAATCCACGTACGCATTTTGTTTTTATCGTTCTCCCCGAGTATTTTTAATTTGGTGTGTTACGTGGAACAGGTCGGCTCAGTCATTTCACGGACTACTCATGCTCATAGACTGGACCACGCTTGTCTGGAACTGACCACCTCCCCCTGAGCAACACGGACAACCTGCTAATAATTTGGCATCATCAGAATTTTATTATGAACCGTCGCTCGTAGACACTGATCTCTGATAATGATCGTGGCACGAGCTGTGCTTAGCTGCAGGATTCTTCTCCCTCGTGGCTGATCGGATCCCTCAGAGAATGGGAAAGGGGTGGGGAGGAGGGGGGGGGAGAGAAAGCGAAAGAGACTCTGTGAGAGAGAGAGAGAGAGAGAGAGAATAATCTTTATTTTCCACCTGTAAACGTTTTTTGCATAAATACCATGTTCAGTTCAACTTGCCGTTGCTAAATTACGAAAATAGGAGGAAAGGAAGGAAAATCTAAAAACTACAGGAAAATAAAGACGACGAAGAAAGCACACACACACCAAAAAATGTTAACAAGTTACACATTTCACACATTCCACATTTCACACATTACACATTTCACACATTACACATTTCAAACCGGCGAGAGAGACTGAGAGAGAAAGGGGCCCGAAGACGGAGGGCGGAGAGGAGGCCGGTGGGCCCGGGGAGGAGAGGCAGGGAGGGAGAGAGGCCATCAGCACTGATGATTCGTATCACGAAGGTTGTAATCACCGTGCACGATGTTTCATTAGTTGCACGATTCCCTGGCGATTTCAACGCGTCGCATGTAGATGTTGCTGTTTTCCTAATTGCTGTCAGTTCAGCCAGCACGTGCAGCGAGAATGAGGTCACGGTGATTTGTCTATTATTAGCACAAGCAAGAGTGAAACATATATATATATATCTTGGCCCAGCTGAGGCAATGAATGGAGAACAACGAATGTCTTATTGTTAGTAGTGTGTGTGCGCGTTAGTATGTGCATTGACTAAATACCACTGTTACCGTTTCTCGTTTTCAAGTTGCTCGCGAACAACTTGACCTGGCAAGCGCGACTGATCGTGCGCGATTTCAGACCGAGCCTGGCTCCGCGTCCCACGCTATATCAGTATATGGAATGTTCTCTACGTCGTATAATACCGAGCTAGCGTCGTCTTGCAGTCAGTTGCGAAAAATGCCTCTAGAAAATAATTATGTTAAAGTGACAAATAGGGGGTTTTGCCAGTGTGCTGCGTTTTGTCACAATGTCAGGTGTTCTTATGAATGTTTTTTTTTTTTAATGTACTTTAATTCACTTTTTATCACTGAGTGTTACACGTTGATTTAAATTATAAGGCGCTTGGAGTTTGCTCCTTGCACTGACGGCCATGCTGCGGGGAGACGTAGTTACCAAATGATCAAGTTGATGCGTCTGAGCCATCATAGTAGTTTTCATCCGGAATTTCTCAGAAATTCAGTTGTGGATTGAGAAGATATAAAGGACAGACTACCAACTTTCGCCGTTGTGTGTCAGCGAACAGTCTCTCTGAAAGTTTAAAAAGGCCCCCCCCCCCCCTCCGTCTTGAAAGACTTCCAGGTAATACCTGATGATGGTGTTTAAAGTATTTAGACAAACCCGATACTGAACGACAAAAACCCACTAAAACTGACATGAGTCGGTCAAATAAAATTTATCTCTAAGCGGAGGGCTTTCTATAATTTGCTAGAAGTAATTGTACGCTTTCCGGCGTAACTCCGGCACGGTCGTCAGTCACCCGGCACTAAATGCAATCCGACCGACCACCAGAGAAAGTGAGATCAGGCTTTTCCGGCAGTAAGTGCTAAATCCTAAACAAACCTTGCCGAATCAGGGAGAAACATTCAGAAGATTTATTACTTACTGGGCTACGCAGCACTGAGTTGACAGCCTCCGTCGTTCAGCATTTTCTCTGTGTCTTCAGTCTGGATCGCGCCGACAGTCAGTCAACCAAAAGGCAGAAACATACGGGGATTAAAGCTGATGTAAAAGAAGTGACAATGGGAAGGACAGATCGGCCCGGCAGTGCTGTGACATACAGCACCTACACAAACGCTAATGGGCCAGTAAAAGTGCCCCAACACTTTAGCTGAGCGAAAGTAATTTGCGCGAAAGCCGCTCATGTCACACGCACATGCAGCGCGTTGTCCATCTACCGTCCTTGCGCGTCTTCGCTTTGTTTACGACAGAGAACAATGCTAGCTGCATCGCATGTGCCTGTGTCCGATTCTGGGCCATCCCATTCTTCACTGACCAACCGACAACAAAAGCGACGCATCCCCCAGATTTAAATGCCCTTGAGCAGCGAAAACCGTGAGGCCTGTTAGAGCGCGGTAGTATACTGAAACTTACAGTCAACGCGCTATTCTCGCGCTAAACACTCGGGCGTGCCCTCCCTCAGCCTCCGTCCATTATTGTTAAGCTTTTCTTGGGTAACCCGGATTAAGGGGCCATAACAATCAGAGCTCATGGTAGGTAACTGATTTGTGGCCATCAGTAGCTGGAAGGGATGGGTGATTTTTAGGCCCGGACGAGCGGCACTGACATCGGCTGCTCAGGAGCTCAGCCGTTTGGTTGGTTGTTCTGATAGTCTTTATAGAATGACTGCAATCTGACGATGATAACCTAAATAAAAAGAGTCACGTGCAGCGTTTTTTTTTTTTTTTTTTAAACAGCATAACCGACGGAGACCGATCAGTAGAGAACAGTTTGGTAAGAATCACTGATAGGGGGGGGGGGGGGCAGGACTGAGATGAATGAAGGTGCTAAGCGCTGCAGTTGGGAAGAGTTTATTGCACTCTGGTACGAGAAACTTTGGACTTGACCTTTTTCCTGACAAAGGGCATATCATAGTCTTTTCTGGCGTCCTGTTTCCCGGGCATTCAGACACACAAACAACCCCCCCCACACACACACACACACTCTCTCTCTCTCTCTCTCGGATTCGGTGAGTTGTTCTCACCGGGGCAGCTTGAACTTTCCGAAACAGCGCTGTGATAATTATCA
Organism: Batillaria attramentaria; assembly: GCA_018292915.2. NCBI lineage: Eukaryota > Metazoa > Mollusca > Gastropoda > Batillariidae > Batillaria > Batillaria attramentaria. The sequence goes on along the minus strand of JACVVK020000036.1, from coordinate 726,276 downwards.
TTTTTAGCTAATTGGCAGTCTTGCAGTGATTGGATTATCATCAAGTCTGGTGGACATGTGCGCTGATGAAAATGCCTACCAGTGGGACAATTTTCAGACAGATCTGTAGAGTATTTCAAGCTGTGTTGATCGCTTTCCTGGGAAGGCGAGCTGTACTGAAAGCAAGCATGCGTGTGAACACAGTACACGTGTGTTCGTGTACTCTGTCGCTATTGCTGACTGCTGTGATCGCGACACTTTTGTGGAGCTCAGGCGACATCGAGAGAAATCCAGGACCTGTACTCAATCCTGATATGGCAGAAACACTTCATCAAGTGCCTGAATCAAGTGGACAGTCGTCAGAGACAATACATGGGCAGTTTGACACTTTGATGCACGCCATCAGCTCACAAGCTAAAGAAATTTCTGATAACCTGGTTTTGCATGGTAAACATATTTCGGACAAGATGGCTGCCAACCACAAGTCCATATGCGAGAACATTACACACTTAGAAAAAAGTGTCAAGTGGATTGGTGCGAAAGTGAAGCAGAACTGTTCAGACATCGCTAGGCTGTTTGATGGGCAACAGGATTTGGAGGCAAGATTGTCTAGCATGGAGGCTAAACTAGAAACTTTAGAAACACACTCTCGGCGCAACAACTTGAAGATTTTTGGTTTGCCAGAATCACGTGCAGAAAACTACCACAGGTGTGCTGAAGAGGTCGTTGCATTTCCTGAACTATTATGCTCACTACAAGCAGTGGTGTACAGACGAGCACATCGCATTGGCAAGCCGGGCGCCAGTACACGCGGGCCACGTCCCATGATACAGTATACGCCGGTTATAAGAAACTCGAGGGGGGTGAATTTTTTGGTTTCTTATATCCGAGTTTCTTATATCTGAAAGTCGGATATAAGAAAGTATTTTGAAAAATATTTCTTATAACCGAGTTCAGTGAAAAAAAAGGTTTAAAATATTTCTTTTTTCTCAGTTCGTGTATGTTTTGCATTAAATTAAGAAATATCTGGTTTCTCTTAAAGACCTGCACAGAATATATATGTGTAGAGTTAATATACACCAGTGCGCTTGTGTCCTTCAATGTCAGATTTTTTTGTTTTGAACATGAAAATACTGTTTTTGCTTCCCAACTGTAGCGCTGGCGGTCATGTGGTAAGAAAAAACAAAACAAAAAGAAAAAAAAACCAAACCAACCAACCAACCAACCAAACAAACAAACAAACAAACAAAAAAGAACTAAGGGGAGAGAGAGAGAGAGAGAGAGAATTCCCTTGTATTTACAGGATATATTAAAAGTGCATTATGTATCAACTTTTGATCTATAAAACACTCGTCCCATTAGAGTATGATATGCGATGCTTTCCGTGTCTAATCTGGCTAAAAAAAAAGCTGCAAATTAGCTTTTTTTTCTGTTGGGAGGGGGAAGGGGGATGGAGGAAAGATGGACCACGTATATTGTCAAAGAAAGGAATTGATCAACAGTTAGTCTAATACTGATAGTTTTATTCTCCTTAACGCGAGCCCTGTAGACAGAGACAGACATACAGAGAGAGAGAGAGAGAGAGAGAGAGAGAGCTCCCAATCAGGCAAAAAAACAAAATAATAATAAAAACAACATATAACAATAGAACAACAAAAATGCATCTCGTATTTTTTCTTCTTGCCAACATCCAATTTTGCACGGAACACAATGGTAAAGAACCAATTCAAGAAAAGAAAATCATGCGCCATCATGTGCCTGTCCTAAGTGACGTCAGACCTGACCTGTTTTCTTAGAATGAGTGAAATTTTCTTGGAAATGTACTTTCGGTTTCTTACAATGAGTGAAATTTTCTTGGAAATGTACTTTCGGTTTCTTATATCCGAGTTTTTGTATCAAGCGGGACAAGAAATTTGCTTTCCTAAAACCGAGTTTTCTTATAAGCGAGTTTCTTGTATTCGAGTTTTTGTAATACATAATAAAGAAGAGTTTGGCCGGGGGAAAAAAATTCGTTGGCAATAACCGAGTTTTCTTATATCCGAGTTGCTTATATCCGGCGTCCACTGTAGTGAAGTTTTTCAGATGGACTGATAAACTGGGTTTGTTACGCAACCGTGAAGTGCGCGATGCTATGCGTGCACACGGGTATCGTCTGGCATCAGACCTCACCAAGAACCAGGCGGCCGAACTGCAAAACCTACGGCAGCAAGGGAAGACCGGCTTCTACCGTAACGGTAGACTGCATGTAGAGGACAGGCCGTCGACAGGGACCGCCGACCTATGGGTGACAACTACAGCCAGCACTCCCGTCATCTCAGCCGCAGAGATCGCAAGGATGACAGTCATCAGTACACGGTACACGGGTGTGACACTTACCAACACACACCCGAGTACTACAGGCAACAGTATGCACGTGAGAATGGCGATCTCCGAGGTTCATACGACAGCAACGACCGCCGCCATGGTGCATACGACCACAACGACCGTCGTCATGGTGCATACGACCGCTGTCATGGTGCATACGACCACAACGACCGCCGTCATGGTGCATACGACCACAACGACCGCCGTCATGCTGCATACGACCACAACGACCGCCGTCATGCTGCATACGACCGCAACAACCGCCGTCATGCATACGACCACGATGACCGCTTGCATGAGTACGACGACCGTCATTTCGATTACGGGAACTGGGAGGACTGGCCAGTGCTTGGCGACAACTCGGACCCTACACTCAAGTGGTTCGGTGATCCAGCAGTCCGAGAAGACGACTATGATGCCGGTAGTGGCGTTTCTTGTGGCAGCGTATGGGATGGTGATCCCATCAGCCACCCCCCATTTCACAAGCACCCCCAACCAAAGCACCACCGTCAACCCCTTCATCACGCCAACCCCTATCCCAACCAGTCAACGACAGCGCATGCAGTAACGCGATGGGTGATGCTACGTCCGACAGACAGCAGCCAGCGACCAACGACCAAGAAGGGGATTCCCCTGCTACAGTCGACAGTGATACCGCCGGCGCTGCTACTGTACCGGGACAGTCTCGCTCAGAGGCTGTTACTTGTGTTACTGGTGCCGCAACAGGCTCTTCGTCATCAGCTGACATGGACTGCGGCCGGAGTGTATCACCACAGCTCCAGCCTTCCTCTGACGACCAGCTTCCGGAGGCTCTGGTGTCAACACAGAATCAGACTTCGAGCGACACTGGCCCACTAGGGGTTTCCCCACCATCAGCTGGTAGTGACGTGGATACTGAGCAGCACGTGCAGACAGGTGGCTCTGGAAATGACCCACTTGCTGAACACTCTGCGAACGCTGACCGGGCTGATACCGTGCAATCCGTGCAGCAGGAACAGCAGAGCTCGGCTGAGTTAACAGCTGGGTCACGTGACGTTACACAAGCAAGCTCCACGGGGCGACGATCCAGACAGTCAACCATTCCTACTTCGTGGAGTCCCGTGACAACACGACAGCGAAGTGTGGCCAGCAGCAAGAAATAGGGGCCAGGCCATGACCCGACTGTTCGTGATACCAAGTCAGGAGAGGTGAAGTTTATTGCATGGAACGTTGAGGGTTTGGTTGCAAAACTTTCTGACGTTGGGTTTATTTCTTATGTTAGTTCGTTTGATTTTGCATGTTTGGTTGAAACTTTTGTTTTTGAGTTTACTTCAATTTTGTTTCCTTCATTTATTAGTTTTACTTCACCCGCCAAAAAGTTGACAAGCCAGGGGAGACCATCGGGAGGTGTTGTTTTGCTCGTTAAAAAAAAGTTTTTCGAAGTATGTTAGATATGTTAGATTTATACCTGATAAACCTGATACCTGATAAATATAGAAAGCATGCAACTTACTCTACATTGAATATTATGTTTAACGACAGGTTTTGTGTTCAAAATCTTGCTAGATATATATATTACAGCTTTAAGCTTCGACAAGGGGCAGTACCAGTGTTGAAGTAGCTGTTATTCTTGGCTACTGGTGAACATTGCACTGATATACCCAAGAACATATTAACTGAACATACGTATTTTTGCAGATGTATATGGTACAACCTGTGTAATTAGTTGATCATTATATTCCGTAATTACTTTCTCTGTTTGTAGTTCCATGTGCTGCCCTGCTGGGAACAGCTCCCGAACCCAGTTGTTATGGGTCAATGGCCTAACAATAAACAATTTGAGTCTTGAGTCTCTCTCTCTCTCCAGGTCTTTTATTGACAAGGTCTTCCTTGGTATACTGCCAATATTACCAGCGCATGCCACGTATGTCTTAAATCTTTCATTTTTTTTTTAAAGATAGTTTATAGTTTGTTGTTAAGCATCCTTGAACTTGATGTACAATAGCATAGTTCATCATCATCATCATCATCATCATCATCATCATCATCATCTCTCTCTCTCTCTCAGTAGCCTGTCTTTCTCAGGGGCATCCATGTGGAACTCTTTACCACTGAGTATCCAAAACGTTTCCAAATTCATAAACTTCAAACAAATTCTACACGATACGCTTATCTGACGATATATATAGAAATGTGTTACATACATTTTGCAATATTAGAGACGACTGTAAATTTCTTACTTGGCATACAGCCAGTATCATCAGCACATGCCACGTATGTTTTGATTTGTTTATCGTGTGTATTTTTCTCTCCTGTATTTCCCCTAGATAGTTTATACTTTTCTTTTTTTTAAACATTTTTATTGTTTGTTTGTTTGTTTTGATTTTTTTCTCATACCCTTTAATGTAGAATAGCAGGACAGCATGTAAGATAGGCAGCAATGCCTAAATGCTCTATCCTGAATAAAAAACGTTTCATCATCATCATCATCATCATCATCTCTCTCTGAGCGGCGAAATACTAGTCTCTGTTGCTTGCGCGGCGTAAAGCCCTAACTAACTAACTAACTAACTAACTAACTAGTGAGACTTAGTAGGATTTCGTACGGAGGACTTCGTTGAGCAGCGTAACCCATTTACATGTAAATTAGGCTCACACGGCAGAGGCCGCGAGCTGCTGCACGCTGCGATTAGCTAATGGTACCCGTACGTGCCTAATTTACATGCAAGTGGGTTACGCTGCTCAGCGAAGTTCTCCGTACGAAGCCCTACTAAGTCTCACTATTAACACTCTCTCTCTTTCTCTGTTGTATTTCTAATCGCAACGAGCACGAACTTGCTTCATGGAGTACATCTGCGCGTTGTAGGTGGACACTGGATTGGGTTGGACACAGAACGAGAGAGAGATGCGGCGGTGGGGGTGGGGGCTGTGTGTGTGTGTGTGGGGGGGGGGGTAGGGGAGGGGCGTAGAGAGGTGATTGACAAAAGCTGCTGACAAGCAGAACCATCAAATGCACAGCAGCCCCAGCCTCCCAAACTTTAATCTCCCACTAAGCACCAGCATCAAGCAGCAGAACGAGCAGCCGCACGCACTATTGGCCCACCTGAACACCTAAACCGCTGTGATCTTGTAACTCACACACAGGACAAGCCGACTTTGAACGACCCGGGGTGCGAAGGGGGATCACAGAGCGGCGAACACAGGTAGCAAAATAAACGTGCGTAAGCGCCGCAGCGGGTTCTGAACCCCCAACCCCCTAACGCCACGGTTAGGCCCTCTGGACAATGGGCAGGCGTTAGAAGGCGTTGCTTTGCGGGTGACAATTGGCTCCTTTAGCCGCCAGAGCAAAGAGCAGCGGGCGACGGCTTACTCTATACCAACATCGACTACGGTTGTTTAGAACATTGGGAGGTATAGTTTGGGGATGCGAAAGCTCTCCCTTATGGTTCCGACACAAATAATCAGCGGGCGATGTTTCGCTGCATGCGGGCACTGGTTGGGTAGGATTGAAAGGATGAGGGTAGTATAATTATACACCTGCAGGTGTTGACTAGAAAGAAAATAATCCTTCTCGTGTTTCTGAAAATTAGGCATGGTCACTGATACGGAGAACCAGCATACGTGTTTGGTGTCTGGGATGCGGGTACGCTTGTGGTTAATGGTATCTTCCAACAAAGGCCATTTCATTTTACCCGCCAGGAATGTCAGTGTATCAGCAGCACCGCCATTTAAGTAAACCTACCAGTAATAGCTATTTTGTGGAATTTTCCTTAACACTGATGGCAGCCACATATAGGTAAAACATCCCTGGTACAACTGAGTCACGTGCAAAGCGGTTGTCACTCTGGGGTCCACTAATCATTTTGATCGAGGCCCCTTCTCGTATGTAAAAGATGCGAACTAAATCCCCCTCCCCCCAAAAAACAAACAAACAAACAAACCAAAAAAAACAACAACCCAAAACCAAACAAAAACCCGAAAGAAACCCCCCCCCCCCCCCCCCCCAAAAAAAAAACCTGAAAAGGTCATCAGCTATATATATACTCTATACGTTACAGGTCATCAGCTATATATATACTCTACACGTTACAGGTCATCAGCTATATATATACTCTACACGTTACAGGTCATCAGCTATATATATACTCTACACGTTACAGGTCATCAGCTATATATATACTCTATACGTTACAGGTCATGGTTTAAAAATTCGTAATCCACCACGCTTGGTTTAACTCTGTGCCCACGAAACTCACACATGAATTACTCGATGTACCTGAAAAGTACCCATGACCCGCTACGTAGGAATACACAAGTTTCAGCTGTCGTCTGACAAAACTTGATGGAAGCTTCCCACTTTGCTTTGACTTTGAATTGAATTGAATTGACTCAGACGACTTGCGGTTCCTAGCCTACAACGAACGGGTCACTAAAACACGCACGGGTTTGAATCCCTGGGTAGACGCCAGCGACTTGAAAGAGCGAGGGCCTACACCAACGAAGAAAATGCTGACCGCTGTCCACTGACTGTCCCTCTACCCGGGCGAAAGCACGAGCCTGAAGGCAGCGTGCAACGGTGTCAGCCCTCTTTATCTTGGAAGAGGGGACGTGTTGTAAAAAGAAAATGTTGAAATAAACAATCTTGGGTAAATCATGCACCAACAGCGAGAAGTTCAAGATCCTCAACTCCAGTATCAGCGTCAGTGCTTCAAATGTGCCCGCCACTCGCACTGAATCGGATCACGCGTTGACAACCCGTCAGGATTTCAGCTTCTCGCCCTGCAGATTTTCGCCCCAGTGCACGGAAACATTAACATTAATTAACATCAGTGACGGAAATGTTTCATTCAAATGCAAACAGTTTGCGCTGCTTCGTGTGTTACGCACACTCTATTATTGTGGTCATTGTGACCGTTGTTGTTAAAAGTGACACAAAGTTACGGTTACGGAATCTGTTTCCTTACGGGCTGTGTTTACATTTCCTATTGAACCGGCAGTGTGTTTTTTGTGTTCGTTTTTGTGTCAGTGTTCAGTGTTTTTGTTGTTGATTTTGCCGTGTTGTTGTTGCTGGTGGTGGCGGTGGTGGTGTTCGCTGCTTGGTAAACGTTTAGATGACTTACTGTCCTGCACCGGGGTTATTGTAAAAGGAACTACTTCTTAAGCGCATGCAACACGGGATGTAAAACGCCTCGTGCACAAAAGTACACAGATTGCGTGCCTGTGCGAAGCATGCGCTTGGAATGCCGATGTCAGTTTTCACTGAAGTCAAAGATATGCTGGTATGGGGTGAAGGCTATTTTGGAGGGAACTCGTACAGGTCTATTTTTAGACGGACGTCACCTGAGGTCATGGGATTCCGGAAACGCCCGATAGCGCGTTCAAACCCTAACCAAACCCTAAGCCTAACCTGAACCCTAAGCCTAAAACTAACCCTAACCCTAATCGTCTAAAAATAAACCTGTACGAGTTCCCTCCATAATAGCCTCCCCCCTGGTATGGACGTGGTATAAATAATTTTCACAATGAGGTGCCCCCGATTACGGAAAATACACCACACTTGTTTGTTGATTTTGACTCGTTTGTTGATTTCGCTAAAACTCGTAGTTTTTCGGTCGAAATCAACAAACTCGTGTGGTGTGTTTTCCGTAATCGGGGGCACCTCAGTGTGTGTGTGTGTGTGTCCACAGGCTGTTCTGGTACATGTACAATCGACTCGGCCGGCGACTGTTTTGGGGTTTCACAGCGGAATGGCTGCCTTTTCAATGAAAATCTCCTGGTACGTTACAAGAAAAGGCAATAGGCAATTTCAACAAAACAACAGGCAATTTCCGCTCTCCCTTTGTGGGCCGGAAACAAGAGAAAGAATCTGTCACCTCGACTTCCCTCATTGTTTGACGTCACCAGCCGTTGGGCTGTGTGTGCTAAATTTACCGTCGTAGTTCCTGCTGAGCGCCACCTGGTTACCTACACCCTCAGTTACGTCCCCTGTGCTGTTGCGTCCCGCATCACCTCTGCAGGACGCCCTCGTTACACAATGGTCATCTGACTGGACTTTTCCCCGGGTTTTGTGATATGGCTGTTGTTCCAGGTTTAAGCTTTTGTTTTGCTTGTTAGTTCATTCGATTTTTTAAAAGAATTGTAGCTGCGTACGTTTCTGGAGATAGTTTAAAAGGTTTCTTTCCTTTTTAACCATATTTTTTCATCAGGTCTGATATTTTACCTTAATTTTGTATTTTTCTCAAGTCCTGTATTTTAAGCGCGCGCGCGTGCGCGCGCGCACACACACACCGTGGCACACACACCGTGACTACGGAATTTAGCATGGTAGACTATTTATTTTCAAATTTTGTGGTCCGAGCATTTCCAAAGCAGAGGGGGAGGAAGTCGGAGTACCCTGAGAAAACCCCCGACGATCGGCCCGAATGAACGGTGCCACATACGAGAAGGAAATAGTCCTTGTCCTGAATGGGACTCGAACCTGACTTCTCGCATTGGTGACGAAGTCTTAACCACTCGACCACCGACCGCCCCAGATACAGAGCACTGCAAAAGACTACTGGAAGAGGACAGAGCTGCCAGTTTTCGGCTTGTATGAGAGGCATATACACAACATTCTGTGTTTGTCTCTGCTTGAAGTAATTCCTTCCCATTCGCAACCAGCAAAGTGGCAGACAATCAATGAAACTGAGATTATGAAATTGTGTAATCGCCAGTTCGGCTTGAAAACCGAAGGCTCCGGTTACGCCTGAATGACCGACAGCTTGAGTCTAAATCAGATTGAAACCAGGGAAGCAGGTCAGACTTCAGCACCTGCCGACACGGTTGAGTGCCGAGAAGGACGCGATGACAAGGGTTATAGTTACCGACTACTTCCTTTTCGATAGTGGTGGAGATGTATGTGTGTGTGTGTGGGGGGGGGGGGGGGGGGGGGGGGGGGGGGGGTTCGAACATACTGACTAATAAAACGGAAGACAATACATTTATGAGCACAAAACCCCCAAAAGTCGATAACGAAACAAACAAAAAAAAAAAAAAGAAACAAATAAAGAATAAAAATAAATAAGGAAAAAAAAAAAGCACGGGGAAAAAAGGGGGAAAGAGAAAAAGATAGAGAAAATAATGATAAAATGTAAAGATGAAAAGATGGAGAAAAACACAAGAAAAGAGAAAAATTAATGCTGCCGAAAATATCAGTGTGTGAGAGAGAATGGTATCTATCACAAAGGAGACAATCATCATGTGCGCGCTGTTCAATCAAGAGTGAGAAGATTGCTCCGTTTTGAGTTTTCACCTGCAACTTCCCATCACAAATATTAAATACTCTGCAATATGTGTGCGTAATAGAAACGTTATTCTTTATATTAAAGGTATAGATATGACCTTGCGAACAATCCATGAAACTTGTCTTCAAAGACTATAGATCCGCGATAGCGTAGCGGATCTGTAGTCTTGGATGTCCTTGAAGTTGAGCCGTACCGACCACAATTCCGCCAATCGCTCTCCTCGGTACTAAGTCAGCGAATAACAAGATTCAAAATTTTGCCGAGTACGCATTTTCCGCCAGTCACTGAACGGTACTGCTCCGCCGAAAGAATGCCATTGACCCCTTTTCAGTGATTCCCCGCCAGACTTCGAGCAGCTGTTATGTGCGTGTTCTCATTCATTAAAAAAAAAAATCAAAGAAACGGATGCGGCGGGGGCGGGGACGAACAGGTGAAACCATTCGCGACGGAGGAAGAAAAAATGGAAGGGGGCGGGGGGAGGGGCGGAAAGAAATTACAACCTTTGCTCGATCATAGGAGTCGTCACAACGTCTTGAAAAAGCAGGTTCCTCGGCCTGTCATTCTTAACCTCTCACCCCCCCCCCCCCATCCCCGCGCACACTTGTCGCATCGAAGCCCTTCAGTTACTCCGGACTAAAAAAGGAAGGTGTGTGGGGTGGGGGTGGGGAGGAAGAAAAAAGGAAAGGCTCTTCTTTCGTATTTTCACGTTGCGCCGTTTCGTGACCTGGCTTAGTGCAAGTGTATTCCCATTTCGGATGAGAGCAGCGGCAACCGCCCCCCCCTCCCTCCCTCCCTGATCACCCGATCTCCCCACTTTTGCAACGCACCTCAACCACGGTTAAGTATATTTTAAAACACAATTTTTAGCCATCACAACCACAACTAGCACAGATGAAGTGAATGATTAAGAGAATGGGATGAACTTTCTCGTCTGTCGCTTAGACAGGAGGGTCTGAAAAAAAATCGACTGTTTTAGTGATTCCTTCAGCTCCCCGCCCCGCCCCCCCCCCCTTCCCTTTCACCGGTAAACGAAATGGTTAAACAAACAAACAAACAAACAAACAAACAAACAAACCAGCCCTATCATTTCCAAAGAAGAGATGCTGCTGTTTTGTGTTTTGTTTTGTTTTTGTGTGTGTGTGGGACGAAGCACAACAGTGCAATCAGTAAGAAACAGACTTTTCTGTCATCAGTTCCAAATTGCACCGACCGTATCAAACAAACAAACAAACAAACCAGCCCTATCATTCCAAAGAAGAGATGCTGCTGTTTTGTGTTTTGTTTTGTTTTTGTGTGTGTGTGTGGGACGAAGCACAACAGTGCAATCAGTAAGAAACAGACTTTTCTGTCATCAGTTCCAAATTGCACCGACCGTATCCCTCAGAAACCTTCAATCAACAGATTGGTAGACTTTCAACGTTCCCAAGTTCTCCGCTACTCCTCTTTCTCACAAAAGACCCTCTCCAACGACAGAATGACACTACAGACACGTCACTTGTCTCACCATAATTCTGTAAGGACATGTACAGATTTGGGGGCTGTTAGTTCCATAGGGGGCGCTCATCGTCGTATTTTATTAGCAGGTGCAAAAGTTGGATATCACAGTCCTTGAACCAGACGAGAACTGTCTAAGTCAAACATTCTTCTTTGTCACCTAGCAACGGAGCTACAGGTCTGTCTCCGTCCCTCCTCCTCCCCCGCCCCCCTCTCTCTCTTACCCTCTACTCCACCTACAAGATTTAATGTCTATATTCTGCCTCAAGGGCCCTCAGTACGCCTGGATGACAACGGTATCATCGAGTTTTCATACTTAGTCAATGGAGGCAACGGGCGGATAATGTCTGTTCTCGATATTTCTTCACCTGCCGACAGTTAGCGCATTCTCCGCAACACGGCGGGGTCTTATCGTGGTAGTCATGGTTTACAAGTGGTCTACTTTGAAACGGAGACAGGCAGGAAATCACTACTACACGCCTCTATGACTCTTCAACTGAACGGCCCTCCCGTAGCAGCGCACCTGTTGTTATGGAATGCTGGATAACGCCTTTTGATTGGCTGGCGGTCTGGATCAACGGGTATGGTGAATCGACAATGTCAAAACCCTTGTGTCGCCATGCACGTGTTCCGCCGCGGTATCGATGTTTTCTGGATGCAGTTTGAGAATAATATGCCCTTCACACTCACTAACACACCCTCGGCACGAAAGCAAGCAAGCACACACACACACACACACACACACACACACACACACACACACACACACACACACACACACATACCGTGCCGTGGCACACACACACACATACGGTGTCGTGGCACACACACACACACACACACACACACACACACACACACACACACACACACACACACACACACACACACACACGGCACACATGCGCACGCGCACTCACACTGATCCGTTATTGAATGTAAAATGTTAAGCATGACAGATAATCTGTAGAAGCATTGAATATCTGTTTGTCTGCCTGTTTGTCTGTCTGCCTGTTTGTCTGTCTGTCTGTCTGTCAGTCCGTCCATCCGGCGGCCATCCGTATAATTATGTCTGTCTGTCTGTCTCTCTGTCTGTCCGTCCCGGGCTGGCCGTGTGCTTCTCCGTCTCTCTGACAGAGACAGAGAACTACCAAAACTGCTACGAAGAAATGGCTGGTTCGGTACACCATACAAAAAATCCTCCACCCAACCGGCCCTCGCGTAACAGAGTTCTCAATGACAAACTCATGCACCTGTCTCGGAGACATTTTAATCTGCTTGCCACCGGAACCCCCCTCAAAGGAAACATCGTCGCCTGGAAAGTTAAGCAAATGTTGACAGTGTGGCCAGCCGGCGACAGGACACGAGCAACACGCCAACAGAAAAGCCACCTAGCATTCTTTCGTTCGGTGGGGCTTTGGCTGATCTCACTGAGGAGTCGGCGACCGGAAAAGTGGATCAGGCGACGATGCTCACCACACCGTGAAAATGGTTAGGGTAAAGCTAACTCGTGAACTCAACCAATGATAAATCTTCAAGATGCGACCTCGACCTTTGGCCACGTGACTGCAGTTAGGGTAAAGCACACAGTATGCGTGTTTGCGGGTACAGAAATGCGCAGAAGACCACCACAGCATTAGGGGCCTGTGCTCTACTGATTTCTGTAATAAAAAGTTAGGATCAAATTTGTTCTACCTTCCGCTATATAAAAAGCCTAATTAGACTAGACAATGCGAGAGGTCAGGTTCGAGTCCCACTCGGAGCAAAGAATTTTCCCTTCTCGTGCGTGGCACCGTTCATTTGGGCCGATCGTCGGGGGTTCTCTCCGGGTACTCCTGTCCCCCCCCCCCCCCCCTCTACTTTGGAAATTTTCAGCCTACAATATTTGGAAATAAATGCAATTCTGATTTCCTAAACTTCAGTAGCTGAGCTGACCCTCCGCACCACGTGATTGTAATGTGTTCACGTGTTCGTGTGTGAGAGAATGCGTGTGATTCACGTGAGCGTGCGTGTTGGGTTCAGTTCGCGGCACTTTTAGCCGATTCAAGTAAGTGGGAAAAGCCCATTTACAATACTCATTTATTTATTTATTTATTTATTTAAAGATTAAAGACAGTGTCCCAAGCTAGAACTATGCTCTTTGGTTTAAACAGTTTTTATTCATTTTAAACAGACAGAAAATTCACTCACACAATTTCGACCATACCGAGCACAACAAGTTAAAAACTTATGGATGTGCTCATAAGTACCAAAAAAAAAAAAACATTTGCGGCGGAGTATTATAAGATAGATCTGTAAGAGATAGAGAAGAAAGTGGATAGAAAGAATGACCAATAGATACAGTACAAAGAAAATGCAGTGGGATTGCGTCTGCGACGGCGGCAGCGGGCCGGCGACTGGTAATGGAAATCGGAATTTAGGTGTCAAAGCGACCTGATACTTCTATAAAGTGCTGTACAGTTTCAAAAATGTTTATATTGTCATTCAAAGGAAGACAGAACTCTGCTCTTTGTTTGTTTGGTACAGTATTGTACGAGTTTTTCTCGATAGAGAGGGAGCCGGGGTGGCCGAATGGTAGAGCGTTGGACTCTCAATGCTCGGGCCGTCAGTTCGAATCCCAGCTGAAACCAAATATTTGTACTGGTCTTTTTCTCGTTGCCCCGTCTTTGATATCACCCTTACGTGGTGGAAAGGGACGTTAAACTCCCAAACACCCACCCACCCACTCACCCCACCCACCCTCAGTTTAGTTCAGCTGTTCAGTCGTTCGCTTTTGTAAAATTTCAAATGCAGTTATTCAAGCTCTCTCTAAAGTTCTCTTGAAGTACCTTTTATTCTTCTTCTTCTTTTTAATCGATCATTTGGGCTGATCGTCGGGGGTTCTCTCCGGGTACTCCGGCTTCCTCCCCCCTCTGCTTTGTAGATGTTCAGCCCACAACATTTGAAAAATAAATGCAATTCTAAATTCCGAAATTCAAATAGCCGAGCTGACCCTTCGCACCACGTGATTGTAATGTGTTTATGTCCAGTGTGTGAGAGAATGCCTGTGATTCACGTGAGCGTGCGTGTTGGGTTCAGTTCGCGCGCTTTGAGCCGATTCATGAAATTGGGTTAAGCGCCTATATAACATTCATTATTATTCTCATTATTATTATAATTATTTAGTAATGTTAATAATAAATAAATAAATAAATAAATAAATTCAGTTCTAGAGCGCTTGTCCCTGCAAGGAGCAAACTCCAGGCGCCTCACAATTTAACTCTTTGACGACGGAGCGCAATTTCTGACACACGATTTCCTATAGGAAATCGTGTGTCAGAAATTGCGCTCCGTCGTCAAAGAGTTAAGAGACATAAAAGCAAAACACACGTGTGACCGAAGGTGATAAAAGCACATAAAAGACATTCATAAACACACTCGACAAAACTCAGCACGAAAACCTCCCCCTCAGTCCTCAGAATTTTTTTTTTTTTTAATGAGATTACAATCTGTGTAATCTGGAGCATTCTGACGGCAAAATTTCAGAACTGACCTGATTTCAAAGATTTTATTATTATTATTATTATTGTTGTTAATCGGAAACTTTCTCTTTTACCGTAACTGCGGTTGTGTAGACTGCGACAACATTTTCTAAAACGAAGAATGGGGAGGGCCGGGGTGGGGGTGGGGGTGGGGGAGGCGAACAGGTATCCTTGCCTCCCCCCCCCTCCCCCAAATCCCCCGGTTTCTACGCCAGTGACTCCGCGGAACACTAACAGTTTACGGTTTAGAACATCTTGCTTAACTCTACTACTATGATTAGAACGTCACCCCTAAGTGACTGAAAGTGCTATCGAAAGTGTCAGGGCCATAGAAAGTGACAGCGAGAGAACCACCACGCTCTTGTGAACCCCCTTGCACGCTGTCCGGCTGTCTTGCCCTTGTTAATTCGATCTCGTTGTTCAGACATCTTGTTCATATCTAATACCATGATTAGAACCTCATCGCCAAGTAACTGTGTGAGTTTAATGGACCATGGGAAGGGTCACGGACACAAACCGTGACACCGAGTCAGTACTACGCTTTTGTGAACTCCTACGCTGCAGTGTCCATCTTGTTTATATCTAACACTATGATTAGAACATCAGCTCCAATTGACTGTGCAAGTACAATCGAAAGTGTCAACGCGACAGCGACAGAACTTCGCTTTTGTGAGCTCCTCGCGCGCTGCTGTAACCTCTCCGCCAGGCAGGTGGCACGTGGGGGCATATCAGTCACGTGACCCTAGACACTAGCGAGGCGCGTGCCACCCGGCCGCTTTCCACCCGCTTTCACCCCCTACCCGTTGTTCGGCGGCAGCCCACCCGCTGTTTCCCCGCGTGCGCACGAAAGCTGTCTTGCTGAGTGGTTTTGTTTGACAGACTTTTCACTATCTGTGACTGAGTTCACGACTACAAAATAATGTAATTGTTGGTACGATGCTGGCGCAAAACTTTCCCCATGACTGCTACTCATTAAAATTAACCGAATGTTGTGAAGTTTTCATTTATTATTCAACACTGATTTGATCTTTTCACACACCCACACCCACGCGCACAAGAACACACACACACACACACACACACACACACACAGTTAGTTAGTTAGTTAGGGCTTAACGCCGTCACAGAGAGAGAGAGAGAGCGGACGAACGCACTCGAGCTTTATTTTCCAACGGAAGTGATTTAACCAAACAATGATAACTTTTCAATTTGCCGTTGCTACAATAAAGAAAGACCTACATAAGGCAAAGATAAACAGAAATGCGATAAAAGGAACAAAATATTAATAATAATTTAGCACGGCTAAAGTAACATGAGAGAGAGAGAGAGAGAGAGAGGATTTGTCAGCCCTGTCATAACGTCTTGCAAAGGTGTCAGCTACCTGAATTCACGATCATTCGAGGGGAGCCGGGGTGGTCGAAAGGTGGAGCGTTGGACTTCTAATGCTCGAGTCGTGAGTTCAATCCCGGCTGGGGCCAAATACTTGTCCAGGCTTTTTCATCTCTGCCCCGTCTTTGGTGTCACCCTATGTGGTGGTATGTGGTGGAAAAGGACGTTAAACCCCCCAAACACCCACCCACGATCATTCGAACCCCTCAACTGATAAATGAAATTCACACCAGCCGCTGACCTTGTTAAAGACTGTCACAAGCAGACGTGAACGTGTCGCCGATTAAAGTGTCCCTGAACCCCCATTTCGAAAATTTTACGGCGGAAAGGTTGGCTGTTTCTTAGTCCAATGCCGTTCTTTGCATGTTCGAAACCCGCACATGAAGCCGTTAATCCGCCTTAATGCACCGCTGTAGCAGACGACACGCGCCCGGTGAAGAAACACACGTGAAGCTAAATACCGCTGTTGCCGGTTACGAAGAGTCGGGTGCTCTCCAGCGCCGGAGACGCGAACAGTCCACCTGAGGTGGGCTACGCATGCGATGGCGAGCAACGTGAGCGTTTCGACCGGCGAAGATGTTCGCGATAAAATTAAATCAATGAAAGTTCCTCAACTGAAAAAATATCTGAAAGACAGGGGCGTGCGTTTAAGTGGCTACACAAAAGCGCCGCTTATCACTCTAGCCCTTGAAGCAGATCGGCAGTCGCTTCAACCAAGAGGTAGGCGGTGTAAAGGTCAAGTCGACCTTGTGGCTTGCCACTAATTTTTATTCAAGCACTTTGGCTGTTTATCAGTGCGAACTGAACTTTTGCTTGGAAATAAAAGTCTTTCTTTCTTGATTTTTGGTTCCATAACCATTGTGTTCAAACAATGTAGGTACCGGGACAGAATTTGTCCGCTTGTTCCCGGACGAAATGGCGGCTGCACACGCTAGGCCACCGAGACGGGTCGACGTTCTGCCTTCGAATCGCTTTTATCCACAAATTTCTTGAAACTTTTGAAGAAAAGGGCTCAAACTGAACGATCTCACCATTAGGTAAGACCGTCTCTGGGAATTTCTCCAGCTTATCTGATTTTCTCGAGCCATTTTGGCAGCCGATAGCAACGCAGTGGTAGTGCGGCATCGTGTGTGACTCGAGTATCATCATCATTAGCTTGCTTTACGTCCTATGGCTTTTGGCCCTTAAGGACAAGTTGTTCCTGGCGTGTGTCTTTGGCTGCTTGGCTAGGCGAGTGTCTTTGGGGTGTGTGAGGGCTGATTTGCTTAGCTTTGGTCAGCGACGAGACTCGAGTAGCCCACATGCCGAGTCTATCAAGCCTTGTCTCGGTCCAAAATCGCGCACGTTCACGCATGTTCACGCGCTATAACGAGAATCGGCAACAAGGCCAATAGCATGCAGCCCTCAAGACTGTCAGTCCAACATCAGCAGTGGCTGTGAGGAGTCTTGGGCCAGTTAGGAACCGCTCCTGTTGGATCTGCGCTGGATGAGCAAGAAGGGCGTGGCACCATCCAACATTTGTTACTTGGTTGTGTACTGGTCACTGAGAAGTTGTCTTGAAAATGTTTTGGTGCAGTTAGTAATTCGCATCAGGTTCATGTTTTATTTCTCGTGTATTTAAGTTCTTGGGTTGTTTCTTTATCATTAATGTTGTTCCATTTTACTGGTGCTGTTTTTATTACTTTGTTTTGTTTGTTTGTGTTTTATGACTTTTCCAAGCGGTTTGTAATTTTTTTTTTCGACGAACAAAACCTCTCTAAACAGATAACAAAAATAGTCACGAAGCGAGTGCTGTTAGTCACATACAAACTCGTGAGTTAGCTCTCGTCAGTTTCGACTTTTTTACAAACAAAAGAAACTAGCGATTTTCTGTATATTTAACACACAAATACTACTCTCTACCGAGGATGGGTGGGTGGGTGTTTGGGAGTTTAACGTCCTTTTCCACCACATAAGGGTGATATCAAAGACGTAGCAACGAGAAAAAGGCCAGCACAAATATTTTGGCTCCAGCCGGGATTCGAACTCACGACCCGAGCATTGAATGTCCAACGCTCTACCATTCGGCCACCCCGGCTCCCTCTCTATCGAGGAAAACTGGTACAATACTGTACCAAACAAACAAAGAGCATAGTTCTGTCTTCCTTTGAATGACAATATAAACATTTTTGAAACTGTACAGCACTTTATAGAAGTATCAGGTCGCTTTGACACCTAAATTCCGATTTCCATTACCAGTCGCCGGCCCGCTGCCGCCGTCGCAGACGCAATCCCACTGCATTTTTCTTTGTACTGTATCTATTGGTCATTCTTTCTATCCACTTTCTTCTCTATCTCTTACAGATCTATCTTATAATACTCCGCCGCAAATGTTTTTTTTTTTTTGGTACTTATGAGCACATCCATAAGTTTTTAACTTGTTGTGCTCGGTATGGTCGAAATTGTGTGAGTGAATTTTCTGTCTGTTTAAAATGAATAAAAACTGTTTAAACCAAAGAGCATAGTTCTAGCTTGGGACACTGTCTTTAATCTTTAAATAAATAAATAAATAAATAAATAAATGAGTATTGTAAATGGGCTTTTCCCACTTACTTGAATCGGCTAAAAGTGCCGCGAACTGAACCCAACACGCACGCTCACGTGAATCACACGCATTCTCTCACACACGAACACGTGAACACATTACAATCACGTGGTGCGGAGGGTCAGCTCAGCTACTGAAGTTTAGGAAATCAGAATTGCATTTATTTCCAAATATTGTAGGCTGAAAATTTCCAAAGTAGAGGGGGGTGGGGGGGGGGGACAGGAGTACCCGGAGAGAACCCCCGACGATCGGCCCAAATGAACGGTGCCACGCACGAGAAGGGAAAATTCTTTGCTCCGAGTGGGACTCGAACCTGACCTCTCGCATTGTCTAGTCTAATTAGGCTTTTTATATAGCGGAAGGTAGAACAAATTTGATCCTAACTTTTTATTACAGAAATCAGTAGAGCACAGGCCCCTAATGCTGTGGTGGTCTTCTGCGCATTTCTGTACCCGCAAACACGCATACTTTGTGCACACCCTCAAAAGCCCATTTATAGGGCTCATATAGTGAAAATGGCAAGATAAACGGTCGTTTTTAACGGTGACGCGGACGGAGAAAAAATTCACGGAGACCACCACAGCATTAGGGGCCTGTGTTCTACTAAAATCTTTAATAAAAAGTTAGGATCAAATTTGTTCTACCTTGTTCAGCAATTTTCCTAGCCTATTGGTGACGAAGTCACGTAACCCCTAGACCACCAACCACTTGTACACGCTTCCCCGTCGTCAGCCCGTACATGGCTGAAAACGTTTCCAGACTCATCAGCGAAGTTTGATTTGCAGGGTCGCTGTGAGGCAAGCTGGCCGTATCAGTGACGCAGCAGGATAGTAAAAATACAACCCCTCTCTATCAGACGTTGCTGACTCCGACCTTACTCCGTGACCATATGGACAGCCCCGGTGTCAGAGTTCGCGCAGACACCACTTGGTGTTAAATGGTTATTGATGGATAGTGGGGGTTCTTTGCCTCCACAATAACATTGGCCGTTTAAAGAGATTTATTTTGTTGCACTGGAGATAGTACAGAAAAACAGCTCGAGCATAAACAAGACGTACTTATGACATGCTCAATAAAAATGAATAACATTAGCATGATAATAATAATATTTACAGGGCGCCTATCCCCGAGGAACGAGCTCTATGCGCCTTACAATCTAAAGCCTAAAAAAAAAATCACTCAATGTACACTACGTAAGAACAACAACAACAAAAAAGAAAAAAAAGAGCACACACACACACACACACACACACACACACACACACACACACACACACACACACACACACACAGAGCTGAAAAAAAGGCAGAGACCAAGATAAAAACCCAAGAACAAGTACCAGTGATAAAACCCAAAACATAAGAACAGATTAAAATGAGACAGATAAAACCTAAAAGACAGCAGTGGTAAGGAGCTAAAAGAAAGACTGACACTATAACTACAAGACTTGCATACGATGCCACCCATTGCACATCAGATGTATGTCATGACTGAACTCTTTTTTGGAAAAAAAAAATATTGTAGATGTCCATAATCTCCCCTGGAGGTGAGGACGTTATTCGTAATGTTCAGAGGGGAAAAACTGCCTCTTACAAAGCTCTGAAGTTGTTAGCAAAATAGACAGACGTGCCTTTGGGCCATTGCGATCATGTTTTTGTGACTTTGCGGCTTCTAATTGTAGAAGTAGAAATATGACTTTCTTTGGCCGCACACTTCCATATCTGTACTACAAGTCGCTCGACAAAGTCGCTAAAAATAGGCACCAATCAGCGCTGTTCAGCTGGTCTTCAGTCCACAACCAAATAACGTCGTCTGCTTTAGTACGCTGTACGCTTTCACGGACGTAGAACATCATAATTATACGCCAACCAGTTTCTTTGTCTGTGCATGTGTGTTGCCTTGTCAAAAATCCACGACGTTCAGCTGAGATGAACCTCATCCCGGGGCGAGGCTCAAGGACAAGGTCAAAATCATCCCCACTCCTGTCACGCCCCATTGAATGGAGTGTCACACCAGAGATCCAGCTCATGGACAAAGAGGCCTGTCAGCTCCACGGAAAGAACGTTTTCTATGGACAGTGGAGTCGTGTAGCTGGCGTAGTACATTCCATCCACGTAAATATGAAGCGAGAGACAAAGAAAAGAAGGCAGATGACTTTCGATACACTGACGTGTTTCACGTTGCGTATCACGTGGCAGATATTGTGTACTTCTGACCAGTGACAGGAAAAATACCTGTCCGCCGCTGGCGGACAAACAATCCGAGGGCAGTAGGAAAAGCAAGACGCTGGCTGCGACGCACTCTTTCGTGACGCAACAAGACACAGCTCTATACGTAACGACACCACAAGTTACATGGTAGGGACTGAGCTAAAGTGCTGTGATCACTCGCTAGGCAGAAAAGCTTTGTTTTGTTTGAATTTTTGTTCGCACAGACAGTAGTGTATTGTGTTCAGGACGAATTAGGGGACCTCCCCCCCCTCACCCCCCCCCCCAGCTCTCTTCGCCTCTGTTTTGCCAATGCCACAAATCAAACTACTGACCGAAAACGCCAACCCAGCAACTCACCTCCAGGAAAGTAAGATTCGTTGCCACAATGTCAATCTGGAAATCGACCTCCAGGCTGAATGGAAAGTTGTCGGTGATCTCATAGCCATTCGGGCTCCAAGAACCATTCACACGAGCGGTGATCACGGTTGTGTTGGTCCCTCAGAAATCAAAACGAGCATCAAAATGGAGGAGATTGTCAGTTTTCCCAGCGAGGTTGACGGAGAATCTGCCAACAAATAAAACAGAAGCTTACAAGGAAGCAGAGAAGTCACAGAGACCCGTCAGAACCCACGCAGACTGACACCACAGAATAACAAATCAGAGACATACATAACATGTTATGTATGTGTCTGAACAAATGAAATAAGCAGACAGATATGTTAACATCCTCTCTCTCTCTCTCTCTCTCTCTCTCACACACACACACACACACACACACACACACACACACACACACACACACACACACACACACACACACACACACACCTTGTTGAGCTGACGGGGAAGGCTCGAAGACACACAATCCAGCCAGGTTGTGGTGGCCGAGGTATGAAGAAGTTATCATAACTGTTCACCTTTTGACACAAAATTGTGAAGAGCATCATGTGGATATGAAAAAAAAAAAAAAATCTGCCTGTGCTGAGATAGGCTACATATTCTCTATATCACACGTTTCATTTGCAGATGAAAATGGGTGCCTCACAAGAACACTCTCTGACTCTCTGTCTCTGTCTCTGTGTGTGTCTCTCTCTCTCGTATAACCAATGTTCGTTCCTCTATGTGTATTTCCTTACCATTCTGAAGCAGGAAAAAAAAAAAAACAAAAAAAAAAAAAACAAAACTAACCAAAAAGTCCCTCCAAATTTTCTGCGTGCAGTGTCCTTCGTCCTTGACCCACTGACCGGTTGCCAGGCAGCGGATCGTGGTGTCGTTGCTGGAGTACATGGTGTCAGGGTCAAGGCAGTATATGGTGCCCTCCAGTGCAGACGGCAGGGTCAGGTGCCAGATGACGTACGTGCTGTTGGTGTCGATTGGGGCGTCAGAAGCTCGGCATGTAGACTGAGACATCATGGACTCTGTACATTTGAAACCAATCAATCAATGAATCGATAAAATTACTTTATTGTCCTCAAGGGGAAAACCACAAGTGAAATACTCTCTCTCTCTCTCCTCTCGGAAGTTCTTACATGGCGTACAGCCAATATCATCGACACATGCCACGTATGTTTTGATTTGTTTATCATGTCATGTATGTTTTGATTTGTTTATCATGCGTACTTTTCTCTTCCTCATTTCCTCTAGATAGTTAATACTTTTGTTTTGTCTTTTTCTCTCTCTTTTTTTTTTAACCCTTTTACGTAGAATAGCAGGACAGCTTGTAAGACAGGCAGCAATGCCTAAATGCTCTATTCTAAATAATTATAAAAAAAAACAACGTTTCATCATCATCATCATCATCATCATCTCTCTCTCTCTCTCTCTCTCTCTCTCTCACACACACACACACACACACACACACACACACACACACACACACACACACACACACACACACACACACACACACACCATGTCCGTAGGTTGCAGTACAGCAAAAGAGAATGGCAAAAAGATCTGTACCTATTCACATGGATGAAACCTTTTAGCTACACACTGGATTTCAGTCTGATCATTTTGGTCGAATAAGAAATTCCTTATTTCTAAAAACAATGCCTCCTCCCCCTCCCCCCCCCCCCTCCGCCACGCCCCTCGCCCTTCGCCCCATTCATCAGCATATTTGACTTCCCTCAGCAGTGTATCACGAGGGGGAGACGCGCGCTCTGAAGCGGGAGGAAACAAACAAACAAGCAAACAAAGAAAGAAAGAAAGAAAGAAAAGAAAGAAAGAAAGAAAGAAAGAAAGAAAAGAAAGAAAGAAAGAAAGAAAGAAGAGAGAGAAAACAAAAAGTAGCGAGCTGTCACACTTTAACACATCTTGAGCAAATCGGTGTACTGTGCTATGTTGCTTGACACACCTTTTAACCCCCGAATGGAAATTACAAAGACATGGAAGTTCGAATTCATCAGCGAAAAAAAAAAAAAAAAAGCCCCAAAACACACACACACACACACACACACACACACACACACACACACACACACACACACACACACACACACACACACACACACACACGCACACACACACGCACGCACGCACGCACGCACACACACACACACACACACACACGCGAAACTACACGCCTCTCACACTCTACGGTCGAAAATGGCACAAAGTAATTAAAAGCAATTTCAACGTTAAAATTAAATAACCGCAATAACAACAACAACAAGAAAATTAAACCTTGTACCGCATACCTACTCAGAATTGTTAAATCATGGATACTTCTGGGGGGAAAAAGGGGAGCTATGATCCCATCACACCCAAGACGCTTAGGTCCTTTATCTAGATGACGGCAATACTGCAATTTGTAAGTAATGTAAGTTCGTGTGTCTGGTCATTATACTCACGTGTGTTTGTCCAAACTGTGATACCACCCTCACCGCTAACATCGCCATCTGTACTGTTTGGCTGTAAGTAGCATTCACCGGACAGCATTTCGAAGGCGGCAGAGTCGCAGTCCGACCGTTTGCTACAAGTTCTGACGCAATCAATCTCGGATTTTGCTGACGCCATACTGACGTAACTCGTCACTGTCCGGTTCCTTTCAGCACGCCATACAGATTTTGACGTCATTGTGGCGCTGGACTTGTCTCGGAAAACCGCGAGGGAAAGCGCTAAGAGAAGTTTGAAAGATGCCATTAGTGAGACTTAGTAGGGCTTCGTACGGAGAACTTCGTTGAGCAGCGTAACCCACTTGCATGTAAATTAGGCACGTTACGGGTACCATTAGCTAATCGCAGCGCGTTAGCAGCTCGCGGCCTCTGCCGTGTGAGCCTAATTTACATGTAAATGGGTTACGCTGCTCAACGAAGTCCTCCTTACGAAGTCCTACTAAATCTCACTATTATTCCGTGTATTTG
Source organism: Batillaria attramentaria (assembly GCA_018292915.2). Classification (NCBI taxonomy): domain Eukaryota; kingdom Metazoa; phylum Mollusca; class Gastropoda; family Batillariidae; genus Batillaria; species Batillaria attramentaria. The sequence goes on along the minus strand of JACVVK020000036.1, from coordinate 702,107 downwards.
AACGTTCTGAACAGAAGGTGCTTATTCGTCCTTATTTCCTCTTTATCTTTCTTTTGAAATATGTTCCTTAGCCACGTGAACACTCAGCTATTAGTGCGGAGCCGTGGGTTTTGTCAAACCATCACCATCGTCATCTTTCGCACTTCGTATCAGAGTATTTCCTATAACATGGCTTCCGCAGTTTCTTTGGTTCAACGCTGACACTTGTGCTGTTCTCGCCTTACTAAGATCATCAAGCGATTGCCAAGAACTCAAACCGGTTCTGACGCGAGGCACTGGTAGTTATAATGTCGACGATTCCTCACGGGGTGTAAGTCAAAATGGACATTAGTCTTTCCGGTGTTACTCTGCTTCATAGGTTTCGACGATGACTGCACTCACGACAAGCCGAATGTTTGAAATAATTATGAGCATCCACATATCTTTGTATTGTAGTAACGCGTTAGTAAACTCCGTTACATGGTTGATAAAAGGCCCCTTTCTCAGTTCCACGCCGTCGGGAACACTAGGCGTTACTCAAATTTGCAAACAGAAACATTCGGTGCTACTGCTTGGAAAAACGCTGTCCTCTCGATGCTACGTTTGACGCGGAGTAGCACGGATAACACTCGCATCTATCTTGATTACATCCCGTGTCCCTGCCGGACTTTCAGTAGTGCTAGCGGTAATTAATAATTGTCCTGATCGGGAACAGGGCCCGTATGTAATAGTCGAGGTTAGGGCTTATAGCCCCGGGTTAGAGTCTAACCTCGAACTAAACTAGCTCTAGGGTTAAATTTTCTGTTGTTTTGTTTTTATTCAGCAAGCGGGCCCATTCCAGCAAGGTGCCTAAGCCGTTATGGAAGGATGTTTTTCCTTTCTTCGCTTCTTTTTTTAATTTAATTTTGCTTTTGGGTTTCTTTCGTCCTAGTCTGGGTTAGGCCGGTAGCCGTGGGTTAAATTAACCTCGACTTTTACATACGGGCCCTGGCCTCTCCGAAAAACCAACATCACGTGGAAAGGAGGTAAACTACAGCTAAGACAAATTGACGCAGGACAAACTAATTAGCTTCTCACGCGCTCTTTTATTAAACCAGAACCGTACCGCCAACAAAGGCAAATTAAGGTTTGTTAAAGTCACACACGAGAGCAGTTGGTGTGCCAAGTGTTAATACTTTATGACCACCAGGAGAGGGACGTCGATGCATTTTAATGATCGACCTCTTCATCCAGATTCTCATTTCTGGAAGGCAGGACTTATATAATCATTTTGTTTCATTAATGAACCGCGTCTGACGAAAGACATGTTTGACAAAATGAGTCCATTTAAACAGATGAGGTCAGAATCAAGTCTGCTGTGTATATTTTAAAAGAACAGCAGGCAGAGAGAGAGAGAGAGAGAGAGAGAGAGAGAGAGAGAGAGAGAGAGAGAGAGAGAGAGAGAGAGATGATGATGATGATGATGATGAAATGTTTTTGTTTTTTTTTTAATTCAGGATAGAGCATTTAGGCATTGCTGCCTATCTTACATGCTGTCCTGCTATTCCACGTTAAAGGGTATGAAAAAAAGACAACGACATCAAAACAAACAAACAATTAATAAAAAAAGTAAAAAAGCATAAACTATCTAAGGAGAGAGAGAGAGAGAGAGAGAGAGAGAGAGAGAGAGAGAGAGAGAGAGAGAGAGAGAGAGAGATTTTTTTATGGTTTACTTTGAATACAAATTAAAAAGGGGCAACAAAATTACTACATGCGCCAGCCGAACGAAACCAGTGCGGTTCGCGAGGTGTGTGTGTGTGTGGGGGGGGGGGGGGTAGAGGGGGGGGGGGGAGGGGATGGGGAGAGGGGCCGGGGGAGGGAGGGGGGCTTTTTTAGAAGCAAAAGTCAAGCCAAGTGAATTGTACGTTATAATACACGATGGCGGTAGTTACGCCCTCCATGGATCTGGGCTGCTGTAGCGTGTAACTGGTGACTACAATGTGCTGTTCATCCACGCTGATCTGTAAAAAGAATCAATGAATCAAGAAAGGAAGGAAGGGAGGAAGGAAGGGATGGAAGGAAGGAAGGGATCTATCAGACACCCGGTTTTGTCAGGCGCGTAGGAAGATGCTGAGAGGAAGGGGGGCCCACACTAAGTCGGGTGAACAATACGGCCGGGGTGAAGAAGGGGGGGGGGGTGAGGTTTGTGTGTGTGTGTGTGTGTGTGTGTGTGTGTGTGTGTGTGTGTGTGTGTGTGTGTGTGTGTGTGTGTGTGTGCGTGTTTTGACTGCCAAGGATTGTGTCCTGCGACAGCAGAGCAGGGGGGGGGGGGGGGAGGGCCCCCTCTCCTCTTATCAAAAGCAAGGGAGGGGGGGGGGCAAAGATATTCGGGCCCCCCTTCCAATAATCGAACGGGGGCCTGGGCCCCCAGGGCCCCCGTGGTTCCTACGCCCCTGTTTGTGTGTGTGTGTGTGTGTGTGTGTGTGTGTGTGTGTGTGTGTGTGTGTGTGTGTGTGTGTGTGTGTGTGTGTGTGTGTGTGTGTTTTTAATGAGTCTTGAATATGCTTTCTATTTCTATTACCTTGTACCGAGTGTACAGGAAGCTGAGACGGAAGGAAGGGGTGGAAGGAAGGAAGGAATCTATCAGACAGCCGGGTTTTTTGTTTTGTTTTTGTTTTAAATGAGTCTTCAATAATTATGCTTCTGTCTGATACACAACCATCTTGGCTGCACTACTGAACGATTTCACCCATACTAAACTCTGTTTCTATTCAAATAAACGCCACTTTCGGCTACCTTGTACCGAGTGTACAGGGGGCTGAGAAAGCCAAGCGAAAGAGCGTCAGCCTTTCAATGCTCGGGTCGTGAGTCCGTTTCTCAGTGGCCCGTCTTTGATATCATCCTTATGCGGTGGAAAAGGACGTTAAACCCTTGAATACCCACCTAACTCATCATGTACTAAGTGAACCTTCGATCTAAACTTTGACTTGCTTCTCACATGTCTAATCTTCACCGAGTGAACGTTCACAGATTCCATACGTAGTTGTTGTTGGTATGGTTGGTGGTATTTATTTTTGATTAGCGCAAACTGAATTTTATTTTAAAATCATTGTTTATTTCATTCGAAACGATAAGGATCTGCTGCCACACGATTCTTTATATTTCATCGCGAAGTCGTGAAGAGATTTCATCGTGACCGGAAACGCCGTGTAACGGAGTACGCTAGGGACAGAATTTCTTCCTCGGCTCGTGTCGCGAAAACTCTCACCATCTTGGTGTTTATCTGACGGATGGGTTTTCAAGTGTTCCTAGAACAACTCTCCATTGTAGCATGATGTCCAAAGTTTGCAGTGACGACCGTAAGTACGTGTAGCGACCATGCCCTAATATCATCGACAATCCGCGAAGCACCTCCAGTGCTGAAGCCGTGACACGCGCGATTTGGCAGACCCCCAGCTGTAGGAAGGGTGGGTAACTCTTACAGAAGTGTCGCAGTTACCGCGCCTGAGAGGGACCCGACTGTGATTTGGCAGTTCATGTAACAATGTTATCGTACACAAATTTAGACCTCTGCAGTTTGAAGGAGATTTTGTGACACAAATCAGCCGCTTAAACTGTTTGAGCATCTGGAAAATACGGCAAACTCTCTCTCTCTCTCTCGTGTGAGCTGTGCACTGATCTTGTTTCTGGTTTTGCATTACTCTATTTTGTTTTGGGTGCTCAGTGTTGTATGATCTTCTGTGCTTTTTGCCGGCAGTTTTTTTTATTTTTTATTTTTTAGCAACGGCAGTTTGAAAATTAACCATTGTGTGGCAAAATCTTCTCCGTTGAAAAATGAAGTTCGTTCGTTCGTTCTCTCTCTCTCTCTCTCTCTCGTCGAGCACTATTCAAGGGCAAGAGGTAGAACCTCATAAACTTCGCTTTAATCTTTTATGAATTTAAACTGAAAGCTGCCAGTATGCGACCCACTAAATGCACTTGCTCCTGTGCGATGATAAAAGGCTCCGTTTGACAACACAAGGTGTACACTTGCTAAGGCAATTTTGACTGCTGTCTGCAAAACAAAAACAAACGCTGGCTGACAACAGCAGCAACAACAGCAACCAACCCCCAAAAAACAAAAAAACCGATCCCCCCCCCCACCCCACACATATACACACCACCACCAGACACCCCTTTAAACCTGTCCACACTCTCCCTTCCCCTCAAAACCTCAAAACAACAACAACAAACAAACAAACCCACAGCAACCCCCCAAAAAAACAACAACAACAAAAAACACAACAACAACAACCAAAAAACCAAAAAACAAACCCAAAACCCAACAACAACAAACCCCCAAACCCAACAACAACAACAACAACAACAACAAACAAAAAACAGAAACCAACAACAACAAGAAACAAACAAACAAACACACAAACAAGAACAACAGCAACAAAACACCAAGCAAAAACAAAAGACCAGAAAAAGGCTTGCATCCAGCGTCAGACAGTCTGACGATTCACACGAATGTCGATCAACAGGAAAATCAGAAGCCAGAAATGACAGTGGTGTGATTTTTCGACTCGGCCTCAAGCAACGCCAAATCGCAATGACGTGCGTTTTGTGTGAGAGGGATCCGAGCTGCTTGTGATCTTTCCGCGACAGTGTTGTGACAATGCTCACACCCTTCCAACCACGTGGCCAAATCTCATACCAGCTTCCGCAGTTTTCTTTGATCAAGTAAAAGATTCGGATTTTGCAGTACAGTCGTAGTGGTGTGTGATAGCTGTCATGTGCGTTAGAGCGGAGGGGAGGTGCGTGTTGTGTATTGGCGACTCGCTTCTAAGCGACGAGACTTTCTCGATGGGTGAAGTCGCGTGGCCAAACCGGTTGAGCGTTGGGCTCAAGATCGGAAAAGCGAGGTTCAGAAACAAAAAACAACAAAAAAACAACAACAAACAAAAACAAACAAACAACCACCCCTCCTTAAAAACAGCGCAAAAACAAAACAAACAACAACAACAACAAAAATGTACAAGCTTTTCTCCCCCACTGCACCCTTTGAACTTCACTCTCCCAGTGGCAAAAGAAAAGTAACAGAGAGAGAGAGAGAGATGTTAAAAAAATAAAGAAAAGAAAGAAAACCAGCCCCCGAACAACAACACACACTCTTAACTCAATTCCTACCAAGTAAGTTTGGGGTTGTGCGCCAGTGGCATCAAAAAAAAAAAAAAAAAAAAAATCCGATTTGATTTGTCTACATGGATTTAAATTTAGTGAGAGTGTTGCACTTTGATCATACATGTACTCGTGTTTGCTGCAATAAGAGCCGCCAAGGAACCGTTAATTTTCCATAATTTTCGCATTGAAGGGCAAAAAATGAAAACAAGTAAAAAAGGTGGGCCCGGATACCGGTGCGCAGTCTTAATACGCATCATCCCCAGCCCGCCACAATGGCCCCAATGGATGTCCTACCGGCGCTCGTCACAGAAACGGAAGGTCATCATTTCAAGTGTCTCCGTACTGTGTGCGGAGTGGTGACCACCTCAAAGAGGCTCGACAGTGATGTGACTAGAAGATCAAGTCCGCCTGATTTCAGTCCTGCTCTAGTGATCAGATTCCAGTTCCAACTCGCAGTGATGTGCGACTGAGCTTGGAGTCATCCGAGCGTAACGCTGTGTGCTGTTTTGTGTATTGGCTATCACTCGTCCACCTTGAGGAAAGCGAGCTGCACATACGCCTACAATACACACCACACGTTAGATCCATTGTGCTAGCGATGCTATGCTGAACCTAAACACCTCCCTAGACCAGTCGGTGGAAGGCGACGTCCGCGTTGCAATGACGTGTTAGCTTGGGGATACAACGTAGCAGAGATGTGCAGTTTGTGTATTGGCTACCTACTGCCACCGAAAGAGGGAAGCGGCGAACTTACACCTGCTTGGACTACACCACACGGTGGACTCCGCGCCGATTACTCCGCGCCGATTGCGCTAGCGAGACAGTGTTGAAACACTTCTTTGTGCACCACACCGCAGATCAGTAGGCGGGTCCAAACCCGACTAGCTATGACGTGTTAGGCTCTGATGCAAATCAGTAGATGAGCAGTTTGTGTATTGGCTACCAACCGCCAACCAAACTGCTGACTACCTGGTACACACCACACAGTAGGGATCTAGCAATACAGTGCTGAAACTTACACCTCTGTGCGCCACACCGCGGATACGATCATAAAGCCGAGTGGCGATGACGTATTACGCTATAATGCAAAGTGGTAGATGTCAGTGCAGTTTGTGTATTGGCTACCAACCGGCCGCCAAACAAACTGCTACTACCTGGTATACATCACACAGCAGGTTAGGTCTAGCAATACAGTGTTCAAGCTTACACTTGTGCACAACTGACACCGCGGACACGATCATAAACCCAAGAAGCCGGCAACGGACGTGTTAGCTAAAACACAAAGCGATAGATCGCAGTTTGTGCACTGACCACTAACCGGCCACCGTCAACCAAACTGCTACTACCGGCTGTTACACACCACACAGTAGGTTAAGAGCTAGCGATACAGCGTTGAACTTAACACCTCCCTTGTCCAACACACGAATAGATACTAGCAATGCAAATCTGAACCTAGCACTGCCCATCTGCACCTCACCGTGGAAAGGGCAATAAATGTAACATCAACCTAGCGATGAAGTGTTAGCTTGGAAATCACCTGTAACACAAGGAGATGCGCAAATAGTGGACTAAGAAGGCGATTTGCGACCTTCTGGCAGTGTCATGGTCAAATTCACACCACTCACGATAAAAGATAAATGCGGTAGTGTTTGGTTTTGTTGTTGTTGTTGTTTTTTTTTGTTGTTTTTTTGGTTTTGTTTGGTTGTTTTTTGTTTTGTTTTTTTTTTTTGGGGGGGGGGGGGGGGGGCATTTTCTCAGACATTACATCAAATCAAATTTGCCAAGACCGTTTTTAATTTTGGAGACCCGACTCGCGAACACTTTCTTTTAATTGCGGGGGGGGGGGGGGGGGGGGGAGAAGGAGGGGGGAAGAGGTGGGGGGGGGGGACTTTTTAGAGCTGATTTACCATGCCATAATTACGGATCGATTTAGTCTGCCACTGCAAAACTATCACAATGTATTTGTTTCACCCTGAGCGTTACCATAAGGCTGTACTTGTTCATGCTCATTCAATGTTACGTTCCTACAACTTGTGTCGCAATCACAGACGTATAGAGATAGACGCACCGCCGCACGCTGCTTGCGAGTGTCGCTACGCGTCGGCCATCTTGCTGATACCACTCAGAGGCTCTGTGTATAGAACGCCTCGTTCGAAATACAAAGTTCTTTAGAAAGACGTCATCAGAAATGTGACGTAAGATAAAGCGGACCAGTGCTATGCGCGCTCACTCTCTGGGGCACAGAGTCTTTCAGTGGAAAGTACCTCTGTGCACAGTGGGGAAATGGCGCTCACTGCGCTACCGTGACGGGCCTAAATTGTCTCGGTGCTCTCAAACACAAGGTCGCGCACTATGTCATCCTTGACCAGCTTTGAACCCAGAGGGATCCTCAATGGCGCAAGTGATGGCAGGCTGTCTTCAGAGTGAAAGTAGGCGTGTTTCTGAATCAGAGACATACATAACATGTCTCTGTCTGAATGGACAGATCTATTATTACATTCAGTCCTAGAGCACGGGTGTGTATGCTTTTGTAATCGTCTCTAATTCCACCACAAGGCAGGTACGTGATCGTCTGCACCGTGCAATAATACTTGCCTGCAGAGTACAACACCTTGGCCTGTCAGAGTGCAACCCCCTTGCCGTTTACTCACATCCTGTTGGATCAGTGTACCACGTAAACAGTGCCATCAAATCGCAACAATAATTGTCCGCTGGCAAAGATTTTGCCCAAACCAAAAGTGGTCGGATATTCAAGACTTCGTTTCAAATCGATTCATATGACACACAAGTCTTCGCTTTTCTAAAAAAATGTCGCCATTTTTTAAAATGGCGCTGGGTGTAAGCAGTCACATTTTCACGCCCCGCCGAAAAGGGACTGCACTCTGGAGTCTAATGCGCGCTATGTAAACAGCTGATAGCGTCTGAGGCGCGTTCAGTTGAGCTAGATATCTAGGTCGACGTAGCGATCGCAAAAGGGAGAAAGATAGCAGTCAACTGAACGGCGCTAGCGGTGCGAGCATTTTCAAAATGGCGGAAAGCGTGAGCGTTGGCGTTGTGAAGGAACTTCTTAAACAAGAACTTTGCGATAATGCTGTTGAGGGGGCGATCGTAAGCATGATGCAAGTCACAGACAAGTTGTTTTGCATGTTGAGTGAAGAGAAGCAGGCCAAAGACAGCCGAAACCTAGACTGACGCGCATATGAAAGACTTCGTCAGTTAAGCAACAACCAGCGCTGAGCGTGAACGCTGAACGCGAACAAAGGAAACGCTGGCTTAGAAATGATTTATGAACGTCCCTAACAGGATTCAGCAAATTAAACTGGATAATAAGTTGGTACAGATCAAGCCTGATACACAACGGTCATATCATTTATGATGCGGTCCCCATCGATCTTTAAAAATCAAACAGTTGAAAAAAAATGAAGCCACACACACGAACGGACGCCATCTTGAAATGAGACGCTAGCCGAAGCTAGCACCTCTGCGGGGTTCTACTTTTCCTACGCTAGGGGCTAGCCTGGCTACGCTCAACTGAACGGCCGCGCTAGCTTTCCTCGCTTTCCTACGTAGCCGCTAAGCTAACTGAACGCGCCTCTGCAGGCCAATGCTATGCGCGCTATGTAAACAGCTGGCACTTCCAGGTATTAGCAACATGGCGCGCGGCGGCGACACTTTTCCGGCACCGCGGTGCGTCTAGATCTATACGTCTGTGTCGCAATAAACTTGTTTCAGCCAAACTTTTTAGAGGGTACCTGGGCTGTTTACGATTGACAAGAGCATGGTGCCCATAAACGAGTGCAAAAAATTACAGCCCGTGCTGTCGGCGGTAGCTGCTACGATATAAACCCAAATGTGCATCTGCTGTTCTGATGTATATGTACATCGTTTTTGCCGAGCATTCGGAGGCAATATATTCCAGTCATGTGACCCCTATTTTTTCACTCACACACACACACACACACACACACACACACACACACACACACACACACACACACACAGCTCCAGGATAGTGTTTGGAGGACACCCTGAAGACTTTCTATTTAGTCCTTCAGAGTTGCTCATCCTAATCTCAGGTCAGAACTCAGACCGAATAATCAGTCCAACAAAAATAAGGTGCCTTGCGTGATGCGTAAGCGGGCTGAGTACTGAACTGATCCGTCCAGCCAGTCCCGGTGTAACTGGACTAGGCCAGTTTAAACCCGGGTAGTTTCTGGCCTAGGCCAGTTTCTACCCCCCTGGCCCCGAATCTACCCCCCCCCCCCCTCTCCGGTCTGAGCTAAATTCGAATTCGTGGTACTGAGCTAAATTGACAATTTCAAGATTCAAGAGTTTTATTTCCTTTTTCCCCTTTTGGGGTATGGAGGATACAAAACAAATCATACAAACCAAGACCACATAATTATACACAGAACGATATGACAGAAGATACATGTATATGTACAACATACACTCTCGCCGTATACCATGGCTGACATAGTGCTACGGTTTAAGCGAAGAATGAATTTGAGTGCTTTTAAATGCAGCTTTTCCATGAGCGCTAGGTTTTCGTGGCCCCCATATTTCGCATCCGTACAGAAGAACGGGGACTACCATCTTGTGATACTAATCGAGGATACCATCGACGATAACATCGATGGGGAGATTTTGACGCCTGGCAGTCTGTAGTATCTTATGCACTCCTCATTGAACCAAGCCTGTTTGTTTTTGGGTCTGCCGCGGACGCCGCTGGCGCGTGTCTTACACGTGCCGAGGGTGTTTCGAGCGGTGTCAAGGAGGATTGACACTAGACGAGTGTTGATCGCATTGGGATGGGCGTTGGAGTCAATGAGGTCGTTGAGAGCCTGAACGTCGCGCGTGGCTAGATTAGTTGCGTGCGTCTGCTTTGCCGCTATCCCATCGCCTAATCCTGTCCGGCGGCTGAGTGTCGTCATGGTCAACTGGCGGCCCAGCATCCGGCGGAGTGTCAACGGTCGCGTCGCCTGAGGTGTCAATGTTAATCTCCCCAGTAGAAAGAGTCAATGATACCGGGCAGTGCACGTCACAGATCACTTCAACGTCGTTCTCAGCATGAACAAAACTTACACGAACCATTTTTAGAGACAATACTATTATTTCAAAGTGTAATCAAAGACGTATATATACTGTTCGGGGCCAGGGGGAGAGAAACTGGCCTAGAACAGGAGGGGGTAGATTCTGGGCCGGGGAGGGGGGGGGGGTAGAAACTGGACTAGGCCAGTTTAAACCTGGTGTAGCTTCTGGCCTAGTCCAGTTTCTACCCGGGTAGATTTGGGCCTAGGCCAGTTCCTGCGGGGTAGATTCTGGACGGGGTAGATTCTGGCCTGGTACACCGGTCGGTCGGTCGGTCGATATCTTCTTGCATAGCGTTCCCTGTATCCAAGGGGAGATGTTGGGACATCTCATAGTATCTTTATCTTTTAAGACAAGTATTTTTTTTTATTGTCTTTTGTTTTTGGCAGATTGACAAGCATTATACACACGCTCAAGGAGAGAGGCAGGGTGCGATCAATACATCTCTCCCGCCACACACACACACACACACACATGAAACAACAACAAAAGCCCCGAAAACAAACGCAACAAAGCAAGAAAAAAAAAAAACTTTAAAAAATCTCACAGACTCAAAATAAACGACATAAGTGGATGGTGTTGGTATTTCAGCCAGTCAGCTCTCTTGAAGTTCCAGCTGGCATGCTTCCTGTGATGGTCAGTGCTGGCCTTCTTGTCTGCAATGTGTAGGATGATGGGGAGGTGGTCGCTTCCACCTAGCTGGTCGCTGACGACCCTGGTGGTATGCTTCTGTAATAAGTGGATAAGAATGAATAATTAGGTGAATAAACAAATAAAGTAATAAGTAAATATCAGAGTATCAGTATCATAAAACCAGGTGTTAGTTTTCAGAGTATCAGTATCATAAAACCAGGTGTTAGTTTTCAGAGTATCAGTATCATAAAACCAGGTGTTAGTTTTCAGAGTATCAGTATCATAAAACCAGGTGTTAGTTTTCAGAGTATCAGTATCATAAAACCAGGTGTTAGTTTTCAGAGTATCAGTATCATAAAACCAGGTGTTAGTTTTCAGAGTATCAGTATCATAAAACCAGGTGTTAGTTTTCAGAGTATCAGTATCATAAAACCAGGTGTTAGTTTTCAGAGTATCAGTATCATAAAACCAGGTGTTAGTTTTCAAGGAGAAAGAAGAAAAATAATTCAAAGTGTTTCTTATTCTTAATCGACATCATTAGGAGATTTTATTTGTGTACTAGGTAAATTATGTTTATTGTGAGCTGACGCTAAACCAAGCATTCTTAACCCCTTACAAAGAAGGGGGAGAGGACCATTAAAGATCTGCAATCTCAGCAAAAAGCCGCGTTTTTTAAAACTGCGACTCCTTCGACTGTGCATAATCCAGGCAACTCTGCCACAGTTGCAGAGTTTTCAGCGCTTCGGGGACCCTTATAAAACGAGAGCACGAGTTTGCCGTGACACTTATTATTTGGCTTTTGGTCAGTGCCAGTGAGCGAGACATATCGCTACAGTGTCTAGCGGATGTCGAGTGCTGCACGATCTTTCTCGCTCAGTGTCAAAACGCAAACTGAGCTGTGAAATCAGGCTTCCCTTGGCTTTTAATGGGGTTTCAGGGACGCTGAAAACTCTGCAACTGTAACAGAGTTGACTGACTGTGCTTGCACGGCCCACTCTGTAAAAATGTTTCACACTTCGGAAAGCTTTTTGTTGGAAGCTTAGATCTTTAAGTCCAGGCAGTCCCAGAAAATGCGTATTTGTTGTGACGCCATCCACAAGGCAGTCCGCACTGAGCACGTGCGACTAATTATTGAATTACGAGCAAGGAAGACGTGTCAGGCTATTTGTGGTTGGGCTTAGGCAGCGTCCGGTGGGCGGGGACTACGTTCACTTTTTGTCCCCAGGACACTTTCACAACACCGCCCGCCAACTCGTCTCACAACACAGCGGGCATGGCTAGTTACCGCACTGTGCCATGGAGAATCCCATCCTATTTGAACAGAAATCGGATGAAGCAAGAGTGGAGTGGGTTGCGGAAGACGTTGGACTGGAATGAAGTGGACTCAGCTAACAGAAAAGATGGAACAGGCGAGTCAACAATCAAGTGGGCTGGGTAGAAAAGTTGGATCGGGGTGAAGTGTTTGGGGAGAAAAGATGGAACAGGTGAGAAAGCAGTCAAGGGTTTGGGCACAAATGTTGGATCAGAGTCGAGTGGGTGGACAGAAAAGATGGAAACCGCTATCGAGTGGTGAGTTTGAAAAGTTGGATCGGAGTGAAGTGGGTGAAGGGAAAATACGCATCGGAACCAAACCCCGAAATAAAATAGGATTGCAAAGGGAAGGAGTGACCAGGGGGCAGAATTACACAGGCGAGCTCGGACTCAGAAGAGTTCCTTAATCACCAAAGTGGCTTGGGTGGAACGTTGATGTTTCAAGGACACAGCCAGAAGAAAAGGAAACGGTAATGACTGCGAAGTGGTTACAAGTTAAACAAATAAAAGCGACATAAAAGGGACAGAAACCACTTAACTTTCACAAAGGACGGCACGGGTCAACGTTTCGGCTTTCGCCTTACTCAGGACACAAACAAATGGGACATAACTTCAACCAACAAAAGGTAACTCTGCTGACATACTGACATACACGGCGCGGGGAAAAAAATAATTAAAAAAAAATAAAACGGTGGGGGAGAAAAGGACCAGAAAACAATAGTAAAAATATCACAGCACCCATCCTTTGGAAGAAGAGTTGGGGTGTGGGAAGATAGTGAAGTCTCTATGTTCGTTATGAGTTCTGAGGGGAAAATTGCCACTTACAAAACTCTATGGCTGTCTGTCAAATGAACAAATGTTCCTTCTGCCCTGACTGCGACCACTTTCGTGACTTTGCGGGTTCTAAGAGTAGAGAAGTGTGACCGTTTCTTTGTCCTGACGCTTTAATACTCGTACCACACGCCGATCGACAACTTACTTACTTAATCCTCTTCGCTCCGGTCGGTGCATCAGGATTAGGCGCCAACAAATCTCCTCCAGACATCACGGTCTTGGGCAAGCCAGCTGAGCTCGTTCCCCGTCTTCCCTGCTGTCTTCATCTCTTCCTCCGCTGTTCTCCGCCAGGTGCCCATCGGCCTCCCCCTCTTCCTTCTCCCTGGTGGTGCCCATCGGCCTCCCCCTCTTCCTTCTCCCGGGTGGTGCCCATCGGCCTCCCCCTCTTCCTTCTCCCTGGTGGTGCCCATCGGCCTCCCCCTCTTCCTTGGGTGGTGCCCATCGGCCTCCCCCTCTTCCTTGGGTGGTGCCCATCGGCCTCCCCCTCTTCCTTCTCCCGGGTGGTGCCCATCGGCCTCCCCCTCTTCCTTCTCCCGGGTGGTGCCCATCGGCCTCCCCCTCTTCCTTCTCCCGGGTGGTGCCCATCGGCCTCCCCCTCTTCCTTCTCCCGGGTGGTGCCCATCGGCCTCCCCCTCTTCCTTCTCCCGGGTGGTGCCCATCGGCCTCCCCCTCTTCCTTCTCCCGGGTGGTGCCCATCTCAGTGCAGCGTGCGGGTGCCTGGTTTTGTTCATGCGGAGAGCGTGGCCCAGACAGCTCCAGCGTCTCTTCTCCACTTCACTTTGTCAACGATGAAAAAAATCAGTGTTATCTGGTTGGTCTTTGGTCCGTAACCAAATAATTGTTGTCTGCTCATTACGCTTTTGGGTTTCTTTTGTCCTAGTCTGGGTTAGGCCCGTAGTCGTGGGTTAAATTGACCTCGACTTTTACATACGGGCCCTGCACACTCCCCACGGCTTACTTAGTGGGGATATATATATATATATATATATATATATATATATATATATATATATATATATATATATGCAGAAATAATTGACGCGTTCCCCTAGTAAATGTTACAACATTCAGGGTTTCTCCCTTGGGTTCTGGCAAAAAAAAAAAAAAAAAAAAAGCATAAAAAACTCATAAATATCAAACAGTACGACAGTTTCTCCCCCATACTTATCCAATCGCCTTTGGGGGAGATGAGATACGGTGACATAAATGTGCACACAGACTGGACCTAAATCTTAGGACACTGTAGCCATGAAATTTTGAATCTAAAACTCTATTCTTCCGTCATCTACCCCCATCCTCTATCATCAGACACCGGTCAGCACTAGAGGGTGGAACCGGTACGATTTCTCAAACCGGTTTTTAACCGTTTTTTCCAATAGAAAACCGAGGTTTAAAACCGGTTAACCGGCTATGTATACGTCATCTATTGTTTCTAACGTTTCCCCAAGAGATGGAAGGGGGGAAGGGAGGGGGGTCTCCTAGTACTCCGGCTTCCTGTACCCCTGCGTTGGAAATGTTCAGCCAACAAGGGTGGGTGGGTGTTTGGGAGTTTAACGTCCTTTTCCACCACATATGGATGATATCAAAGACGAGGCAACGAAGAAAAAGCCAGCACAAATATTTGGCCCTAGCCGGGATTTGAACTCACGACCCGAAAGTGGGAAGTCCAACGCTCTACCATTCGGCCACCCCTGTTCAGCCAACAACAACAACATAATGATGATGATGATAAGGAGGAGGGGGAGGAGGAGGGTGTCTTGTAACGGGCTGAATAACGACGAGTGATGTCCCTTAGAAAAACCGCGGTTTTCCGGTTTTTTAAGGCCAAACCGGTTTACCGAACCGTGAGAAAGCCGGACCGATTTTAACCGGAAAACCGGTAAAACCGAACAGCCCTAGTCAGCACCGACAGAAAAGCCACCTAAAAGGGCTAGCGTTAATAACCAGGCACCCCGCTGCCATGTTGTGCGACTTCGTAAACAGGGGGTCCTCGACTTTGTGCCACCAGCACTCGACTTTAACCATCATCGCTCTTCCAGCCCAGCGTCCAGGCGAGAATTCCCGAGCCTCCCGCACAATGCTACTGGAGGCAGAAGCGTCCACGCGAGCCAGCGAAACGATCGGCCTATTGTCGTCTGCTGTCCCTCCAATTCTGAAATCATGCGGAAAGAGGGCGTGACAGAGGGGGGTGGGGGGGGGTAGGAAGGAGGTGCTCCAGCTCGCTCCAGCTACAGCCTCTACTGACGTGCAGAAGGGTATTATCAGCTGTGTTGAGAGAACAAAGGACAGCATGAAAAGAACCTAACCGTGACGGTTGCTTACGAGAAAAGCTTCCAGTTCAGCTTAAATCGACTGAACAGACTGAGGCACTGAAAAACAAACCCAGACCAGGCATCTGAAAGCCAAGTGAAGATCCTCTGACGCTGCAAAGCTAAGCAAATCAGCCCTCACACATCCCAAAGACACTCGCCTAGCCAAGCAGCCAAAGTCACACGCCAGGAACAACTTGTCCTTAAGGGCCAAAAGCCATAGGACGTAAAGCAAGCTAACGATAAATCGACTGGTGTGACTGGGTAGGGAGATGTGTGGTAGCACCCGATTAGCATCTAGCTCGTTTAGAACTCGCCCTGGACAAGTCTACATTTCGGTCAGGAGTAACGAGCTAATCAGAAGGAGAGAAAATATTGTGGCGAGGAACCGAGAGGAATGTACCTGACCCTACTATTACCTGGAAATCGTGTGGTTCTTAGCCACCTTACTCTCAACAACGCGTGACCAGGTAGCTACGCGGCCTGTTAAACCACGTGTCCATTTCTCCAGTCTTCCGGTCAGATAGAAATCTGTCTCACTGTCCAGCCTGAAGAACACCAGTTGTGACAAACATTTCTGTAAGAACACTAGAAATACTGCCAGTTGTAGCTTGACAATCGGCACAGTGGTAGGCCTACATATACCTCCGGGCCGGCCATGTACGTGTTTGACCCCCCCCCCCACCCCCTTAGTTTTGATCAGCTAGAAATCTGTCTGACTACCCAGTCTAGAGGAGACGACCTCTAATAAGCATTTCTATGAGAAAGGTCAGAATTGTTCCGTTTTTCAGTGGGTCAGTTTCCACTTGCTTTTTTTAACGCCTGAAAAAACCCCAACGTCAGTTCCGCTGAAAAACAAATCGCGGAAAAAAATTCATCGGTGCAAGCAGTACGGCACGACCAAGACTAGAGACGATGAGTAGAGGCACTGCGGCGGAATTACCTACACTTCCGCTGCGCGTGGAATTGTGGGATAGGCATTGCCATCGCTCAAAATGGCGGCGAAGCGCATTGTCGATAGTGGCGAATATTTCGGCGACACTGCTTGCGAAAACATTCAGAAAGAGTGGGTCGCACGTAATTCGAATGACGAAGGAATAGGGTCACACATCATGTGGATTTCTGGCGCTGTTCTCGCGTTGTGCAGCATCTGCAAAGGTGTAACACTGCACGCGCCCCCACTGTAGCCGAGCAACGCCGTCTGCTAGTTTCACTTTCAGTTCCCCATCGCCTGTTGACTGCAAGATTAATTATGACGACATGTTTATGATTATGTTATACTAGAAATACTGCCAGTTAAGGCGCGACCATCGACACGCTTGTACATATACCTCCGATTACGCGTCTGCCCCCCTCTCACGCCACTCCCTCTACCCCAGTCCTTTCAACTTTGTTCCAGTCTGATAAAAACCTTTCTGACTATATATTCAATCTGGAATAGACTAACTCTGACAAATTTTCTGTAAGAGTACTAGGAAACTGCCAACTGAGGAATGTTCTTCGACTCGAAAATATCTGTTCTGCTCTGAAAAGTCCATGCATCCCGGCCGTGTGTAGTTGTGTCACAGTGGTCAGTTTCCTGACCCCCGAGACATGGCCTCCCGAGTAATGATGTGTTTCGTATCAACGCATTGTGTTCTTGTCTAACACTGTTTCCGGCTGTTTATCGTCGCCACGCAGCCGAGTTTCAGCCTTTCTCCTTATACGCATAAGATCTCTCTCTCTCTCTCTCTCTCTCTGGACAGACTAGTTCATGCATGTGACAATTGTGTGTGTGTGTGTGTGTGTGTGTGTGTGTGTGTGTGTGTGTGTGTGTGTGTGTGAAGTTTCTTGTTCCAGGTTTACGTATGTTCGATCATTTGGCTTTTTTGTTTAGTTGTTTGTTCTTCAAAACGGCAAGTTTGAAAATTGGTTGCAAGACCAAAACTTCCACCGTTTTCAAATAAAGTTATTTCAATTTCAGTTTCAATTTCTCTCTCTCTCTCTCTCTCTCTCTCTCACACACACACACACACACACACACACACACATATGAAAGGAGTGAATGACGTTTGCATGCGTGCCTTGCTGAGTGTCTGTGATGTGAAAGCGGAGTGAAAGTTGTGAGACCGCATTACGTTACAGGCGCCGAAAGCGAAAAGAACTCATCCAATTCTGCTTGTTAATTCGATGTCGCTTTGGCTAACTGTGAGGGTAATTCCGACATCAAGTTCTGAGCGGGCTAACCGTGGCCAAACCGTCGTCTGCCACATCAAAACTTTCTGTAGGCCACATCAAAACTTTCTGTAGCCCCACGTGGCACGCTGAAAGGTCAGAAATCATTTGCACCTCGTTGACGCAAGGCAGAAGAATAACACACACCAACCCACCGAGCTGAAAGGATGAAAATCAGCGCAATCACAGGGCAGTTTACAACTTCTAGCTACTGTACGTTCCTTTTCAGTGTGATCCTGTGCGCCATCGCGAGGGACTTGGGTGAGATAGTTTAGAAATTAGAGGCGGGCTCCCCGCAGTGTTAAACACCTCAACTGTTTGGGAACTCCCGCTGCGCAGCGAAACAGGTCTCGGCAGAAATTAGCCTCTAATGTTGTGCCTCATGGGAAGTTGATCAAATGGAACAAAAGGGCACGCTGCTGTGAGGAGAAAGAAAAGAATTGTATAAACACCGAAAAGACTCGGTGACGACTCGGAGGAGCTTTTCAGTCCAAGGCAGCTAATCGACACGAGTGGTGTCCCTTCCGCGGTGCCGCAAAAATGGCGGGGAGAGACCACGTGCCGAGAGTGGGGAACTCTCCAAGCTGTCGCGCTCTTTTCGAAGTCAGTGCTCCAAGGGAGTTAATAGACTAGGAGGGCTCAGCGTGCGTGAAAAACGACAGTGGGGAGGCTTGCTGTTGTGAAAACACGGCTCCCTGATCACCGTCACTTGCAGTGATCGGAGAATCGAGCCGAGCCGCCTTGTGGCAACAGAAAATCCTGAACAGGTTGAAGCATTTTGAGACTCAGTGGTTGTCCAGAACTGAATGGCTAGTCCTTAAACCTTCCGTGATAATTGCATTATCGTCCTAAATCTTACACGTGTGCTGTCCATGGTGGCCGGTCAGCCTCTCGCCGATAGATCAGATCAGTTCGGGTATTTTAGCTGCCGGGGTTTGATACTTAGCTCCCCTGGATGCTTGTTATCTCCCCTTCATCTGCACAAATAATCCACAGGACCTCAACACTCTCCGACCTGTTGATCCTGGCGCCGAAACAGTCAGTTGTTCGCAGTCATTGCAAAGATGGACGGCTGCTGTGCGGGCTGAGCTCAATAGGGTGTTGGATTATCTCGCACAATCTCTCATTCACACTTACACAGCCTGGCGAACCTACTTCTAGAGTGGTTATCCTTGACTACTTGTTCAGCATCTGACGAGCAAATCGACAATACTCATCTCCTCCCTCCCCCCTCCCCCCCTTTAAGCCCCCCCGCCCCCCACCTCCCCGGCGCCCGCCTTTCCCCTTCCTGTTCCACATGTGATGATTACTCATGTCGTTTTTCCGCAGTTATTCTTAGAACCAGGGACGGTGCCTGTGTGGAAACTAAACTCAACTAAACTAAACAGCTCAGCTCAACTCAACTCAACAACTCAAATCAACTCAACTAAACAACTAAACTAAGCAACTCAACTCAACTAAACAACTCAATCCAACTCAACTCAACAACTCAACTCAACTACTCAACTAAACTCAACTCGACTCAAGAGAAGAGCAGAGAAAAGGGATAAAAAAAAAACAAAAAAAAACAACAAAACTGACGGTTGCTTACAAAATATCATAGGTGATCTTGAAAAAAAATGTGACTCCAAATAATTACCGAATCTCTGAAGAACATTTCTGTCGATAACTCTATGATCTGCATGCCCGGCAGTTGAGTTTCCAACCACAACTCCATGGGCCTTGTGAAATGATCTGACTTTGTCTTTTCACCCACACGCACCCCGTCAGAACTCCTACAACACGTGTCAGAGAAAGTTTGTCCGTGTGTGGGTAGGTGGGTGGGTGTTCGGGGAGTGGGTGGGGTGGGTGTTTAGGAGTTTAACGTCCTTTTCCACCACGTATGGGTGATATATCAAAGACGGGGCAACGAGAAAAAGGCCAGCACAAATATCTGGCCCCAGCCGGGATTCGAACTCACGACCCGAGCATTGAAAGTCCAACGCTCTACCAATCGGCTATCCCGGCTCCCAGGGGTGTTCGGGGAGGGGGAGGGGGAGGGGCTTCGCAAAGGGGGAACATCATGACACGCCCACTCTAGACTGAAGACAGCAGGCAAGCCTTCATGTTTTTCAATGCTTGAACTTCCTAGACGTGCTTTGATTTTCCTTGCACCTTTCAAGTGTGTCAGTGCACAGTGCACGTACCGATCGACTCCAAAGACAAGCACCATGCAGAAACGCAGTGCCCTGCACTCCATGGGGACCCTTGTGACGTGCTCGGTCTAGACCAAAGTCAGCGGGAGAGTCTTCATATACTTCAACGCATAAACTTCCGTAGACCTGAACTTATCTTCCTAGAATCTTTGAAGCGTGTCAGCGCACGTGCCGACTCCAAGGACACGCACCATGCCGCAGAGAAACTCGGTACCCTGGGCCCCGTGTGACGAGCTTAGTCTAGACTGAAGTCAGCAGGTAAGTGTTCACGTTTTTCAACGCTCACACTTCCCCTACACGCATCGAACATATCTTGAAACATGTCTGTGCACGTAGTGACTTCTAGCACATGCGCCAAGCCGTAGGAACCCAGTGGCCTACACTCCATGGGGACCCTCGGTGACAGGCTCGGTCTCGACGAAAATCTGCAGGACTGTCATCGTGCCCTTCAACGCTCCTTCAGCTCCCCCCCCCCCCTCCTGCCTGTGGGTGTGGCACTGTCGGAGACAAGGCATCACCTAGTGACACTATCTTCCTTGATCTAACAATGGCACACAGACCCTCAGCGCCCTGTCAGCACTGCAGGAGACGCACTGAAGCTCTAGAAGTAGACCCGTCCCGGCGTCCACGTGGCTAACCCGACTGACGTCACTGACCTGGTGCCAGGAGCGGCTGGAGATGTATCTGAGTGACTCCCACCGTGACTCCCCGAGACTAATAGCACCAACCCATAATTATTATGCAAAGACAGACACCCTGCCATCGCGTTACACAGCCGTGGCGAGGTTTACCCGAGAACTGATCAGCGGATCTGATCAACGCTGTTGGCGGTCCCAGAGACTGGGCGCACTGCCGAGCCCTACAGCATGCACTCGCAATTATCATGCACGTTAACCAACCCAATATATGAGGCTCGCGTCACACCAGACCATCACACCATGAGGTTGCTTCTTCAGCACTTGACTTCCTATCAGTTTTAAAGACGTGACGAGACTTACCCGAGAATTAATCAGATGATCTGAGTTACACTGTTGCAGGTCGCAGACACTCGGTGCACCCCCCCCCCCCCCCCCCCTTCCAAAGCACCCACCCATAATTATTATTATGCGTAGACAGCCACCCTCCAATTAACCACCTCAGCACGTGAGGAAGCCCAAGTACCATCAGACCATGACGATGCTGCTTCAGTTCTTGCACTTGAGCCTCATCCCTGAGCCGTGACGAAATACACCCGAGAATTAATCAGACACTCCGCAATTAACCCCACTCCAGGATACGGCGTGTATGCTCCTCAAAGACCACCTCACCAAGACAGTGCTTCAACTCTAGCACTTCTCTGCTCACAGGTTCCATAGCCGTGACGAGATTTACTTACTTACTTACTTAGGCCCCTGGCTCCACGTGGAGCATAGGCCATCGACAACCCTTCGCCATCGCACTCTGTTCTGGGCTATTCTTGCCACTCCAGTCCAGTTGGTCCCCTGCTTATATAACTCTGCCTCAGTGTCCCGCCTCCAGCTGTTGCGAGGCCGGCCTCTCTTCCTTTTCCCCTGCGGGTTCCATGTCAGGGCTTGGCGTGTGGTGCTGGATGCTGGCTTCCTGAGGGTGTGTCCAATCCAGCCCCACTTCCTCCGCAGGATCTGCTTGGCCGCTGGTTCCTGCCCTGCTCGCTCCCACAGCTCTTCGTTCCGGATCTTCTCTGGCCATCGGATGTTGAAGATGTGACGAGATTTACCCGAGAATTAATCCGACGATCTGACCAACACAGCTGGAAGTCCCCGAGACCCGATGGGCGCTGACAGTGGTGTTGGAACTCGTGTGGCGTTTCTGCGTGATAACCATCAGGATTAGTGCAGCTTGTTGGGGGGTTGTTATGCAGAGAGCAATTTCTCATAGAATCATACGCGAAGTCAAGAGCAGCACCCTGCAAGGTTGTTATTAATTTTCTGAATTTTTTCCTTTAAGAAATTTTTAACGAAAAATTTCTGTAGTTTTTCACAGCTTTTTTCCTCAAAAAAAAAAATTCTTTCAGGTCTGTGATCGACGAATCACAAGCATTTGACGCCAGGAGAAAATTGTGAAAATAAATAATGAATGATCTAAATTAAGTCTTGAAGGGAGTCACTTATTTTCTCTGAACATTCTCCAAGCTTTATTATTTATAATTAAGAACGTGCAGTGCAAAGATGTGCTAACTCTGCGAATGCATCTGTTCGGTCCTCATTAATTATAAAATTGCCAAAACGGATGTTGATAGTATGTTACATGTATATAAAAACTGTTATCCTCATCTCCTCGTGGTCGTGAGTTCGTGTTCCGGCTGGGGCCAAATATTTGTGGTGGCTTTTTTTTTATCGTTGCCCCGTCTTTGATATCACCCACATGTGGTGGAAAAGGATGTTAAACCCCCAAACTCCCACCCACCCACCCTCGTCTCCTCGCTTTTCGTGGTGGCGCAGGTGTATGTGAGCGTTGGTAGTCATTGCGTGTACTGAGTCGAAGGTCCTGGAAACATAAATCTTGACATCAACTGATGGGGAAGGGGGTGGGGGCGGGTGGGGAGAGGGGGGTGCGGGTGGGTGGGTGTCGAGACGAAAGAGCAGAGATCGTTTGCCGTTCCTGCGATTTCTCTGATGTGAACGTTTCCGGAGGTAACAGATGCAGGACATTGAGAACGAAACGCTTCATTTCAAATGGCTCCCAATTTAACCAGTTTAAACCCGGGTCTCCGAGTTCGGACAAAAGACACGCGCACATCTGGTGTCTGTGGCGACGCCCGTTTTCAAATTCCTCTGACTTTTCAATCTTGTTGCAAATCAACCGCAGAGCTCTACAGGGACACAACTCCAATGCAGAACAGGTCGGCGAGTTGCGTCTCTTGGGAGCAGCATTACGGGCTAATGTCACGCCCTCCGCCAAAGAAAATAGTCCCGCCCACTGGGTCTCCCAACATGGCGGCTGAGCCCCCTGAGCAGCAGGCTAGAAGCAGACGACACTAATTACGCCCAATTTGGCGTGACCAATTTGCGCAGGTGCCAATAGCTCACGTCGGTGAAGCCACAAGATGTCGTCTGCTTCAGCCAATCTCTGAAAACGTCTCGCTAACAAATTGTCTCCGAGTGAGTAATTTACACCTCGCTTCGCACCACAACGTTGTAGATGAATAGGATTGTTTTGTGCTGCGCACTCTGGTCGCTTGCCGATCACCGAAACTGGTTTTGTGTGGGTAGATGTGGATTTCCATTCCAATTTGAGCCGGTTCCGAATACGGCAGCTGTTGCTGACTGTAACCTCTGTCACAAATAGTTTGGGCGCGCGGTACTTTGTTGTCGGCAAATTGAAAGTCACAGAACGGAGTTTAACTTTGACAAGAACAAACCGAAATAAAGTAATTGCCTAAACTAGCCAGTGACGGAAACACGCAGGTCGCTTAGATACTTGGATAATTAGAAGGTAGATAGATATTACTTTGATCTCGCACAATTTACCAACAAAGATAAATTGAAATTTGTAGAAAATAGCCAGAAACAACCCGAATGAAGTAATTACCTCTACCGGGTCTCTAGTAAGCAGCGGAGCACAGAGCTAGGTACTTTGGCGCTAGGATAATCAGAAGGCAGGTGAGTAGAATTATATTGGCGTTGCACAATGTAGGACCATAGGTTAAAGTTGATAATGTCTGTTTCAGCCTAGCTTGTAGTATCTGGACTTAAATTTCTGCTGAAACCTGCAGCATCTGCTGAAACGCCGAAACTAAATTCCAACTGCGAATATCAAACTGCACCGTAGGATAAATGAAAACGTGAAAAGCTACGAAGTAAATGATTCAGATCGCAGAGTACCAACTGAAACGCAATACTCAATAATATTTTTTTTAAAGTTTGCGCCGGGAAAAAACCACAAACAACAGCAGCAACAACAACAACAAGAGAGAGAGAGAGAGAGAGAGAGGGTGGGTGGGGTTTGGGGGTTTAACGCCCTTTTCCACCACATACGGGTGATATCAAAGACCGGGCAACGATGAAAAAGCCAGCACAAATATATGGCCCCAGCCGTGATACGAACTCACGACAGAGAGAGAGAGAGAGAGAGGGGGGGGAATAGAAAACACAATCGGTCAAACAACGTATAATACACAATAATGGTGAAGATCTCAACAGAATTCTACTGGAGAGGATGAGAGAGGCAGTCGACCCTATGCTCCGAGACCAGCAGGCGGGCTTTCGCAGGAACAGGTCCTGCGCTGACCAGATCGCCAGCCTACGCATCATCGTTGAGCAGTCACTGGAGTGGAACTCCCCCCTCTACATCAACTTCATAGACTATGAGAAGGCCTTTGACAGTGTAAACAGAGAGGCGCTGTGGAAGCTGCTAAGGCACTATGGAGTTCCCGGGAAGATCATCTCCCTGATCCAGTGCACCTACAAAGACATGAGCTGCAGGATTGCCCATGCCGGCCAGTTGTCAGAAAGCTTCGAGGTGAAGACCGGAGTCCGCCAGGGATGCCTGTTGTCCCCGTTCCTCTTCCTCCTGGTCATCGACTGGATCATGAAGACCACCACAACAGGCAGGAAATACGGGATACAGTGGACACTCTGGACGCAGCTGGATGACCTCGACTTTGCGGACGACCTGGCGCTCCTGTCTCACAGCCACAGCCAGATGCAGGACAAGACTACATGCCTGGAAGCCACATCAGCCGGAACAGGGCTCAAGATCAACAGGAGGAAAACCGAGCTGATGAAGATCAACACCACTGCCAACACACCAGTCACAGTCGGTGGAGAGCCCATCAGGAAGGTAGAGTCCTTTGTCTACCTGGGGAGTGTGGTTGATGGACAGGGAGGCACAGACCGAGACGTCACAGCCAGAATCGGCAAGGCAAGAGCAGCAATGGTCATGCTGAAGAACATCTGGGCATCCAAAGTTGTCAGCATAAGAACCAAACTTCGCATCTTCAACTC
Organism: Batillaria attramentaria; assembly: GCA_018292915.2. Lineage (NCBI taxonomy): Eukaryota > Metazoa > Mollusca > Gastropoda > Batillariidae > Batillaria > Batillaria attramentaria. Next base: position 677,432 of record JACVVK020000036.1, on the reverse strand, counting down.
CAACGTGAAGTCAGTTCTGCTCTACGGATGCGAAACATGGAGGACAACGAAGACGATGCAGCAGAAAATCCAGACATTTCTCAACACCTGTCTGAGGCGCATCTTCAACATCAGATGGCCAGAGAAGATCCGGAACGAAGAGCTGTGGGAGCGAGCAGGGCAGGAACGAGTGGCCAAGCAGATCCTGCGGAGGAAGTGGGGCTGGATTGGGCACACCCTCAGGAAGCCAGCATCCAGCACCACACGCCAAGCCCTGACATGGAACCCACAGGGGAAAAGGAAGAGAGGCCGGCCTCGCAACAGCTGGAGGCGGGACACTGAGGTAGAGTTATATAAGCAGGGGACCAACTGGACTGGAGTGGCAAGAATAGCCCAGAACAGAGTGCGATGGCGAAGGGTTGTCGATGGCCTATGCTCCACGTGGAGCCAGGGGCCTAAGTAAGTAAGTAAGTAATGGTGAAGAATATACCAACGATATAAAGCTCAGAGGGGGGAAGGGTGGGTGGGGGGAAGGCTATTATTAGTTTCATGAACGATCGCTGGGACGGCAGCGGGTGGTGGGGCGGATGGGGGAGGGGCAGACAATAGGGTTTGAGGTGGTTTGCCTTCACAGACCGCAGGTTTGAAGGTTCTTCGCAGAGTTTGCTTGTTTGTGTTAGATTTTACACCAGCATATCTATTACCTGATGAATTGGTCTCGCTATCAAAACAAGGTCTTAGCGACTTGGAAGAAACTGAACTCAGAACTGGCAACAGCCAGCGTAATCGAATTAACACAGACGGAGCAAGTACCTTTTGGTGTCTGTTTTATTGCCCATAATCCTATCATACGCACACTTCTCAGCTTCAAAAGTCCGCGTAAGCTTGCTCTGCACACTGAGATCACATCAAAGCACGGATGAGCTTGGGTGGATGAAGATACGCAAATCCATAGGACTGCCGCAAATACCATGCAAAGAAAATCACAGAAGAGATATCTTTCTCAAAGCGAGATACGACGACGAACTAAACAGCGGCAATAGACTATCTACAGATTGGAACTGTCTGGAAAAATATTGGTTTTCTTCGTGAGCTGGGGTGGGTGAAAATGCGCAAACCCACAAGATTGTCACCAGCGCACTACTATGTAGAGAAAATCAAAGCCGAGATCTCCATCTCAATATGAGATACGGAAAATCGCTGACCACACGGACTATCGACACTGCCTAAGGGAAATATTTGTCTTCTTCACACGGGGTATCGGTGTAACAAGCTTATTGACTGGACAAGCACAAGCGCGGATAATACGATAAAACGGAAATAAAGATTCAAAGAGCACGACGATAGCTTCCTACTCCTTGACTCAATGCTGAGGATTAACCTAACTATACTGACGATACTGCGGATCTGATAGTGTTTCTTTTGCAGTCTGTGCACGGTGTCTGTTTTGCTTCAACACCCCCACACTGCCTAGACCCGTCTGATGTGACGCAAACTACTACAGCGCACTGAATAAGCGCTATCTGTTCGAAAATCCTTCTGTCAGTAGCATCAAAGACATTGTCTTTGGTAGCATTACGACCGTCCGTAATCTAGAGTGTTTTTGCTGCTGGCGATTGTTACTACGTGTGTCCATTGTAATGCTCTCTCAAAAATCCCTGTACAGTCTAGAAGAGCAGAAGACGTACCAGGAAGACAGAAAGGGAGAAAGAGGGGGAGGGCGTAGAAGGGGTGTTGGGGTGGGTGTTTGGGGGTTTAACGTCCTTTTCCACCACATACGGATGATATCAAAGACGGGGCAACGATGAAAAAGCGAGGGGGGGGGGCGGAACACTGCATTTTACCTTGCTCAGAAGATGGTAAAAGTAATATAACTTACAACTTGGAAAAAAACAAGATTTTCGGTGTTTAGAACATCTTTTTAACAAAGCACCCTCTAGTATCTAAAGTTTCAAAAACGTTTGCTGTAAAATCTGAAGCTCGGACAACTTGTAGATAGGTTTAACAACTTTTTCTGGTGTCTGCCGTTTTCAAAAAGATGTTTACCGATCAACGCTGTCTCCACATGTAGCGTCAAAACCTCGGACACAGATCAACGAACCAATCTAGATGTCATCGCCTTACTTCGGTGTCCCATCGGCAAGGGCTTAACGCCTCCCCCGATGTACCCTAATCAGGTTTGTCACTTATCGCATAAACAAGTTTAGCCCTCGCTCACTTTCCACTTCTGGAACCGTGATTTTTTCACACGCTCGGGACCTGTGGTCACAAGGCGAGGAGGGCAGTGTGAGGCGTTACGCTGGGGTTTAGGTTCAATATTTGTAGGAAGAAATGACGTGTCGGTTAGGGCGCTGACAAACCAATCGGTCTTTGCGTTAAACCGTGTCGACTGCCTCCCAGCATTCTGTAACGTGTATCCTATCCCCTGTCTTTTTCCAATCCCTTCCAGATGACAAATTTGTTTGAATGCATGCTCTCCCTCTCTACCCCCCGCCCCCCTAAAATATGACAAACGAAAGTTTATTCAGTATACTTTTGGCCCATGACTGAAAATGGGGGGGGGTGGAGGGGGGATGTGCACTCCGCACGTTCCCATAAGCATACAGGGCATAAGCAAATACACTCCATACATTTACATAAGCATACAGGGCATAAGCAAATACACTCCATACATTTACATAAGCATACAGGGCATAAGCAAATACACTCCATACATTTACATAAGCATACAGGGCATAAGCAAATACACTCCATACATTTACATAAGCATACAGGGCATAAGCAAATACACTCCATACATTTACATAAGCATACAAGACGTAAGCGCGTACACTTCTTTAACGTACTTTGTGTCTCGCAAGGCTGAATTGGTATGCTGGTGATGTTTCATTTCTACTCCATGTTCTCTCTCTCTCTCTCAGTTTAAAAAAAAAAAAAAAAAAATTCTGGGACCAGAGATGTACAATAATGAAGTGTTTGCACACACGAGTAGTTTGAATCTTTGAATGCCTGTACTGAGTGACAAATTGATGTATTTGAACGTTCAGGCCGGGGAAGGGGGTGGGAGGGAGGGGAGGGGGGTGCCGGGGTGGGTTGCTAATGCTGTAGGTAGTATTACAGTGAGCTTGAGTGGATTCGGGTGGACTCGTGAGGTGGGAGGCGAGGGGGGTGGGTGGGTGCGTGGTGATAGTTACAGTTCTTTGGTCAAAGAAGTTAAATGACGAACTAGTCTGTCCACTTCAAGGTGAAGAACTCCCTTCCCGAGGCGACAACTTCTGTTGTCTGCGTCATCAAGACCCGATGACAAGTAGTCACTCTCGTCTGGGTCAAGATGACCCCCATCCCCCGCTCGCACACACCCTACAATTTTCCCTTTACAATTTTATGTCCTCAGACTAAGATCCTAATCTGTCCTGCCCATCTTCACTCCTTTAACAGACACGTTAAAGACTTTGCTCACCGTCCGAACGGACAGAAGTCACTTTTCTCATTGCTACTGAAAGAAATTCACCCATTGAAAGACATCAGGTATGAAAGCTTACGGTCTGACTCCTGCCGGCAATGACAGAGTAACAGAAGTTTTCGGAATTTCGACAGGGGCGGGGACATCGGAATACAAGCAGCCTTGACACATCGTCAATGGCCTCTTGAGGAAATCAAAACTGCTGAAATAAAATCGTGAAGAAAATTCGGACGTGGAGAAACTAGCACACGAGACAGGTGGGTGACCAGACAGAGAACCTGAAAAGATTAGCAACCCCTCTGTGTGTTCAGCGCCATGTAGAATGTTGTGGTGGAGATTTCGGGTTGAACCTGCTAATTTTCTCAACGTCACGGAGCTGAAGTGTGAAAGAGAAAGAAAGAAAGGAGGCAGGGTAGAGGGAGGGAGGGACATACGGGAAGAACTGTTGTCTCGTGACGACAATAATCATAACAAAGCGGTGTTTAAATTAGACTGGAACTTTGTGATAACTTTCACATTCACGACATGGGACCACCAAGCAACAGATTTTCTAACGTTTGCGACCCTTTCCTCCCCCTGCCCGCCCCTCTCACTAATCCTATCTTTACAACAGAATGGGGAGGGTGCTTGGTTTAGTGGAGATCAGGCATGGAATGGCTCGCGACGCTAGCAAAGTACGGACGGTTAAGTGCAATTTCGAGTTTGTCGCAATGGAAACGATACTCATTTATTTCTGAAATGCAGGAGGTAAGGACGATTCTACGGCAATTTGTAGCAGCGTAGTGTACACGTAAAGTGTCTATGACGCAGATTTCGTTACGTCAATGAGTGCAGGGAAGTATGTATTGTCTGGAGAGACGTCACAGTCTTGTTTTTATTACTGAAACTTGCTTCTGCGCAAAGCGAAATCTGCCCCATCCCATAAAGTTGTTTCTCTATAGAGAAACAACTTAGAAAACGGACTACTTGCCGCAGCTAACACTGCTGTTCAGACAAAATAAGTCTTGGCCTCCGCCTCTCACCTGAGAAATAAAATAAAACAACAAGAACACAAAAAAGACTCAAAATCCCTAAACACAAGCACAAACGCACGCGCACTCGCACGCACACACACATGACCCCCCCTCCCCTAAAAAAGGAACACACACACACACACACACACACACACACACACACACACACACACACACACACACACACACAAGAATGTGAACTGCCGTGTTTTCCTTGAGAAAAATCCTTTATTCATGCGCTCATGCGGTCAGCCATCTTCAAGATTTAACGTCACACAAACAATCTAGAACAGACACACGCACACACACACAAAAAAAGATCGCCTGGTTCAATGATAAACACAAAGAAATCTGGTATCAAACTAATACAAGAAGACACATTTCAAGATGACAGGAGAACTTGAGAGGAAGATGTGTTGCCGCAGGTCATGATTTCTTGTCCTCCGCTTCTCGAGGCTTGGTGGTGAACGGGTTGAGTTTGCTCAAGAGACTGAAAAATACACAAAAAGAATTAACTAAATGGTGATCCAGGCCGCACTGTTGTGCTTTCCGTTTACGAGAAAGAGCATGAGTAGTTTCGTCAACGACGTCACGACTGTTTGAGAAGTGAATTGGGCTGTATGAAAAGGGCTGCGTGCGTGCGTGCGTGCGTGTGTGTATGTGTGTATGTGTCACAGAGAGAGAGAGAGAGAGAGAGAGAGAGAGAGAGAGAGAGAGAGAGAGAGGGGGGGGGGGATGATGACGATGAAACGTTTTTTGTTTTTGTTTTTGTTTTTCAGTATAGAGCAGAGAGAGAGAGAGAGAGAGAGAGAGAGAGAGAGAGAGAGAGAGAGAGAGAGAGAGAGAGAGAGAGAGAGAGCACCTTTCTGAGCTTGAAATCTCTTGTATTCCGGTGTCTGAAACAAAATCAGAAAAAAAAAACCTAAACCAGTTGTGACTGAAAACGGCAAGAAGAACAAAAATCGGAAGTTGACTAACTTGGCAACATACTCAAATGGAAACATATTTGAAAAAAAACCCCAAAAACCCTACCCCTCAAAAAAGAAGAAAAACACCAAGGGAAACAAACGAAAAAAAAAATCCTAAAAAAGAACCAACAACAAAAATCAAACAAACTAAAAACACACACAAAAGCTAAAACACAAACAACAACCCTCCCCCCCCCCACCCCACCACCCCTAAAAACAAAACAAAACAGAACACCTTCCCATCCCCTCCAACACCCCCCCCCCCCCAAACAATCAACAGCCAAAAACGAACAAACAACAACAACAAACAGAAAAAATGGGGAAACCCAAATAAAAGCCTCCCCCCCCCCACACACACACAAAACAAAACAAAACAACAAAAAACAAACAAACAAAAAACACAGTAACAACAAAAAACAACAACAAACCACCCCCACCCCCCCAAAAAAAAAAACAAAAAACAAACCAAACCAACAAAACAACAACAAAAACAAAACAACCAAACAACAACAACAACCAAACAACAAGAACAAAACAAACCATAAAAAAAACAACCAAACAAACAAAAAACCCAAACAAAAACAAAACAAAAACTAACAACAACAACAAGAAGACAGCAAAATTAATGCAAACACGCAACAAAACGGAAGTATACATGGTACTTTCAAAATGGAGGCTGATGTATACCGACCTTGTAGTTTCTGGGCTAGTTCTGCCATGAAGATGTCCTTGAGAGGTTGTGGCGGTGTCTCCTGTTCCCGCAGTTTGGCCAGCGCTTCCTTCACTGACAGACCCACCCACTCCGCCTCCTCCTCCTGTTAACACACACACACACACACACACACACACACACACACACACACACACACACACACACCAATTTAGTGTTTGGTGTCAGCAGTTGTTGTTTTCTTCAGTACGTTATTAGGTAAATGATACATATATTGTAAGTTTACAGTGCAGGACCAACTGTGTATTCAGTGATTTTTAAATGTGTACCAGACAGCAGCAGTAATCTAAAGAATGCACTGATTACAAGAAGACACAACAAGAACAAAACATTATTCTAATATATACACAAAATGTATCTTGAAATCGCCGCTGCTGGTACCCTTCCTCCACCCCCCGCCACCCCCCCCCCCCCGCGCGCACACACACACACACACACACACACACACACACACACACACACACACACACACACTCCAACCATAAAACCCTTTCACTTTAATACGAAAAAAAAAACAACAACAAACAAACATAATTTCGGATAAAAATGGCAATAAACGTTTTTGTTTTCTTTCTTTTTCTGGCGCCTGTGACGAGCAATTTCATCTCATAACTAGTAAACGATCTTATTCATCAGAGCGAAACGGTCCGCTCAGTGTCGGGGAGCCGGGGTGGCCGAATGGTAGGTCGAGCCTTGGACTTCTAATGCTCGGGTCGTGAGTTCGTATCCCGGCTGGGGCCATATATTTGTGCTGATTTTTCATCGTTGCCCCGTCTTTGATATCACCCGTATGTGGTGGAAAAGGACGTTAAACCGCCAAACACCCCAACCACCCGCTCAGTGTATCGCGCCTAATTGCCTCGAGCATCAGAACGTATGCCGAAGGCGTACGGAACTTTCCCAGGCCACGGAAGGACACCTGGGCAATACTAGTGTCTCCTCTAGTCGCACGTCTTCTCTTCGCAGAACACGCCTCTACGTCCATGTCAGTGGACTTGATCTTCTACGGCAACATCCCAAGACAAATCACCTGCACTGTCATCCCGCTATTGTCCAATCTACGGTGAACCGAACGCGCAAGTGTGAACTGAACAGTGCAGCGCTGTTCGCGAGGCAAGTTCCCACAGCGATTCGCTCGCCCAAGGACCATCGTGGGCTTCCTCGCCGGAGTAGTAGACTTGTCACTCACAAAACAAGGCGCGCGAAAGGGCAGCTAATCAAAGACCTTGGAATCAGATATGTTTCCAAGATCTTTGAGCTAATCCTCCTGCACAACCACGCTCGAGTTGTGGGCCCTATCCGAGTATCTGCCACCTGAAGCGGTATCTTGACAGTGTCGTCATACTTGTCGCGTGTGCGTTCGCAGGTACGGATCGACGACTGTGTTGTCCAAGGCCAGAAATATCACACGAGAAAGAACACACAAACAATACCAGCAACACTTAATTAGCAAAAACAAAGCCTCGTGAGTGTGAGCATGGGAGGGTTCTGTCTGTGATTTTCCCGCGCACACACAACAGTTGGGTGAGGTGCCGAAAATCCGTCAACCGAAGCCACAAACACTTGTTCACACCAAACAGTTTAAATCAGTTGAGGGTTCGGGCGATTAATCAGAGTGATGTGGATTCAAATTAAAAACTGTCTTACACGCATGTGTGTTGGTTTACACCCTAAACAACAACTCTGCGAGTTCAAATCCGACAACAACACGCCCCCCCCCCCCCCTCCAAACACCACGTGACTAAATTAAACGGCATAGAGAATAGAAGCATCAGATTCCGATTCCACCAGTCTTAGATCAACCAGTCTTGCTACGCGCATGATCAAGTTCCATTAGCTTGCTAGAGGAAGATCCTCAGTGCTGAATCACGCTGCTCGTTTTGGGTTAGATTTCAGACAGTGGCAATACGGTATACACGTGTACATGTGTATTGTCTGCTCTTTGCGGTACGTAATACTTTTAGCTTGTGAAAACTTCACTAACTAAACCACTGGTGTGATTTATCCAGTTTCCTTTCTTCTCTGCTGAGCAGTGTTCACACAAAAAAGGCCAGCGTGTAACGACACCGTTTCAGTTGTATAGGTAGGCAAATACACCAAACAAGTCTGATAGTGTCAGCAAAAAGGAAAACGTTTCGTCCGTACATTTTATCCATCTCATACACAGCAGTCCGGACTGAAGGAGTAGTGGGCAACACTGAACAAAAAAAAACAGCGACCGATTCCCTGGGAACCGTGTTTATCAAAAATACCGATGTCGGACAGTGGCCAAATCTAAGCTACTGCAGACAGAGGACTTTGATAAACCCTACAAAAAGGGGATTCGAGCCGTTTCAACGTTCTACAATACCTGACCTCTGAGCTTCTTCAAAATAGTGTCACGGTGACCTCATCAGAAACCCCCTACAGGTGACGTGCACGTGATACATGTACTGACAACGCTTCTGTTGTTCTAATGTGTTCTCGGGAACCGTTACAACCCTCGTTCTTTTTCAAGGCCTGCGCTTTCTTCTCTTCTGTGTTCGCGGTAATTAGTGTGCGGTGGGTTCGGACCATGGATTACTTGTCGTGCTCCGTCAGCGTCGTGCACAGGTACAACGAGAAATGTCTCTACGGTTGCATGCATGTTTGGAAGAGGTGGATTATCTCACCAGAAGGTCCCACTCAACGAAAATGCAGGTGAGTACATTACCTGATTTTTTTCCCTCCATCTTGGCATTAAAGTGATAGTAAATTAATGATGTGTCTTGCAGGAAGAATGTCATCCTCCCCATCATGAGTCCCCATCCCATTACTATTCAGTACAAGGTTGCACCATTAGCTTTCCGTCATTTTGACCAGTCACTTCCCCAGTACCTTTCTGATAAGCTCACCACGTACGAAACATCCCGCACTCTCCGCTCATCCTCAGAAAAGCTACTTAAGGTCCCCCGGGTCAGCCTTAAAACATTTGGCCAACGATCTTTCAGTTATAGTGACCCCCCCCCCCCCCCCCCCCCGGCGTTTGGAACTCCTTGCCATCTTCTCTGAGAAACACCCCTTCCCTCCTACAGTTTAAAGCAGAACCCAAAACATCTTTTCGAACTAGCCTTTAATCTTTAAACTCCACCGTCTGTGTTGATGTGTATAAAATTAATGTGTGCGTGTGAATGTTGTGTGTATGCGTGAGCAAAAAAGCGCATTGAGTGCTTTCCTAAGCAGAACTCCGTGCTCTACAAGTGTAATATATTACTATTATCATTATTGTTATTATGTCCGAGTGTGAGTAGATGCGCGTGCTTCACGTGGGCGTGCGTGTTGGGTCAAGTTCGCGGCGCTTTGAGCCAAGCAAGTGGCAGGTAGGTGGGTGTTTCGGAGTTTAACGTCCTTGTCCGCCACGTGTGGGTGATATCAAAGACGGGGGCAAAAAGACGAGAAAAAGGCCAGCATAAATATTTCGCTCCAGCCGGGATTCGAACTCACGACCCGAAGACTGAGAGTCCACCGCTCTACCATTCGGTTATCCTGGCTCCGCCAAACAACTGGTATAAACAGCCATTAGCAGTAGCAGTAGTTCGCCCGGGTGTGAGTAGATGCGCGTGCTTCACGTGAGCGTGCGTGTTGGGTCAAGTTCGCGGCGTTTTGAACCAAGCAGCTGGCATAACGAGCCAGTAGTGGTAGTATTTGGAAATATTCAGCCCACCAAATTTGAAAAACAAATGCAGATCTTTCTAAATTCCGAAACTTAAATAGCTGAGCTGACCCTTCGCACCACGTGATTTTAATGTGTTTATGTCCAGTGTGTGAGAGAATGCTTGTGATTCACGTGAGCGTGCGTGTTGGGTTCAGTTCGCGGCGCTTTGAGCGGATCCATGAAACTGGGTAAAGCGCCTATACATTACTCATTATTATTATTATTAGTAGTAGTAGTAGTAGTAGTAGTAGTAGTAGTGGTGAAGTACAAGCATTTGAAAGATAAAACTTTTAATACAGTCACTTTAACCAGAGACATGCACTATCACAACCGTGAACCATGCCATAATGGAGGGGCACACAAGCGTAGGGAAAAAAACCAAAAAAAAAAAAACCAAACAAACACCGGTAATGTCAGATTTTTGTTTTTCTTAAACGGACCCCATTGACATGATATCGGTATTTTTACACACGCACCCTCCCCGCTACTCAAAATACCACCAGCCGTGTCCGATGTCCATTCTACACCATACCACCGCCCCAGCTGTACAAATCGCCCTGCGTGGCTGGATAAATTGGTCCATAAAGCCTCCCTTTTGATGTGGAGGGGCCATAAACGCTGTAAGGGGACCTGGGTGAAATCACTGGAGCGTATCCCCCTGGCACGTGCCACGCACGCGACAAGGCCCACTAACCTCTTCACCTGGGACTGTGAGAACAATTGGTTATCGAGTTTCACCTGGGCCGAGGAGCCATTAAATTCTTTTTTCTACCTGTCAGGAAGGTGGGCCACTGGTGCTATGAGCCAGGTGACAGGCCGGTCACAGACCAGAGCGAACTTCCCTTTCAAATGGACTAATGTCGACCAGCATGAAAGGCAGTTTGTGACTGGTCAGACAAGGCTTTTACATCCTCTGTTGACAGGGACAAGAAGTCTATGAAGATAACAAAGGGACATATTTCTGTGGTCAAGAGCGATGGGATCTAGTAGCAAAATAAATTCTTTGAGCAGTAACGTGGAAATACTGACTATGCCTAAGTAAGTAAGTAAGTAAGTAAGTAAGTAAGTCAGTCAGTCAGTCAGTCAGTCAGTCAGTCAGTCAGTCAGTCAGTCAGTCAGTGTAAATGGAAATAAATAGGTGAATACAGAAATAAAGAAATATAAAGTAGATGCATTTTCTTGCGCCTTCTCGTGAAACTCGTTTTCGTTATACCAAACATTCAGGACACGCAACTGGAACTGGCACCATAGGTTTTTTTTTTTTTTTTTTTTTGGGGGGGGGGGGGGGGTCTTTTTAACAGATCCGATGTCTGACAATTCAGAATACATCCCCCCCCCCCCCCCTTCCACACGCTCAACTCTACTCAGATCCCACCGAACTGTGTGAAACTTTATTTTACAACGGCAGAGGCAGTTGACGTCAAGTAGTCAGTTTTCATACCTGCCGTTGCTAGAAGAGAGAGAGAGAGAGAGAGAGAGAGAGAGAGAGCTTGAGCTTGAATACTACACACGTCGCTGATATGAGATTCCTGCTCAGAGAACAGTTCTTACGTCACTCACCCCACTTCGTATTTCTCACAAATCATACAAAATTTTATCACTGAGCCTGAGCACTAAATTCCTTCTTATCATCACACGATATCACGACCTTTGCGTCATCTCCCTCCCTGCTCCCTCCCTGGTCCCCCCAGGCACGGGGCAACAAGGCCGAAGGAGTGAACAGACGTCACGACGGCCTCGGGATAAGCCAGGGTGCTATGGGAACCCTTAGATCATAAAACAAACATAAAACGACTCATCACTCTCGCTCGTCTCACGCAAAATCGTGACAGCGCCGTGCAGGTGGTTTCTGTACACCTGTCCTTCCTTATCTAATGAGAAACAGGTGCCTCATTTGCATGCAGATTGGGAAAGAGGGGTGTCGGACTGTTTTAATTGATTGCGTTTGGCCTAATACCATTAAATAAAGATCAAATTCAACCTTCTGCTTCGCCGAATTAGGGAACTGCCAAAAAGCCGACATGGCAGAACGTTGGCTAACGATGCTAAGATTGTGAGTTCGAATACTGACTAGGAAGAGGGTCGGGGAGGAGGGGGGGAACAAAAAACCCCACCATTAATACCTAAACCGTGTGTGTGTGTGTGTGTGTGTGTGTGTGTGTGTGTGTGTGTGTGTGTGTGTGTGTGTGTGATCACTTCTTTGTGGTGCCAACCAACAAGATTATAAATATTCCCTAAGGGTCTGATCTCATTGAAAACGTCACTTGATATAACAATAGTTATTGGAATCATATTTTTTCAGTATTCCCTGACTGAATATAATTGCCGCCCCCAAGAGAAATAATAATAATAATAATAAAAAACACCACCCCCTCCCCCCAACTGAAAACAACACAGTTATTGCGTGACTTCAGCAAGTTTCATATTAAAATATACCCCCTTGTCCTACCCGCAGCTCAAATAAGCACGGGAGTCATATACAAATCCCCCAGTTTCAACAATCAAAAATCAGCAACCAGACACACCCTCCGCCGCTTTCAATGGCATCACGTGAGAGGGGGTGAAAAAGTGTCAAAATCGACCAAGGCGCGGGATCAAAATTGTCAAATCCGATGTCTCATAAATTTTCCCACCCGCCCGGCCCGTGTCCCCGCGGCTTTTACTAAAGCTTCTAATTGTCGCGGTCATATTAATTGCTCGGCCCATCACACAAACAGATCTGACCAAAAGTCAGGCGGCACGGGCAGGAGCAGATGTATGCAAATGAGCAGTGAAAGGTCAGCCCAACCTTCCGCCCAGCGCCCGATTGGCTCCAGAACTCACTTAGTAAAAGGGCCTAAGCGCCAAGTATTTGAAAAGCACTTAGACCCTTTCATCGTTTGACAGTAGAAATCCTAAGCTATCGCACCGTGGCACGCGCGGTCTTTAGATATGACCTGATAAATTTTATCGCCGCCTCTGCAAGAAACCCAATGAGTAAAGTGTGGTGCGTGACCAACTTTGTTTTCATATCAATAATTATTTAATTGAATGATAAGCGTCACCAGCATGCACGGATCATGGTCTGGTGATCAAAACAGCGGTGACAGAATGTCAAGGCCAGAGATTAATAGCGTCATGCATAGCAGGGATATGGCAGGTGAAGAGGCGAGCGTGTGTGTGTGTGTGTGTGTGTGTGTGTGTGTGTGTGTGTGTGTGCGTGCGTGCGCTTGTGTGCGTGTGTGCACCGGCAACGCGAAAGAAAATTTCACAAACACCGGTCGGTCTGTGTAAATCTGGCCATGAACTGAAATAAGCAGCGCTATCTCTGTATCTGTAATTTTCTCCTTTGAAGAAGGCCTTTCAGTCAGACATTTCGGAGTGAATTTACTTTGTCTGTTGATTTCTAGCTCCCGGCTTTTGAATCTTTCAGCGGGTGGGTGAATGTTTGAGGGTTTAACGTCCTTTTCCATTACATACGGGTGATATCAAAGACGGGGCAACGAGAAATAGGCCAGCAATAATAATAATAATAATAATAATAATAATAATGAGTATTGTATAGGCGCTTTACCCAATTTCATGAATCGGCTCAACTGAAGCGCCGCGAACTGAACTCAACACGCACGCTCACGTGAATCACACGCATTCTCTCACACACTGGACAGGGGAGCCGGGGTGGCCGAATGGTAGAGCGTTGGACTTCCAATGCTCGGCCGGGTCGTGAGTTCCAACCCCGGCTGGGGCCAAATATTGTGCTGGCGTTTTCATCGTTGCCTCGTCTTTGATATCACCCTTATGTGGTGGAAAAGGACGTTAAACTCCCAAACACCCACCCCACCCTCACACACTGGACATAAACATATTACAATCACGTGGTGCGAAGGCCGGGTCAGCTCAGCTATTTCAATTTCGGAATTTAGAATTGCATTTGTTTTTTTCAAATTTGGTGGGCTGAACATTTCCAAAACAGAGGGGGGGGGGGGGGGGGGGGGGGAGGAAGCCGGAGTACCCGGAGAGAACCCCTGGCGATCGGCCCGAATGAACGGTGCCACACTGACACGAGAAGGAAATATTCTTTGCCCCGAGCGGGACTCGAACCCCTGGCCTCTCGCACTGGTGACAAGTCTCTTAACCACTAGACCACCGACCGCCCCACGAGGGATTCGAACTCATCACTGAGTCATCAGTGACCTGAGCATTGAAAGTGCTCAGCACTCTTCCGGTCCACGCGGCTGCCGCGGCTCTCCGAATGTTTTGGTATCCTGCACAATGCCATATGCACACCAGCGATGCAAGACTGAAGTAGAATGAATCGCCTAGAACAGCATATTTACAAACGAAAAATGCGCACGTCAGTCCCAACAACATTCTGTCCGCTGCAGGCATTCCTGCAATGACTACGCCTCCAAGAACGACTCCAAAGCCATCTGTTCGCACGTGCCAAACACCAAGGTCAGGTCGCGCGCACGCGCTCTCTCGGGGTCAGGTCACATGGCCGCGGCACGCGCCACACTCGCTCTCCCGTCGCTTTCGCTGTCTGTTTCATTTGTCTGAAGACAATGGCATTGCACCCTTGTTCAAACCACGAGTAACCTTTCTACAAAGGCGGTCACACCGCAGATGTTTGTGATCATGCTGTATTTTAAAGTTATGGGCGGGCGGCGGTTGCTCTGTACCCGGCTCGGGTCAGTCAGTTTTAGTTGACTGAGTGTCGCGCGGTCATGGCAAGACAGTCCGGTTAAAGAGAGGAGGGGGAGCGTGAAGGAAGGGTGGCGGTGGTGCATCACGTCTTAGGTCTGCCACGAGAAAGCCACTGAAAAAAAGAGGCGGCAAATCTGTTTTGGTATTTTCCTCCCCGCCTAAATAAACAACCAACCAACCAAAAGCGGCAAAACCACCACCACCATCACCAACAAGAACGAAAACGACGACGACAACGGGAAAAAAACCCACATAAACTCAAAGAAAGACAAGACAAGACAAGACAAGACAAGACAAGACAAAAACCCATCAGTCTAGACTCTTCTTTTTCTCTCTGATGATACTATTTCAAACGGGAATTACGGGCGGTCATCCCACAACATGTGCGTGGCTTTAATTTCACCACCGTTCACTGTCACTAAACCTTCTTCAGAGAGAGAGAGAGAGAGAGAGAGAGAGAGAGAGAGACCCTACGGCATCAGTGACGCAGCACAATGCCGTCAAAGAGGCCGCCGAGAGCGCTAGGTGTGACTAGGTCACGGGGGAGGCCACCTCCCATCAGCTTCACACCAACACCATCTTTCCTACCGGTCTGGTTTTACACGGAAATTACAGACTTCAGGCGTCTCCACGTACAAAGGCGTATAACATAACAGGCGATGCAGAACTTCAATACTGGAGTCAGAAACGCAGCAGACAGAAAGCTGAACTAAAGAAAAATGTCGACAGTAAGGAGAGGAAAAGTACAAGGCGGGAACTTCAAAGGAAATTAAAGAAAATTCAATAAATTTTGGTGCGTAGAGGTATGACTGAAAAACGGGCAAGGCGGGGTGGGGGGTGATGGGTGGGGGGGGGGGGGTAGTAGAACTCCGAGGAAAGAAAAACCTTAAAAAAGAAAGAAAGAAAGAAAGAAAGAAAGAAAAAACACTTGAACGGCAAAATTGTCACATAAGTTTAGTGGGCGTTTGAAAACTACTGAACATGAAGATATTGCACTACTCATTACTCAGGGAAGTAAAACCAAACAAAAACTGACCTCCACAAAAAAAAAAACAACAACAAACCATCCCCCCCCCCCAAACAAATACTTTCACTTTGAAATTATATTCACAATAACATCACAGTTCTTCATGTATACAAGTACGATGTATTTAAAAAACAAAAACAAAACAAAACTAAATACCCCCACTCCTAAAACTTCCCCAACACACCCCCCAGACACAGACACACGAAAACCCGAAACAACTAGAATAACTCACAGCTAGACAGAACCCGATCAAGATCAAAGAACGAGAAAGGTGTTTGAGACCACTTGGAGACCCCAAGATTTCGTCACCAAAACTGGAGATCTCCCGACCTAGGTATTGTTAACCAAGAAGTCCGGCGACGCTGCTCTCCCCCACCCGTATAAGTCAAACCAACAACCAGACTATAAACAAAAAGCCAGGCAGAACCCGACCAACATCAAAGTAGGCGAGGTGTGTTAGGCCGCGAGAAGAGCCCACGATTTCGTCACCCAGTGCAGACCTCTCGACCGTGTATATAGTCATTCAGTGAGTGGATTACAAACCTACGACCACAGCAAAATCTAATCATACCCTGGAGACAAACCGCTTTCCCCCTGAACGGCCACACTTCAGTGACTTCTGTGCGTACTCTTCTTTTCCCCCATCATCTCTCCTACAAGCGCCTAATGCATGCACAATAGGCTCATTCAATTTCAACGGTGCGCATCGGCATTGTGTGATTGTCGGCCAGAACAGGAAAGACAAAGCGGGACTGGAGGGCAGGCCGGGGTAGCACCACACGGCATATGGTAGTCGGCGAAACTTCACAGAGGCTCGGACGCTGTACCTGTAAAAACATGTGGTCAGCAGCGACGAAAAAGTGCGAACCTACCATTGAGAAATTCAAACAGAATCTCGTCCCCGGTTCGTCGGAAGTAAAAGTCAAACGTAAAAGTCCCTCCTGGCAAATTTTTCACCTGTATTTTGTTCCGTTTTCTTTTCTCCTTTTCATTTCGGCTTCCTTGTGTAGTCTGCGTGTTTTGTTCCTTCTTAACGGTCAGCTTTCTGATGCTGTCTGTAAAACTCCTATATAACTCCCGTATTTTCCCCAGTGCCGCTTTTGGGCGTTTGCTCATTTCAACCGTCACCACGACAGAGTGTGCCCCGACTGAAATGAAATTCCTCTCTCTGTCTCAGGTTCGTGGAAGATGAGTTGAAGAGAAAGCGGTTGTGGCTAAGAGTAAGATATCGGATTGGGAAAACCTCCACCGCAAAGACTGACAGAGAATTTCGCAGCAGTCCAAAGACCAGGGGCAGAAACAGAAAAACACTTGGCAAAGTTCTGCAGTTTGTCGCTGACATCTTTCTACCGCGAATGGCTGTGCAACTGCCGACTCGACTGGAGCGCAGCTTCACAGCGAATGAAGGTAAGTTTTCCTTTTTTTGTCCATTTAAACTGAAGGGTTTCTTATTCTTCTTCATTTCAACATTTTTTTTAATGTTTTATATTTTTTTATGTTTTATTTCTGTTTTGTTCAAGGAAACAATGTTGAAAATGGTTGCCCCCTCCCCCCCCCCCCAACACATACACACACATTCCTGTTGTGTCTAAATTTGGTCTATGTAGATCGACAGTCTTCAAACAGATTAAAAGCAACAGTAGCAAACTCTCTGAAAAAGTTTCTGAACTTCTATGGATTAGGATTAAAAAAAAAAAAAGTTTCTTTCTTCTCCCCCCCCCCCCCCCTCTCTCTCTCCGAGGCTCTCGCCCCCCCCCCCTCCCGTTCCCCCATTTCTTCGCCTACTTTTTCAACCAGTGAAATGTCAAATAGGCCAGTTAGGGGGAAAAAAATAGAGCCATATATATCAATGGCGTAGATTAGAATTTATCACTCTAGAAACGACGTGTGTCATAACCAGGGACCCCTGTAAATACAGATATGATGCAGACGGCATGGCAATTAATATCATACAAAATGAAAAGGGTGTAGGGACGAAAGCTTGTGTGTGAAGTTAAAAACCGTTTATTTGTAGTTTACTTGAGTTTTAAGAAAGGGGTGGGGGTGGGGGGGGATGGGGGGGGGGGGGGGGGGGTGGGGGGGGGGGCTGGGTGGTGGAAGGAAAGCAGTCGTACTTACAAATCCAGTTGCTTCGTTACAAATACCCGCACTATCAACTCATTTATCTGGTTATTTATTTTTATTTTAGTTTGTTTAAAAATTATTTTTATTTATCTTTTGTATTGATTGATTGATTGATTGATTGATTTATGTTCATATTTGTATATGTTTTCATTTTTTAAAAAAAGAAAGAAAGAAAGAAAGAAAAAACAAACAATAAACACAAAAAACAAACAAAAAAACCAAAAACAAAACCCCAAACAAAACCCAACAACCCTATTGTAAAACAAAAACTACCGACTGACTGTAGTACAGTTTGATATGTTCTCTTCTCCTTTCTTCTCTTTTTCCTGTCCCCCTTTTCCTACGACTTCTATCTCATTCAATTATTCACGGGCCATGCATGCAACTTGGTTCATAATTAGGAGTATGCTGATAAGTTGTCACTTGTAACTGTAACTGTTTGACAAATATGTAAAATTTAATTTGTATCCGTCTGTACGTGAGTTAATAATAATAATAATGACGATTTATAAGGCGCCTATACATGAAATGAAACAGGCTCTAAGCGCCGCACATCATAACTACATACACCACTTTCATACACACAGACTCACAGGGAACATTCAGAGTTAAACGGTATCTCACAACAAGCAGGAAACTAAAAACTACTGTAAACTAAAAACTGTTCTGGCCCAAATCAGCAGTCAACACCGGTGTCATTCGCGGCTTTCAAGTTACCCCTGAGCTATCGAAGACCCTTTCCTCTGCTAGCCTGAAAAGCTAACGCGAGCGACTGCAGAAGGGGAAACGACCGCAGATAGTCCCCGAGCGTCCAACCAATCAAATCGCGGCAAATTCTCCCTCCACTTTTCGGAATCGCTCTGGACAAAGCAGGGGGCATGTCAGCGTGCGCCTGGCACAAGCCCTACCCTCAACCTCCCCCCCCCCTCCCCCAAGGAGAAGGCTTCCTTTAACCAACTCAATATTACAGTATTACCCCCCACCCCCAACCCCCTTACCGCACTGTTTACACGCGAGTGGTCGAGAGGGAGGGGGCTCAGTGAGAGAGGACGAGAGAGTGAAGGCGAGAGCCGGAGTGGGTATTAGACTGGCAAGCCCGTCAGGTGTTAGGCTCACTTGCGCATGCAAGCTGGAGTGAAACGGGTCACAGCACTCGGAGCGAGCGGTTAGGCGCGTGTCACACAGCCAGACTTTTGAAATCAAAACACAGGGGGACAGCTGCGGACTGAGGTCTCTCTTCTACCTGGGAGCGTTTGTCCGTACCGGCGTTACCTCTACTGGTCTTTGCCGTCCCGTGTGAATTTACCTCGGCCGAAGAGAGCGTGATCGAGTTGGTGTTAATACTATCACCCGTGCTGAGAAAATCTCTGGTGTCTACCTTGTGAGGACCATTGTACATTTCCTGTGATTTCTTGACCGCAGTGTTATATATATAGTGACAAGTCTGTTTTGGGAAAAGTGATAGGAGTGATCAGGAGGACTTGCGGATCAGTCCAGTCCTGTCCTGCAAACATACCACCTACAATAACAGACCAGTGTGAATTTAAGCCAAGAATGGACTTGTCGTCTCTACCACAAAACTCAGCGAACACCTTGCACTGACCACAGAGTCACAATGTTGGGAACGATCACTTCACTGCCCAGTGGACAGAGGCCGGAATCAGGCTGAATAGAAATTGTACCCCGTGTCAAGACAGAACTTCACTGCCCCACAGGGGCTTAAAAACCTATGACTTTTCTCCTGCCAACGTTAATATTACTTTGGCAGCGAAACTTAGTGTCTGAAAGAGCGGAGCAGTGAAGCTAGCGATTGACTAGAAACTGACTACAGCAGTGGTGAAAGAGACTAGTTGGTGATAAATGATCGACAGTGCCTGAGGCAGGCCAGAACTACAACCAGGAGATGGTAATGCACGAGATCGGCGGTCATTCCCCCACGTCTTCAGAGACATCCAATTCTGGTATGTTATTTTATTACATTTATGTTCTTTCTGTTCTGTACCCGTAAGGCTGGAACTGTGTTTTTTTTTGTGTTTTTTTTAATGTATCTGGTTTCCTGAGCGGAAATACTTGACATCGCCACGTAAGTTTAAAAATGAATGTTAACCGTATCGGTACTAACCGTTTATTTCTGTTTTGTCATCATCATCATCATCTCTCATCTCACTCACTCACTCACTCACTCACTCACACACACACACACACACACACACACACACACACACACACACACACACACACACACACACACACACACACACACAGAGAGCACCTCAGTATGAGTCATCAGCATATCATCGGTTTCTTTGTCAAACTTGAATTTTGCGTCCTAGGCTTGCTTTTGTGAGCTGGGCAGGTGTCGTCTGTTTTTTGTCCCATTTTCTTTTTCTAAGGTAGCCCTCCGCCCCCCCCCCCCCCCCCCCCCCCCCCACTTCCAACAGAGCCGAGAGAGAGAGAGAGAGAGAGAGAGAGAGAGAGAGAGAGAGAGAGAGAGAGACTTTCCACTACTAACGGGTCAAACACTCCGAATAATAACACAACAGTCAATTAATGCATGATCGCATAATGAGCTATTAAATACTTCCCCTCCCCCCCCCATCTCTGTCCCCTCCCTTCCCCTCCAAACACGCTGTCTTCTCCTGCTTTGCCTCCGCCACAGGCTTTGAACTGGTTACGGTGCAGAGCCGAACGAGGTGTGACCAACCGGAACCTGCAGGGACAACCTCCCCGCAACGGCACGTCATCAGAGGCAGATTGATACAGAAGACGTCATTTATATGACAGTTGCATGCGCTAGGCTTAAGCCTGCCCCCCCCCCCTCCGCCCGCCCCCCAACAAACTATTTTCCTTCCTTACCATCTTTCACCTTTATTGACCCGCACGGCAGTTTTATTGGGGCTTGCTGACAAATGGGGTGGGGGTGGGGGGGGGGGGGTTGGAGTGAGGGGGAGGGAGGCTGCGAGAGAGAGAAGATGATGTCACCCATGCGTTGCTAATGAGGACTTTTCCGCTCGAGTTGTTCCGGCCGATGAGTTTGGCAGGTTTCCGAACCTCTTTGATGGATTTGAAGTTTCTCAGTGATGGAGACCATGCGTGCCATTTCACAATGTCAGGGCCCTTTTACGGCCATGCTGTCTTCGTGTGAGAGTAGCTGATAACTGTATCGAGTTCTCTTCCGGTGAAGTTGCCAGCAGGTTATTACGACCAGGGCGGGCACTCGTCCTTGAAGCGTAAACTTGCACACTGAAGTCTTACAGTAATTTCCAAAAGATGGAGTTTTATGCTAGTTCCGCAACGAGAAGTCTCTCATGTCGACTAGTGCTTACCGATAATTACGTGCTATGTGCGCGTGTTTGACTTGCGTATCGAGAAAAGCTTCACTATTCTTTTTTTCACTCGGAAATACGCCCGCCGAACATCGTTGCCAGTTTGCACGTTGTGCGTATCGGCAAAAGCTTCACATTTTCCCACTCGGAAATACGCCCAGTGAACATCGTAGCCCGTGTGTGTGTGTGTGTGTGTGTGTGTGTGTGTGTGTGTGTGTGTGTGTGTGTGTGTGTGTGTGTTGTAGACACTGCACGAAACGTACAACGGTTTAAGCTGTCTATCCTCACTCTTAACAGTACTTTCCCTTTATTATCCCCTACCTTTTGAGCTACCCACGGAAGTTCCTCTACTCTAAACGACCATTAGCAGTTGAAGAGCCGCTGATTTGGCCAGCGCGACAAAAGAGTAACAGTACTGACAGTTTTACAACACTCAAGGGTCCAGACGAGTCGACACAACTTGCGGGTCCGATCTAACCACCCCCGGGCCAGGGTCTTCTGAGGGGGGCACCGGTGTCCCTGGGGGCTGGGGCGCTTCTAGGGCCTGTATGACACCTCGTTCAGCTGGACTGGAGCGAGAGGAAGAGAAAGGGGTTTGTTAGCGCAGAGTAACAGACTTCGAGGTTCTCGTTTCACGGGGAGAGGCGCGTGCGCGCGTGTTTGTACAGGAACCGAAGCCAGTAGTGTAGCGTGTGCCTTGTCAACAGTTGTGTATTTGAGTAACACTTTCGGTTATATTTGAGTAGCACTTTCGGTTACATTTGAGTAGCACTTTCGGTTATGTTTGAGTAGCACTTTATGTTAAACGCTACAGTACTGGAAGGTAAAAAGGCTGTTACAACACTGATGTAAAGCTTGATTTTATTGGCAAACACTGCTGTTTGCATATAGTGTAACTTCGTTAAGCCAATGACTATACACTAGAAAGTTCAAACGCTGTGCTTGTAGGCACTACTATAGAAACCTGTCGTTCATCACCTCCTTAAAGCCACTCATTACGGAAAGGAAGAAAGGGGAAGGACTTATCACCTTTTTCGTCAGCTGGTCCGTGCTCGGGTTAGATTCGTGTGTAGAAAGTTTTTGGGGGACATTTGCTTCGCGACATAGCGTGTTGCAAGCTGCACTGCTATTACTGGGAGGCGAGGCCGGGACTTGGATGAAGAAATTACCAACGAGGTCTGTCCAGTTAGCTCTAATTACTGTGTTGGTGCTGGTTTAGTTGGATTGTGTTCGTGTACACCCAGGAACACTGATTTCACTTCATTTCATAAAGTTACACTTTTCGCGGTGACAATCTGGCTCAAGGGGAGGCCACGCTTGTCTGGCTGCATGGTGAGCAAGCAAACAAAACAAAAACAACCCAACCCATAAACACAATAAAGCAACAAACCGCACACACACACACACACACACACACACACACACACACACACACACACACACACACACACACACACACACACCAAGAACAACAACAAAGCAAAACAAACAAACAACAACAACAACAAAATCAACAACAAAAACCTAAAACTTATCAGTTTCAAACCAGACGCCGAAGACAACTAATTACTTACAAAAGTCTGGAGCCGAAGTTACAAAGTCTATAAGAAAGAAAATAGCAGGTAGAGTGTTTCATTCAGTCTGATACACGAGTGTGACCAGGCTCCTGCACAGCGAGATCAAAGGGAGAAAACCCAAGCTTAGTTTGCTAACCTAGCGAGTTTAGTTCCAGAGTGCTGCGATATAATTACTAACCCGACTGTCTGGATCACTGATCAACCCTTTCAGTTATCCCTGCTAAAACAGCTATTTTCTATCCCCCACCCCCCTCTCCTCTCTTAACCGCCCCCACCCACAAGTTCCTTTACCTGGGTGTACACGAACACAATCAAATTAAACCAGCACTAATACAGTAATTGGCTAATTGGACAGACCTCGTTGGTAATTTCTTCATCCAAGTCCCTGCCTCCCAGTAATAGCAGTGTAGCTTGCAACACACTATGTCGCGAAGACAATTTCAGCAAAAACTTTCTACACAACGAAACTAACCCCAGCGCGGCCCAGCTAACGATAAAGGTGATAAGTCAGACCCCCTTCTCTCTTCCCTTAATGAGTGGCTTTAAGGAGGTAATGAATGACAGGTTTCTATAGTAATGGGGGAAGCGGGAGGGTCCTTGCGCAGGTAATGAAAGGGGGGGGGGGGAGAGGTAGAGAACCCTTTCCTAGTTCCATAACCTGATCAGCTCCACGCCGGCACTTCGCCGTTGAAGGCTGATAAAGGATTGCGCTGGAGGAACCTCTTGTTCTTCACCTGGGGACCTATTGAAGGTATTCCGGCTCTGGGAAAGGTGCTGCGGAAGGTTTGGAAAAGAGCATCACTTGGGAGTAAGAAGGATGCGGCGGTTCGTTTGTTGTTCTGTATTCAGCGCGTGTACACATCCTGTAAGGTCGATGCGTGCACTTGTACGCCATACAGATTCAGTACTGCCATAAGATAAACCGACACACGTACAACAACTACGACGCAGGAGACCAGGCTGTTTCCAAGTTGGTGGTATATGTGTAGTTGATCACTGAATGAATGAACATGTGTGTGTGTGTGTGTGTGTGTGTGTGTGTGTGTGTGTGTGTGTGTGTGAGAGAGAGAGAGAGAGAGAGAGAGAGAGAGAGAGAGAGACTCTGATGGGGGGGGGGGGACGGGGTAACTCTGAATGAATGTGTGTGTGTGTGTGTGTGTGTGTGAGAGAGAGAGAGAGAGAGAGAGAGAGAGAGAGAGACTCTGAGGGGGGGGGGGTAACTCTGAATGAATGTGTGTGTGTGTGTGTGGTGTGTGTGTGTGTGTGTGTGTGTGTGTGTGTGTGTGTGAGAGAGAGACTCTGATGGGGGGGGGGGGGGCGGAAGCGGGGTAACTCTGTTGTGACAATAAGATTAAAGGATGACCTGCCCTTAGATGGAGCACACGTCATGGCTGTCAGTCAAACCGTCACGGGTGATGAATTCTTACCTGTCCCCTTTCAGAAAGGTGCAAACGATGACATGGTGCTAGGGTATGTGAAAGTGACAATTTACACCTTCCATACCTCCCGCCTTTACCTTTGAAACTGGATCTCTTACTAGCAGTCTCCGCAAGCGAACACTAACTTGGAAATTCACAGTGACGAAATACGTTCGCAGTCATCGAAACCGAGTACCAACCAAGCTGAACATAAAATTAAAATTCCAGAAAGAAAAGACCTGTCTTTAACTTGTATAGAAGTACAGCGCGCCCGCGGCACACAAGCGCAGTTTACCGGTGCCATAAACAATCATACACCTGCTTTCACTTGGTAAGAGCCATGGGCGTGATAAGGCACTTATACCTTTCGGCGACTTAACGTCTAGATAATATAATTCTGCCTCTGATTTCACAGTACTGGCACAGCGCTGGTTACAAATTTTCAATTCAGTTCATTCCCATCAGCACCAACCCGTAAGAAGGATCAGCACCATAACGTCCCAGACACCCCCATTGTCATTAAAAGTCAAACCCGCCTCCCTCGTTAGACAGCTCTGGCTGTCTGAAAGACCATAGGCGTATAAGGCACACGCTCGGGCGATCCGTCAAAGTGACAAAATTTAGGCCGGGGTCATAAACCGTGGATGTCACCGGGCCATCATGGCCACGCCTTGATCTCACAATCAGTGTAAACGATGGGCTCACTGCGCCGATCACTGGAGCGTGTAATAGGTGATGCGTGTCTGACAGGCTCGGAGAGGCGTAAAAACGCCGTTGGGACCCTTCACTGTATTTTTTTTCCCCCGTGTGGCAGGCTGACTCTATCAATTTTATTGCATTAAATGCCCTTCCCCCCCCCCCGACCCTCCCCCCCCCCCCCGACCCTCCCCCCCCCGACCCTCCCCCCCCGACCCCCCCCCCCCCCCCCCCCGCGGAAGAAACAGAAAAGCGGGTACTTTGAATGGTTCGTCGGTCAAGTTTTGTAATGAGGATCGCATTGATATAGGCACTTTATCCCAAATATTTGACACGCACGCTCACGTGAAATGACACGCATTCTATTAGACACGGGGACATGAACACATTACAGTCACGTGTTGCGAAGGGCCAGGTAAGCAGTGTAAGTTTCGGAATTTTAGATTTGTATTAAAAAAAAAAATTGTGGGCTGAACATTTCAAAGCAGAGGGGAGGAAGCCGGTGTACCCGGAGAGAACCCCCGACGATCGGCCCGAATACCATTAATCCACACACACACACACACCCACACCCACCCACACACACCCACACACACACACACACACACACCCCCACACACACACACCCACACACACACCCACTCACACACCCACACACACACCCACACCCACCCACACACACACACACACCCACCCACCCACCCACACACACACACACACACACACACACACACACACACACACACACCCACACACACACAATGTGTACATCATATTATACTCAATGGAGAGAGAGGGGGGGGGGGGTTGAGCTTCTAACCACATGCTAAATATTTCAAAAACCGTGACGACAGGATCAATTAACATAAGCACGCTGCAATGCAATCTGATTTTCATTCTGCCTGTACAGTACCCCCTAACCAGGCCGCCTTATCGATTCCATGCAGGCCTTCAGTCAGCTAATGATAATGACCCCGCTGCACACAGTCGGATCAGTCAATGTTTAATCAACCACCACCGTTCGACACACCAGAATGATCGAGTTTTTTTCCAAGCAGGCCACCACCTGGCAGCGACCCCCCTATCTGCACGATCACAAAGAATCGAACTCCCAACAGCCCGGGCCAGGAGTGGGGGGCCGAACGGGTCACCTGAATCTTGTTTTATTTGAAACAACGGGTTTGAATTTCCCTCGCGATGGTCCCTTGTCCCGGGCCCCTCGTCACGAGGTTTTCCTGCATCGGGCCGACGACAGCTGTGCGCGTGGTGTGGGGGTAGCGCCTTGGGGCCCGGTCAGGGTTGGTTCAAGACTGTGACAGCGATCGATTAATTTTGAGGGGGCAGGTGGGACAAGGGAAGCAACTCTCGTTTAGGATGACAGAGAGAGAGAGAGAGAGAGAGAGCACAGATCACCCCTTCTTCATACAATGAGATTTGTCTAAACTGTGTCTGTCTCTGCTTTGGAAATGTTCAGCCCACAAAATTTGAAAATACATGTAATTCTTAATTCCGAAACTGAAAAGTGAAATAGCTGAGCTGTCCCTTCAGTCACACCACGTGATTGGAATGTGTTCGTGTCCAGTGTGTGAGGGAATGCATTTGATTCACGTGAGCGTGCGTGTTGGGTTCAGTTCGCGGCGCTTAAAAAAATGGATAAAGCGCCTATACAATACTCAGTTATTATTATTATCATAACAAAACGGCCATCTGAGAGTGGGCTCGGCATATGCGACAAAGAAGTAGTAAAATTCTCTGTTCATATCGTTGTTCTCATCGTAAAATCCCAGCCACAAGTCCATACTAACAACTATGTGGATTAAAAAAAAAAAAGCGTTTCTAAAAGCTGCTTGGTGCAAAGCAAGTCATGCACTGTATCTTTTTTCACGCATTGAACATCACCTGACACATTACAATCACGTGGTGCGATAGGTCAGGTCAGCTCAGTCAGCTATTCAAGTCACAGAATTTACAATAACCAGGCATGGGAACTGTCCTCGGATCAGCAAATGTCACCCCTCCCCCCCCCCAAAAAAAAAAAAAAAAAAATCTGGTTCAGAGGAAATTTTCTTTTTTCAGAGAATTGTTTTAAGTATATCTAAACATCGGCCCAACTTTTCACTTTACAAAAAATCTGCGTTGCATTCGCTAAAATGGTGTGTTTTCCGAAGAAATTATGTGCACGAATCTGAAGACCAAATACCCTCAGAATGCACAGATTCTAATCTAACTGAAAATGTTTTCCAGAGGAGCATGTCCGTGGACTCCCCCCTTTAGATTTTAGAGGATTTCTTGGAAAGCAAGTTCTTCCCGCGTCTGAATAAACTTTAACTTTTCTTATATTAATCATGATTAAAGAATGACAATTAATAATAATATCTCCAAATACAAGTTTGGGCAAAGGCTCCAACACTACTACCACTGTAGGTTTTACTTGCCACCTCTCTGGCAGTTGTATAAGCTGTGAAGTCAGTACGTATAATGGATTCACCATGCAGGTCAGTGATCGCAGTTTGCCTGCAGCTACAGTGCACCAGCGAAAAAGGCTGAAGGCCTATAAGAGGAGATAACTGAGATAGGCAGCGAGATTACCCGCCCCTTTCTTCCCAAATTGTCTGCCCCTCTTTCCTGATTCCAGATCGCGATAGTGTCGGTGTGACGTCACTCAGTGTGTAGTGTCACCGATCCGGACGTTGCCGCGCCGGCATGGGTCCGCGCGTGGACATTTTGAGGAATGCTAAAGAAATGAATTATTCATTATGTTCTGCTACCATAGAAAAACACACCAAGAATGAAAAAGAAATTTGGGGGGGGGGGGGTATACCCCTGTCTGCAAACTGCACACACACACACACACACACACACACACACACACACACACACACACACACACACACACACATGAGAGAGAGAGAGGGGGGGGGGGGGGTCGCCATGTCCATCATCCTACGTAGGATCAAGACCCGTCACGATGTGTACCTCAGAGTTTCTGTAAAGTGACAAGAGCGACAAGAGGCGGGATTAAGTGTTTGCACAGGCTCGACCTCTCGAGTCGGATCAGAACCGGACATCGAGGGAGATGTGCACAGCTAGTACAGGTTTTTATCCCCCCCCCCCCCTTTCCTTCCTTCCCCTGAGCCGCCACACTGCCGTCCGTTGTCACGTGAAACGGTGGAATGTCGCGAGCGACAGCAGACGATCTAGGGATGCTCACGATTCCAACCGACGAGCTGAATTGTCTCGCATTCGCAACACCACGCCTGTTCTGTGTGAGGACGCGAGTGAAGGGAAAACATTTTACTGTTGTTCCCACAGTTTCAGGTTTTTGTCGTATTCTACTATGTCAGATGAAGATTTGCACATTTTTATGTGTGCTTTCTGTCGAAACTACACCCCTCTCCCAAACAAACAACAACAATAACAACAAAATACCCCAACAACAAACAAACGAAAACAATAACAAAAAAATAGTTACCCCCCTAAAAAAAAAAAAACCCAAACCCCAACAAAAACAACAACCAAAAAACCAAAGGGAAAAACAAAAACAAAAACCCCAACAAACAACCAACACCAACAACAACAAACATACCTCCCCCGCCCCCCCCCCCCCCCCAAAAAAAAAAAAAAAAAGAAAGAAAGAAAAAAGGACCAAAAAAAAAAAGGAAAAAAAAAAAAGAAGAATAATTAAATTAGAAGAATAATTAAACTAAGTAAATAATCTACAAAATGTAATAGTGTTCTTAAACGTTTGGTTGGTTTGTCAGTGGGAGGCTGATCAGTGTGCAGTCTGCGTGTGACCATACGGCTTTAAATTTAATTTACAACACTAGCCTGCAGGAATCAACCCCTACGAAAATTGGACGTATACCGCCTATTAAAGGCCGACCACTCCACTCGCCTCTGGCTAAAGAGTTGTCTTTTCATTCGGAACGGTGGGCCGGGTCCGGTCCATCGTGAAATTGGCACACCCTTGACATCAGCCTGGCAACTTTCGGATCGGTGGTCAGTTTCTAAACATTTCATGTCCATCTCGCGCTCCAGCTGCACGCGCCACGATGTGGGCGTATGTGCCATCATTCTGCGGCCAATGCGTGGCACGCGCTCAAGGTTATGAGGGCCAAGTACACGGCCACACTCGTTTCCAGCCAACAATGGCTGCTTGGAAAGAGGGTTGTGAAAGCAGTCCCGCCCCCTTGTCACACATGGATGTAGAGGTAGAACGGATTTATCGACTGACCAAGCCATAAAGACATTTTTTTCCGCTCTATCGAAATGTTGCCATGACATGCGAGCAAGTCCCGTCCTTTCTTTCTGCCTGAGTGGTTCCATGGTCGTCGTACTTACAATTTCCCCACACAAAGAAACGTGACTGAAACAGACGAACACCACCCAAAACAAATAAGTAGACTTCCACCAAACACGATGCAGCACCTCACGAAACAGCCCATCCCGCCTGTTCAAAGCACCTCATTCAACATCCTGTTCGACAAGACCATAGCATTCCAGGGCCCGTATGTAAAACTCGAGATTAATTTAACCCACGGCTACGGGCCTAACCCAGACTAGGACAAAAGAAACCCCAAAACAAAATTAAATTAAAAAAAGGAAGCGAAGAAGGACAAAAATCCTTCTATAACGGCTTAGGCACCTTGCTGGAATGGACCCACTTCCTGATTTAAAACAACAACAACAACAACAACAACAACAACAACAACAACAAAATTTAACTCTAGACTAGAGCTAGTTTAGTTCGAGATTAGACTCTAACCCGGGGCTAAACTTCCTAACCCCGACTTTTACATGCGGGCTCAGGTGTATTTGGGCCGTATCGCCAACATGACAGCACCGGTATACCTTCTGTGTAGAGGGGAGAGGGTGTTGCACAGACTTCTGTCCCTTATATTGAGTTATAACTCTTTGCTGACCGAAGCATGAAGCCAAAAGAATTCTTCCGCACCTTGGAAAAACTCGGTGCAACGGCACGCAGGCGCAACCGCCTCTGAGGCGAGTCCTAACAACTCCCCTTGTTACTCCGGTTCTGAAAATTGTCGCTTTGAGTCAGCGTTTTCGCGGCCTAATCAGCAAAAATTCCACGCCAAAGGGAGATAATGGGTGAGGGGAGGTAACAAGATCAAAGATCCCTATGTGGGGAGGCGGTCACCTGACCATTTGCACTGTCAACAAAAAGGCAGAACGGCCCCATAAGACCGACGGGCGCAGATTCTGTGTGCCCCAATTTTCGCTGCCCCGTGTCCCAATTTGGCCGATCACGTAGATCAAAGTGTAGATAGTGACCCACGGTCAACAAAACCCACAGGAAATGACAAGCGGGGGGCGGGCGGTCGGGCTTCTTCAAAGCTTCCAGCCTTCTGTTCAGGAAGCATCAGTTCCCATCTTGCTTGGGCAGCAGCACAAGCTAAACACAGGGGTTGGACCTTAGTTGACAGTCGCTCAGAGCGCAAAGCGCATGCAATAATAATATTTGCAATGGCTTAGCAGAAGCAGCTGGTCTGGCTTAAACCGTTGGACAGATTCTCCGCTACTGAAAGTAA
This sequence comes from Batillaria attramentaria, assembly GCA_018292915.2. Lineage (NCBI taxonomy): Eukaryota > Metazoa > Mollusca > Gastropoda > Batillariidae > Batillaria > Batillaria attramentaria. The sequence continues at coordinate 647,206 of JACVVK020000036.1, read as the reverse complement.
TAGCCTGAGCTCATTTTGTATCTCGCTTGACAGGTGACTAACTACATTTTAATACACGTGACTATCGTCCATTGGCCTAAACATTCAACGTCGGTAGCTTGGTGGGAGGGGCCTTTGAATTTAAACATTGTATGTAATTTTATGTAATTCTTGCGAGAGGCATCTGGCGAAAAGCTAAACCGTGACTAATTTGTCACCCAAAATTGCGCATTACTTTCGTTTTGGGCGAAGAAGGACAGGTGTTTAACTAGAATTTAATGCGAAATCCGTCCGTCAAAATTAATGGTCTTAAACTTTATAATCGATGCTAACCTAACCTAAATACAGAGAGAGAGAGAGAGAGAGAGAGAGAGAGAGAGAGAGAGAGAGAGAACGAACGAACGAACGAACGAACGAACGTTTATTTTTTAACGGAAAAGATGTAGCCATGCAATGGTTAATTTTCAATCTGCCGTTGCTACCCCCCCCCCCCCCAAAAAAAAAAAAATAAAAATAAAAAAATAAAAAATAAATATAAATAAATAAATAATAATAAAAAATAAAAATAATAAAAACTATTAGTAAAAAGCAAAAAGAAACATACAACAGAGAGAGAGAGAGAGAGAGAGAGAGAGAGAGAGAGAGAGAGAGAGAGAGAGAGAGAGAGAGAGGTTTACAGACGACGACGAAAACTTGAATGCTGGATCAGTTAGACACCACTATGATAATGGCACTTCCTCTACAAACGACCACAGCGTGTCTAGACAGCCAGTTAGCGAAATGAAGAAGAGGAACACGTCAGCAATCCGTCATGGTGACCGCTTTACCCTGCACACATCCTGGTTCCACCCCCCCCCCCCCCCCCCCCTACAGACATCGTTACGAGCTGTGATCATGACTTTAAACAACGTGAAACCAAAGCCCTCTCATGTCCCCTCAGCACCATGACAGCCACTAACTCTAAACTTACGAGAACAGCCTGCAAGCAATCTGTAACCGTGTCAGCCCATTTTCTTGTTGCCTCCCTCCCGATTCCAGAACCCCACCACCTGAAGAGGACACGGATAGGTCGGTCATCACCTCTTTTCACCAAACCTCTCACTGCCATCTCATTAGGCCAGACAAGCCACTGACGCCAAACTTACGAGGGGGTTCTGCAAGCAATCTGTAATCATGCCCATTTTCTGAGACCTCCTCCCATCCTCAACCCCTCTCGATTCCAGAGCCAGCATGAAGAGGCCATCAACCCTTTCCAAGACATCTCCCGCCGTCCTCTCTTTAAGTCATACAAGCCACTAACACGAAACTTACGAGAGCGTTCTGCAAGCAGTCTGTAATCTTGCCCATTTTCTGAGATCTCTTAATCTCTCCCCCCCCCCCCCCCTCCGCTTGAAGAGGACACGGCAGGACATGATGTCGTCATCAGCCACTTTTCAGGAAACCTCCCGCCGTCTTCTCTTTAGGCCAGACACGATCCACTGACGTTAAAAGTAGGAGACAAAAGTGCCAGCGATCTGTCACCGTGTCCATTCTTCTCCAGACAGCCCCGCTCTGATTCCAGACACGGCTCAAACCCGTCGATGGTAAGGCCATGTGTTAAGTCCCCTGTCTCTCGGCCAGTCAGAAACAAACGAGTTTTTCTAATTTGAAATAATGGGGGCTCGCAGGGAGAGCCAGTGATGTGACGAGCAGACCCAGTGAAAGGGGGCAAAAGGCTCTTGAAGGACAACGTGCGGAACAAGATTACCGTCGTCTAGAAAATGGGGTTAAGCGAGAAGCGCTGATAAGCGCTTGGGTCCTTTCTGGTATGACGGTAGTGGGGATCAGAGGGACCTAGAGGGAGGAAGGAGGTGTTCTGGCACCGCGGACTCTTGGCAGGATGATGGGGGGAAATGGTCAATGGAGAACTGATAAGGCAGGCAATGAGGCACCTGATGTGTAACACGACACCACACCGGCAACGTGGGGCACGCACGATCTGTTTGAAAGAGTTGTCATTTCTGGGACACACAAGTCTGGCGCTAAGAACCACAGAGGTTTAGTTATTAAAATAATAGTCCTGTACATATTTCCGTTGCAGTCTGCCCCGTAGACCAGTTTGCATCCTTTGTCCAACGTTACATTTTTGTTTTGTTTTTTCATGTAGTGCAGGCACACTCAGCCGCGAATTAGTCTTTGTGGCTTGCGCGGCTTTAAGCCCTAAAACTCACTCACTCACCCGTTGCAG
>JACVVK020000036.1:565000-640000 GCA_018292915.2 Batillaria attramentaria | reverse complement strand
TTGAAGAAAGCATTCCTAGCAGTACCGAACCATTCAGCAGTTGATCGTCTTCCGTTACGGGTGTACAGTTCAGTTGTTGCGATGGGTGTCCCCTCTGTGGGGATAGCGTGTCTTGGCTAAACAGTGCTGGATTAAGAGGGATTAGCTTGTGTGCGGACTGACTTACAACTGACTGGATTATCATTCAGACTCGGATTATCGTCCGCTGCCAAGATGTTGGTGAAGAAGGACTGGTTGTGGGGCAGGATTCTCTCCATAGTTGGTGAGTGGCAGCTGGCATATATATCACACGGTGTCAGCGCTTCTTTTCCACTAGTTAGATACATTGTACATACGGACGTTCACGAGGTGTTTTGCATTTTCTGACGCCGTATCAGTCTCAACGTCTCAAGGCAAAGTATATATGCTCACGAGTATATGCTGTGTGGGTATTACGACTTAATGTTGCCACCACATGCACTAAATGTCAAGCTTGCAAGAAACTGTATAGTTTTGTTTTCTGGTTACTATAACACGCAACGAAGCATAATTTTAATGTCACTGCTATGGATTCAACTGATTAAAAAAAAAAAATCAATGTTTTGGAAGTATCAGTATCTCAAATGCGATGGTCTAGCTGATAGCAAGTTATCATAGCAAGGTATGTATACTGAAAATAGTGTATAAACATACATGTACTACTGTACGCTTGGGTTCACTATCAGCTTCTATTATATTCCCTGTTGCACATCACCTCAGTCCCTCCCCCCCCCCCCCCCCGAGATCCAAGCCCGACTCCCCCCCCCCCCCCCCCTTGTCTCCCGCGTCCTCCGTCCATGACCCCCCCCCCCCCCCTTTCGCGCGCGCTCACCAACACATGTACACACACACATGTACACACACACACATGTACACACACACACACACACACACACACACACACACACACACTTCTCCCTGAACCAGAGAGAGAGAGAGAGAGAGAGAGAGAGAGAGTGTGTGTGTGTGTGTGTGTGTGTGTGTGTGTGTGTGTGTGTGTGTGTGTGTGTGTGTGTGTGTGTGTGTGTGTGTGTGTGTGTCCATTGCTTCACATCACCTTCAAGACATGTGGGAAAGGTTCAGTTCAGACTGCCTTTTACGGCTTCCTCTGGGCCATGCCCCGTTCAGTCGTGTCCATTTGTGTTGACAAAAGTCAACAACTGTCAAAACCAGCAAACACGTACATGCTAAGCCAACAGGATCAGGAAATATGGCACGGTTGTTCAGTACTCTGTCTCTGGTTATTGCTTCCCCCTTGGCAGTGCCCGGAAGGTCGTAACATTCGTGGTAACTGTGCTACTTTGCTAGCGTCAACAACGCACAAGTGATTGTTCCCTCTGGAAAGTGGTAAATACAACGAGAATTCACGAACAACCGAGGTCTTAGTGATGTGTTTATTGTTTAGTTGGTTCTGCTGCTTTCTAATATTTTTTTTTAAATATCTGTAACTAATATAGAGATCTATCTACGGATAGCTAATAATTATCAGGACGTGCAAGTGGGGAGGGACGGGGTGGGGGGGGGGGGGTGGGGGTGGGGGTGCTTGGGCGGGTCTAGCCCTGTTCCTGGTCCGTCGATAACTCTACGCCCCTGCGACGACAGCCAAGTCGGGCTAACCGAGACCGAGCCGAGCTAAGTGATGCCTAAGAAGGAAAAAACAAAACAAAAAACCTCGGTGACAAAGAAAGTGGACAGTTGCCAACAACTTTGAGGTCCCCATGTTATTTCACAATGTGCACAGAAGCGGTGAAAACTGTCGCATTCACCAGCACAGTACATTCTCAGCCTGTTTCGAGGTTATGTTGCCTGCATGAGTTGTCCCCCGTGCATACACAAACCCGCAGCATGCATGCATTTTTTCGTGGCAGCTTTGTGCTCTGGCACGAAAAAAAAAAAAAAAAAAAAATGCCACGTGCTTGTTGCGGCAAGGGAGACAACTCATGCAGGTAATAATCTCGAAACAGGATGAGGACCCGGTTCAGGGTGCTGCGGATAGAGGTCTGCATGTGAAAAGCTCAGATGGTGACAGATGCTAATGACACACACCGTGGCCCGCGCTCCGTAAATCTGATTTACTAACCACAGTGTTCACCTTAACACCATGCAGAGGTTGACATTTTTGCTAAGCTTGTGTCGTGAGTAATTAAGGTACAAGCTTTTCCGCCGCAAAGAGATTATTACATTAAGGCCGGGTGGAAATCGCATCAGAAGCGACAGACAGTGATAACTTCGTCACAGTTTTATCGCATCAGAAATGACAGACAGTGATAACGTCGTCACAGTTTATCTTCTATATTACTTTCACACACAAACTGCATGCGCCGACTTCGCCTCTCATTCCATCTCTACCACAGTTGATAATCACTACGCGGAAGTAGGTCGACCCGTCTCCCATCAGTGCACTGCGAGCGTGACTCGTAAACATCCAAAAACTCGCCCGCCGCGCGAAACACGCGAAGCAGCCGAACTGGAACCGAAGCACTGCGTCAACAATCGATCACATCCGCAAAGTAGTTCCGGAGAAACGTGAGCCTATCGTTGGCTTAGTTGTAGATCTTTAACGTGTTGTTGAGAGAGGACATGGCAGACACTTGCATCGCCAGAGACATGGAAAAGGACAGCGGGAGATAAATGACGCATTTCCGTCAATTTTACAAACTGTGGCGGTGGTGACGTCACAGTCAAACTTGTAGACGGTGGTGACGTCACAGTCGAAGCGAGTTGTGTGCTTCGACCAGTGAGTTGGTCATGTGACCACACCGCCCGTTGCTACTGCTCTTCTGAGCCGTTTACGCTTGGCTGTACAGTGCAATTCCAAACCTGTCATTGTCCCCATCCCTTTTTAGGGGGGGGGGGGAGGGGGGTGTGAGTTTAACGTCCTTTTCCACCACGTAAGGGTGGTATCAAAGACGGGTACAAATATTTGGCCCAAGCCGGGATTCAAACTCACGACCTCACACTGGAAGTCCATCGCTCTACCATTCGGCCACCCCGGCTCTCCCCCACCGCTTTTAAGAAAAGGAAATAATTAAATAAAAGTGAAATAGATGAAATAAAAATAAAAATTGAAAATGAAATTACTTCACAATTTGTTACATGACTGGTATCTTCCATTTTCATTACCACGACGACGATACCTAGGGCAGGGCTTACCATGATCCATGCCGCAAAAGGAGGAAGCGTATAGCGTTTACTTCAGTGACGGAAGCGGCAAAGTGATACATGCAAGGGGGTCCTAGGTCAGCCTACCCCACGGCGCCAGACCAGCGAAATATTAATTCGTTCACAATACGACAATTAGTAACAGCGCATTTCAAAGACTGAACAACAGTTTCCACCGCAAGTTCGAACTAAACCTGCAATGCGCCGCGGATTTCGCGCTCGGGTGAGAAACAGAATAGGATCACTCGCGTGCTGTCTCGACAGAGTAACTGAGCCGAAAGGACCGAAAGTGCGGTGAAATTGCAGAAGAAAAGGCAAGCGAAAAGAAGAGGTGAAAAGATCCGGTTAACAGTAAAGAAAATCCGAAATACCCGTCTAGACAGGGATTAAAACAAACCGCTAGTCCAATTGCTGATAATTACAGTTAGGTGTTGGACTGATTTCTAAACAATAAGGAGACCTGCGGCCCGAATTAGTCGTCAAAGGAAGGGTTAACTAGATTAGCTTTCAGTACAGGTGTGTGTCTGGACGTGGATTAATTGCACAGGCAATTCTGTTACCTTTTCCCGTCACAAATTTCACTGTTTTGTACTGTCTGGGCCAGCCGTCCCGAACAAAAGAAAACACGAGTAAGATCAATTTCGCATGCAGATGTCGTCGCGACATGCACTGGCAAAAATACGACGGCGCTAGACTGAAACGCCGTATGACATTAACGACCCATCACTAGTAACAGAAAGAGCAATCATACAGCAATTATCAAAGAATTCATGCTCAGGATGAGCCACCAACTACTGTCTGAGTCCGTCTCGTCAAACAAAAGAACCTGCGGAGTAGATCAAGTTCGCGCGCAGGTGATGTCGCGCCACGGATTACCGTCTACTGTGGCCACGGTCCCGGTGTAGCGTCCGGTCCGGTCCCCCCTCTGAAGTAGTCCCCCGGGGGACCAATTCGTGGCAAAAACTGCTCTATAATGGTCCCCCCCTTAGACATCCAGCCTCGTTTTCGACTGGTCCCCCTGGGCGATTTTGGTCCCCCCTCGCATCCAAAATAGGCCCCCTCTCGAACTGGTCCCCCTCTTTTCTAACCAATGTAGAGCTATGTCAGTATTTATTTTTAACTTTATTGTTACAAAACTTTATTGTCCCCAAAAGCACAGGGCCATAGGAACATTTTTTTTCTTTTTTTCCGATTTATGTGCTTGTTGTTATTTTTGTGTGTGTGAGATATATTTGTTTGGTTGTGTTCTTGTTTCTTTCAGTTGTTTTTTTGCATTGGTTGTTTTTTGCTGTCCACATTTCCTGTCATTTTTTTTAAAACTGGAAATAGCATTTAGAGAATAACATCAAAGACCAAGTATCTAATATTTTCTATACAACGCCATAGAAAAATATTTCTTCAAAATTAAGTAAGTGTCCATGACATGAAAACTAGTTGCCACCTTTGGCTTTCAGCGTACTTCAAGTAGACAGTCAAGACTGAGTACCAGTGTCTCAAATCATGACCCTTGAAACAACAAAAACAGCAGAAGACTAACAGTTCTGGTCTAAGGAGTGACACAAAAAACAGGAGCAAAGTGATGTCCAAGATTCATTATATAAATTACTCTGTCTGTTTTCAATGGGGCCGATTGCCAAACTGGCCCGTATTTCAGCCACCTAGGTTGTCGGCCTGGAGCCTCTCTTGTGAACACATACACGGGCGTGTCCAAGAGGGTGGCTGCAGCAAATATCTCAACCTCGGTGGCCCAAGTACGGAATGAATTGTCGTGTACTTATAATTATAGGCATGTTTGACACGAGTCACGTGACGTGTCAAGAAGCGTGGCGACCGTTTTCTCATCCCACAAAAAAAAAAATAAAGAAAAGAAAAAACAAATCTAAACTTTTAAAAGTGATTTAACTTCGTAGATTTGCCGTTCTATGTAGCCTATACTTTTGTTTTTTTAGTGGCGACCGTTTCCTCATCCCACAAAAAAAAAAAAAAAAGAGAAAATAAAAAAAACAAAAGTATAGGCTACATAGAACGGCAAATCTACGAAGTTAAATCACTTTTAAAAGTTTAGATTTGACACTGTAACCTTGACCCAGTTCAAGATCATCTTGAATAACATCTCTGTACAAAAATGAAAATAATTATACATATAACGAAAGAGGTGTGTGTGTGTGTGTGTGTGTGTGCGCGTGTGTGTTTGCGTGCGTGCGTGCGTGAGTGAGTGTGCACGCGTGCGTGCGTGCGTGCATAATGTGTGTGTGTGTGTGTTGAGAGATGGGGGGAGGAGAGAAAGTGTGGGGGGCGAGAGAGAGAGAGAGAGAGAGTGTGAGAGAGATCCAGAGTCACGTTTTCTACTGAGTTGACACACACTATAACAATAAAGTTAAAAATAAATACTGACATAGCTCTACATTGGTTAGAAAAGAGGGGGACCAGTTCGAGAGGGGGCCTATTTTGGATGCGAGGGGGGACCAAAATCGCCCAGGGGGACCAGTCGAAAACGAGGCTGGATGTCTAAGGGGGGACCATTATAGAGCAGTTTTTGCCACGAATTGGTCCCCCGGGGGACTGCTTCAGAGGGGGGACCGGACCGGATCCTACACCGGGCAGTCAGCCTGCGAACTTATGACATTAACGAGCGAATAAAGGGATCAATCATACAGCAATTAGCGATGAATTCCTGAGCATGATGAGTTTGAGTGCATCGGCGCCAGTCGTCTGGCTCTCGGCGCGAACAACAGCCTTCACCCATTGTTCTCCCGCCACCTCCAGCCCCGTGCACACACACTTCGCGGGCCACAGATTATAGCTGCAAGGCCGGATCACGGTCACCGCGCTTGTCCATCAAAACGTAACGTCAAGCAAAGTGGGCGGTTACCTTCCCTCTTAGCCAATGAGACGTAAGCTTCGGGATTCTTGCGTCACCAAAACACAGCGGGCTATTGTCACTTTCACTTGAGGCGCTAAGTGGGCGGAGCTTACTAAGCCGGCCGAACATGCCGCTGGGGAGATCGGGGTTTCCGGCAGCAGGGAGTCGGAGGGTGCTAAAGGGATTAAGTCGTTGTCGTCTGTACAAGTTTATTGTTATCGATTTGTAAAGAAAACAATACCGCCCCTTGACAGCACAGCAAGGCTAGATTACCGGAAAAGACCAATGCTTTGCTCACGTCCAAACAATGAGTGTTTCCTTCTCACCGACCCCGAAACCGATAAATACTTGATCAGACCACCAGGTCAAGATTGCTCATTTCACGTGTGTACGCCACGCTGAGAGTATGCCACTGAAAAGTTACAGTTACCATTCTGATGTTTGGTTATATCTTGGTTTTTGCACCATGTTGGACTACTGCGCTATAGACTGGTTGCACATCTGGCTGGCCCGCTGTCAAGGTATTGCTAATTCACTTCCTACTTCTAACATTAGAAAAATTTCTGGTGGTTTGAATTGTCGTTTATATTGGTTTACAAAAAAAAAAGAGTTTCATTTGATACTGTTGCGTAATTTGTGATATCTTGAAAACTATTTCTGTTGTCAGTGGGGTGAACTTTGCGGGCTGCTTCGCGACAGCAGACCTTTCTTTCTGTAACGTAAACTGAACCATGAACTCCTCGTGATAAAATAAATCATGTCCCTTCAAGAGAAACTTCTTTCCCAACGTTTATTTAAACTAACATGTAAATGAGTCAAAAGCGACAAATCGTCACTTGAGTAGAAACGAATACGCCCCCCCCCCCCCCCTCTTTGTTGTTGTTTTGTAACAAATTTATTAACAAAACGTTGATAACCAAGTCACGAATCGTAAACATGAAACTATTCGCGTGTAAAATGGCCGCAAATATTACCTCAAAGTTACATGTACCATGAAAATTCCATCCCGTGTAAATTTCCTCCTGATCTCTTGCTAGTAGCTCACGTAACCCCGCTTGTTCTCGTTCCATCGATCGGGCACTTTGCCGAAGACGCGTAACGCGGTTGCTTCCCCTTACCCACAGAAAACTGTGCGTTTCACTCGTAATTTGCATTTCCTACTAGGTCGGACGAAGTTGGCACCTCATTGTACAGACTCGCTAACTCTGAAGAATCTGTCAGTAGTGATGTGTTACTTGGTTTTTGCATAATTATGGCTCATAATTATGGCTACTGGGGGGGGGGGGGGGGGGGGGCGTCATCAAAATGGACAACCTTTTCCCTTCGCTACGCCGTTTCAAAATGTTTGATGATGATTGCTCTCACCTACAGCGTTACTTCGTTACTTTAACATGATCGTACGCATCTTAGCATCGTAGGGAAGTATAAAGCACAAGTCGGTGACTGGTTTATAAACAGCCCCTTTCAGTCCTTTCTGAACGGACAAGCTGAAAACCGAAGCGTTTTTCCGGTGCTTGACGTTTTGAATTTTGAAAAACGCGTCCGCTTGAGTGGACCGCGCTGGTGCTTATGATTTAGCTCTTTGACGACGGAGCGCAATTTCTGCACACACGATTTCCTATATATTATAGGAAATCGTTTGTGTCAGAAATTGCGCTCCGTCGTCAAAGAGTTAAAAGCAGCATATCAAAAACAAAGAAAGAAAGAAAGAAACAAACAAACAAACAAAAACAAACGAACACAAAAAAACTCAAACCCGCCCGTCTATTTTGATTCACCCTCGTGTACTGTGTTAGTGTGTAAGAACGTTTTAGTAAAACTCAAGTTACATTTGCTTGCTGGTCCATTTGCTCGCAAGACTGAGCCAGGCCAAGTCGTTAGCTGTAATTTGTGACTGTCATAGGCACCGCACCTGGCCGTCCCGATTAGTCGAACAGAGTCGGACAATAAGTTCAGCCATGTCGCCACTCGTGTCAAACCTGACCTTTCACTCCTATCGTGTCACCAGAGTCAAATGTTAAAAAAAAAACAACAACCGAAAAAGCGTGCATAACACTTAACGAAAACAGTAGTTGTGATATAATTAGTTTCTGACTATTGAGTCGATGTTTTCTCAGGTTTTGAGTTAACCAGTTTTTAAACCTATACTATAATTACCGCCATTGCTATACCGTTAACATGCACTTGTTTGTTGACCCCTGTGCATTATAAGCCCAGCATGTTTATGCTCAGAAATTGTTTATTTACTTTGAACAAACTGTATTGCAATAAACTTGTTTAAACCAAACCTATAAAACTGACGAGGACTTGGGGGGGGGGGGGGCGGGGGCGGAGAGGGAAGCAGGGGTCCACGACACGTTGACTTACTATTTTCACAAGGAACGCACAACCAGTTGTTAAAGTATTCTGTAGGTAAGACTTGGCAGAACAATCAGTTGGTCAAGACGCCCAGTATTCAGACGATCCCCAACTCCCCTCCCCACCCCCACGAACCCACCCACCCAGCCCCTCTAGTCGTGCCCGAAGCGAACAAGGCGTCCCACAGCAGTCTTCGCTCCCCTCCCAGAGAACCCCCGCGTGAGCAGCAAAGCAAGACCAGCATGAGATCAATGTTCTTTTTGTTGGTGAAGTCAACACTACAGGTGTGCCCCTTGAAGATTCAACAGGGCTTGACGGAGATACTCGAGAGAGAACGCTGAAGGTTTGGGGGGGGGGGGGGAACCCCCACAATACGTCATTACGCCTAAAGCGGAACAAGCACGCGCGACCAGCCTGTTAAGTCAGAAAAGAGGTTTTGTTCTTGCCCGCTCACCTATTCAAAGGATGTCATGTTGTTAGCACAAAGTCAAACACTCGGTGCTGATTTGTCAACGTTTCTCTTTCGGCTTACGTGTCGGCGGTCACTTCGCTAGCTGTTTCCCAGGGGTTGAGGATGCTTGAGACAGATTTCCGCCTCGTAGTTGCTCCTCTTGAAGATACCAGTTCCTATTGTTGACTTTTCGACTCTTGCCTGGTCGAACCTGTACAATTCCGGCAGGTACTCTTCGTGTGCGCTAAGCTCTCATTAGACAAACTAATTCCTGCAGAACCAGAAGTGTGCTTTGTCAAGGCCAGGAATGTAATCTTTGAACAGTCACAGTGTTCTAGTTTTCGATCCAAACTATATAAGATTTTGGCCGACTTTAGCGTAAAACAGCAAAGTGTTTAATCCGTCGCATGCAAAACTCCCATTTCCATTCGACCTTATCACCGTCCCTTCGAAAACAGCACAACTGTAGCTTATTCGAAGGTTTTCACTTAATTAGGTTGCCGATTTTCACGCGAAACTGCCAAATCGTTAAGTGTACGAAAATGCTCCCCATTTTCTTTTCTATTTTCATCTGTGCTTACAAAAGCAGAAAATCTATAGCCTTTTCAAAGATTTTCACTGAACACTGCAAGACAATATCATAGTCACAGCCGAGCGAGCACCAGTCGCTGTTCCGGGTGTTAGTTCCCATGTAGGAAGTAGCGAGAGTTCACATCGGGGATCAGAACCCAAGGTGATAAGATTTTGATTCCATTAACACGGAAGGTCCAGACAGCCTAAAGGACATGGCGCCTAGTGCGTGGGACTTCTCCCTCAACGTCCAAGTTCGTTGCGAACGTGTGACGTGCTTAATGCCATTCACTCTCCGCAGGAATCGAGCGGACAGAAAATGAACTGACAATGAAACTGAACGATTTTGTCCCCAAGCCTTGGTCCTAATGAACTCTGCGGTTAATCAACTTAATGAGACTAAATCTGTGATGTTTTCGTGTTAAGACTGATCTTTCTGAACAACACAGACAAATCTGCTGCCGACTGTTGAAGGACGATAGGAAAACACTGAAGGCAGTTTTGTCAGGAACAATTCAGATCCTATTCCCAGCGTTATTTTTCAACACGTCAACATCATGTCTTGATTGAGTCTTAAGATACACCGATCTTGGAAATCCTATGAGAAAATACCGAAACTAGACCCTCTATAAAACCCGCATGCAACTGAAGGGCCCATTCTATCGCGCAGACTTCGTACAGGTCGTTTCCACGCTGTTCATTTCGTCTTTGGAAACCGTGATATGTCTGCCTCTCTCGTTCCATGACTGCATGCTATCACTGGAATTAGTCAAAGCCGAGACGGTCACCGAATGTTACATCGCTTGCATCGAAATGGCTCAATGTGATGTTCAGCTGAATTATTACGAACATGGTGAGAAAGCGTTCAAATACGAATTTGAGATGCCTTTTTTTTTCTTTTTTTTTTTTGCAAACCTCAGATTCTCTCTCTCTCTCTCTCTCATACATGTACGTGACTGTCTCGTTTGTATCATGTCTAGAGAGCTATGAAATGACACTTCATATGAATTAAGTTGATGCTGAGAAGGAAACCATTCCGCGACCGCATCTTCTTCTTTTTTCTTCACATTTGTGGTAGTATTTTGTTCTTGAACTGTCCCGTTCCTAGGCAGAATCTTGCCACCCATAGACAATGAGCAGCTGCCGTTTCTACTGTTCTGGTTGCCGTCACCATTACAACAGTCACCCGTACCAACTCTCTAACCATGTTTTCTCTTTGATTCCAGATTGGCTGGAGGTCAACATGGAAACTGACGAGTCCCCGGGGACACCGACGTTGCTTGCACCCCAGAGCCCACCCTCACCGACGGTATCCCCACCAGGGTCGCCCCTACAGGTTCTGGCGCAGTCCCTGAGGTGCATCAGAGCGCGACAGCACGAGGGAGACGGCCATAACATTAACGATGTCTACACCGAGCTCCAGACACGCATGGTAAGCGGCTTTTTAAAAAAAAATTGTTGTTGTTGCTCTCCTTTTTTGTTTTGTTTGTTTGCTTGCTTGTTTTCTGTAGCAGGTTAGATACAGACTATTCCATGGGGGGGGGGGGGAGGAGAGAGAGAGAGAACCACCACCTCTGTGCTGCATGTTTTAATCACTTGCCTTGTTCCCATTTTGTGTCCTACGAAATCTGTACAAAATAGTTTTTTAGTCTTCGGTGTGTGGGTCTTGAAACCTGTGTGTAAGTTTTTTAAGCGCAGACTGACCGCCGTGCAAACGGCTGCATGCACTATCCGAGGCGTTCAAAAACGTTGGTAGACCGATTGAGCCGTAACACTAACATCCCCGGATGAGTGCAGAGCAGACGATAGCACGGATGGTGTAATGTTGACCGCTGCCACCTTTGCAATCAGGCGTACTGATATGGATGCCAGTCCGGGACCATACTGATTCTGAAATCACGTATGGTGAGCGCAGTATGCGGCCCGGCTTTCGAGATGTAGTTTTCTATTTCTCGTTCAGTCGCATTGTGGTCGAGGCCTGATGGAAAATTGTAACAATGACAAAAACAAATAAATAGGATAAATTAAATTGGAAATTGAAAAACAATGGTTAATCTGTGCTCGGCGCTTCACTGAGCTGCATTTTAGTTGATTTACAATTTAGTCTCTCTCCCTCACACACACACATACTGATATTTTGTCAACTTAGTCAAGTCACACACTGAAGTACCCCGGTCAGTTGACGTTGCTGAAACGAATTAAAAATAGTCGCCTAGAGTTTCACCCCCGTTGCAATGTGAAGGAGCGGGGTGCAATAAACAAAAAGCCCCCAAGCGTAACCGCTCATTCGATTGACCGTGGCCGCACAAATTAGGCCCTGACATGTCACAAGCGAACATAGCTACATTTCGTATAGTACTGCAAGTGCAAGCGCGCTCTTCTAAAATCTGACTCCACGCTGACTGCGAACAAAGCCCACACTGCCCGCTGGGCAAGTCAAGCCATAGACGTCCATCCCACATTCGCGCTGACCCCAGCTACGTCGCGCAACAGCATCTAACGCTGACGTGATGGGCCAGCCCCTCGGTTTATCTCCATCAGTTCTCTCCCTTCGTGTGGTGCAAGCAGACGTGCGCTCGCGCGGTGCGCAGAAATCTTGCAGTGGTCATTGACTGATGGAGGTTCGTGGACAGTGGAAGAAACGTAGGAAAAAGTGAATGAAAGTTAGCAGAAAGTGACTTGGAAAAGGTCTGCGGTTTGTTTTAAACTCACCTGGAAGAATTTTATTCGGTGATGAGTGACTCCTGTGCTGAAGAACGAGACCACAAACGCGAGATTCTTGGATGTGTAGTGTGTACACCCGCCGACGCAGCTGTGTTGTGACTTGGCTGTTGTTTTGGATTACTTGTACGTCGTCACCGTTGGACTTAGTCATATGCAGAGTTAACTGAACACCAGGTATGGTTTATCTCATTTAAATGTGTAGTCTGTAAGCGAATTTTCGTGGCGAACGTTCGTGCAATTTTCGTAAATCAAGTTTGAAAACTGAAAATCCTTACGGCCACCGCTTCGCTTTGTTACGAGGATTAATCGAGGAAGGAGGAGGGGGCGGTCGGGGGTGCATAACTAATCAGCATTCTTTTTCCTGGTGTTTTTATGTCAAACTTCAAAGATTTGTTCTCATCATTGGTCGAAACCACTGGTCAGACAACCTGTTATTCAGTCGCTGCCGCCATCATTGCGTGTTACAATCGTGTAGCGAGTTGCGCGAGCATGATCTAATTCCTGCGCGAAATGGCCGCTGAGTGGAGGCCACAGGTTGGTGGAGTCCACTTGAGACGAGCTCTTGATGGCGAGCCCCCATCGGCTATCTCGTCCGTATCACTCTTATCGCCCTGTCTACATGCTCTTGACCAGAGACAGCCACGCGGGTCATGGACCAAAACAGGTTCAATAACAGGTGCACAGCGTTTTCAAAACAAAAATGCGCGATATCAATTTGTAATGCGGAGAAAATTTTAACGGATCTCTCTCTCTCTCTTTATGTGTGTGTGCGTGCGTCTATTTTGTCCGATAGCAGATATAATTCATTGTTATTATTTGGACCTTGTAGTGTGCCGTTACGCACAGTTGGTCAGTAGGCATGAAAACAAAATCCCAGGGGAAAAATGCACTCCTTAAAAATGTTACACCCTCGCACGTCTCTGAGAGCGGAACACTTGATGCACACATTATCCAGACTTTCAGCTTTCTCTCTACCGTCCAACCCCTCCAAAACTGAGGGAAAAAAGTAAAGGTAGTCAAGTGGCAGTTGGAAAAACCAACCACCCCACCACCCCTCCCCCCCCAAAAAAAACAAAAAAAAAAAAACAAAAAAAAAAACCTCTGGACTTCAGGGGGAAAAAAAACCCAACCAGCCCTGTGTGTAGGTGGGTGTTCGGGAATTTAACGTTCTTTTCCACCACGTAAGGGTGATACCAAAAACGGGGCAACGAGAAAAAGGCCAGCAGAAATATGTGGCCCCAGCCGGGACTCGAACTCACGACCCGAGCTAATTGCGAGTCCAACGCTCTGCCGTGTGTGTACTCCATGTACACTGACGTTTGTTCAACAGGAAATAAACCTCCCCAGTTCGATTTTGTTCAAACTTCATTAGCACTTGCCAGACAGGCAGTACTTTTCACTTTTTTCTTCATGGACTGGTGTGCTAGACGAGATTATGTCGTGACACCACCAGCCGAAGTCCGGCAAAAGGCGCTAGACCCAGTGTTAGTTGGAGTGTCTCTAGGGGCCACTGCAGGGCTCTTCACACCCTGTCACAACCTTGCCAAAGTCTGTCCGAGACTGACACCTATAACATAGGCCGTGCTGTCAAGTGGGAGCCCCCGCTAGGCGAGAAGGCGGCCTGTTGCTGGCCCGACTTGCCAAAAGTGATCTGGAGACAGATCTGGCTCATTAAAATGCATTTGGATGTGGCTGCTGAGTACATTAGCTGCTGCTTCTTCCTGACCCCCTCCCCCTCTGCTAGCGAAAATTATATTATGAGCCTCTAAACCGCATATGTGACGGCTCTTTAGGAACAAAAATCATGCAAGTTGTAGCAGGAATGTAGGTAAATTAAGTCAAATAATTACAGTTTGTTCTCTTCTGAGTACTTCAATACCTCCCCTTCATCTACTGTTCACAGCTGTCTTTCATAGATCAGAGTACATAGTGTTGAAATATCTATACTTATATATATATATATATATATTTTTTTGGTTCTGCTCCGTTTGTGCGTTTTTGTTTGTCTTTGTTTTTTTGTTTTTTGTGAGACTCTTCGTCTGCTGTTGGTTTTGTTACTCATACTTGTCTGCCTTGCTTATATTAATATAAATTAAATTGGTAAAATTGATATTTATTAATGAAACTAGATTCCTACTCTCAGTGTTGATTTCCCTAAGTGTTTCTTTGATCATTGTCATTTTCCTGTGTTTTTGTGTTGGTTGGGGGTAGGTAATCATGCTCAGTGCTGAAATTTGACACTTTTGTCTTACTGCTTTTATGGATAAGATTTGTTGCCATAGAATACCTGTGGTGAAAAAAAGATTCACTTAATTAAACAACCCAAAAAATGCTTATTAAAGAGGTGTCTTTTTAAGAATTTTCAGATCAGCACTATTTATTCCAGCACTATTATGCTGAATGTCATTTTTGCTTGAAATGGTTAACAGCTGACTGCACAAGCTCATTTGCTCCCAAATTTTGTGTGTGCAGGAGAAGATTTAAGAAGCAGGAGCAGAATCTGAAATGTGAGATTGGTGACATCAAGGAGCGCTTCCTGGACCTTCTGCAGTCCTGCGGTGTGGAATATGGTCCCCGCCTTTCCCAGGCTCTCGCCGGCATTAACCTCCCTCTCCCCAACGGCCTGGGAATGAGCACCCCACGCAGCACGCAACCTCCTAGGCGGGTCTCCGGCCGACTACGCACTCCTGACAACATGCGTTGCATGTATGCGGACCTGCTCATCGAGCAGCTTCTGGCCCAGGCATCATCCCTGACAGACTCCTCGGACCTGTCCAACAGTCCTCCAGAGCAGGACAGCTCCAAGGCTTCGTCAGGCGAGACTGCAGAGCCTTCTGGTGCTGTCTGCGGCATGTGCCAGTGTCAACGTGAACGTGGACACACCTAAAGACTGTGAGAAGGACAAAGAGATCCACAGCAAACTACCAGGTACCTCCTGACCCACTCACCTGACCCCAGGCGACGCATCGGGCTATCAGCCACCAACATCCGTGTCAATGGTACTGCGACGTCTGATGTCCTCAGCACATCCTCCAACAGCCTTCGTGGCTTCTGGCAGCTCGGATGTTTACCCGGCTTCCAGTGAACATTCTTCTGACCCCCAGGTGGTTCCGGACCTTGAGTCTGAGCTGGTGTCTCGCATGCAGTACTACTCTGGACTTCACCATCGACAGCAGAAGAAGATCGATGAGGCAACTGGTGCAGGTGATGTGAATGATGAGAACATTCCTCCCCCCTCCTAGTGACCAGTCCAGTGAGGGGATGTCCCCAGCGATGTGTTGAGGGATCTGAGACTCAGCCTCACGTCATCTTCCAGCTTCCTCAGCCCAAGGTCTTCTACACCCCCGTCTCCCGCACAGCCAGGAGCAAACGTGACCCGACATCAACCACAGACTCTGAATCTGACTTTTCCTCTGGAACTGGGTCCATGTCACGATCATGCAACTCATCCTGTGACCGGCTGCGTCATTGTTCCTCCCGGGATGTTTCCTCATCTCGTGAGCGCACCTCATCCTCACGTGCCTCCGGTGTTCTTCCACCCACCCCATGGCATCGTCCACCCTCATCTCCGACCCTTCCAGCAACGCCGGCCGTGGCAGCCTGGGATCAGGCAGTGTCTACACTTGGTCCATCGAGGACAGCTCTGACTGTGAGAATCTTGAGCAGATCGTACCTCCGCAGCAAGGGCCTGGCGCCAGCGCCTCCGCCGTCTGAAACGTCGCTCCCGCCAGTGCTCTACTGCCTCGCGTTCCAGCCGCTCTCACAAATCAGGGGGCAGCCGTCCCACCACGTCGCGGTTGGAGCAGACTCACCACCCCAGGAGCAGACACTGAATTCTAGTCTGCACCTGACTGCCATGATGTCCTGTTGATTGAGGCCCCTGTTTCAAGCACAGCTGGCTGGCGACTTGGTGAAAAGTGTTGCACATGAAATGGTGTGTCCGTCCTGACTGATCCACGCTCCAGCAGCCTGCCTCGTACCAGCACCCGCATCCAACCTCTTCTCTCCCGGTGGGCAGAAAATCTTCGTCCGCGCCAGAGCTCAGCAACCCTACCTACCCTGACCTCAACATGGCTGTCAGCATGATTGGTCCCTCGAACTTGAGCAGCGAGCTGCAGCAGAATGTCACGGACAGGTCGTCATTCTCCACTTCGAGAACGCCTGGAGCTATCCTGGCAAATCCAGCACGAGTGGCAGCTACAGGCTAGCAGTAACTGTCAGGAGTGTCACCCATCCCAGGCGGCCTTCCCGCTGCCACCCCTCAGCAGGGTGGCGACCACGGACCTCCTCGACTCCATCCTTACAGACAGTCCCCCGCAGCTATGACAGCAGTGGTGTTCACCCTCCCCTACAACTCCTACACTTCCCCTGCCGGATCACATGCTGGCTACTCAACAGTCATTCCTGGTCCTCAGAAAGCAACCACAACCCCCAGCAGGCTCCCGTCTGCATCCTTGCCCCACCCCTCCCACTGTGAAAATCGCGAACAGACCATGTGTTCAAAATCCCCCACAAGTCCAGTTTGGTCTTCCGTCGGAGAGCGACCACCAATGGACACGCGGCTCAGCAGGGTGCTGCACGACCAGACATTGTTCAGTTCACACTGGTGATCCTCTCATGCGTCGCAAACTGGTCACTGTTGCCCAGAGCAACGGCACCTACAACCCACCCAAAGTTCTTGACAAGAGGGCTCTGGTCAGGAAGTTTAAGAGATTCCGCACAACTTTCACAAAGAAGGACAAGATCAAGACCCTTGCCACTTGTGAGCCTAATATGTGTGTTTTGAACTGATTATGTGGTGTGCATGTGTGACGGCAGTGTGAGCGTGTGTGTATGGGATAGAGACAAAACACTCTGCCAGTATGGCCGGTGCTATTAGTATTAGTAGTGGGGTCTTCAGAAAATAATGATCTAGTCTTGGACAGTTAACTGCCAGTGCGTGAGCCTTCCATTGGTGAACAATTTCCTCCATGTGATGGATTTCTACTGCAGAGACAGTGATATGCAGTTAGATATATATTTTGTCGATGTTTGTGTTCTTCAAATGCGTTCACAAATTTTTCACTGCTGTGTCAAACAGTATGGTCGCGTCTGGTGTGCTCAGGCATTGTACTGTCTTCTGGCCTCCTATCTCTTTTCTTCTCTCCACCTGTCTTTCTTTCTGCCTCCTCTTTTTTTGGTTATTTTTTTTTAAAGAAATTAATATTATACATGTCCAAGTACTATGGCATGTTATGAAAACCAATTGTGAAATCTGAGTGAATACAATTTTCTGTTACCATTATGTTGTATGTTTGATTGTTTCTATTTCCTGATACACTATCTAAAGTATCTTCTTCCAAATGGGTTGAGCAAAGTTGCAAGCAAAATGTAAATTCCATAACATTTACTCTTTTCTTTGTATTTCATAGTTGATCCATCTAGCCTAAGGGACATAAATGGGCATTTCTGATACTACTGTCGTGCACAGATCGTTCTCGAATTTTCACAAATATCTGTAAAGCATTGGACGAATGCCTGCAGAGTAGAAAAATTTTGCTTTTATTTTGGGCAGGCACGTCTCAGCAGGTAGCTGGTACTCCCTGTGTAATTTATACCTTTTTGTTAACAGACAAACAGACAGACTTGATGAGTTTGAAAACTTTGTAGACAGCATTCGACGATATGAATGCCTGCACAACACCCTTCAGACATTGTGCTCTTTTTTTTTTCTGGTGTGAAAAACTCAGCAAATAGCTGCGTACATAGAACAGCCTGATAGATACGTGATTTGACTTGGTGTGCAAAACAAACATTATTTCCTTCTTTTTTTATTGGAAAGTATACAGGTAATGGCCTCGGTCAAAGCCTGTGAGAAATTAGTTATGCATTATTTTCTTTTTTTAATGAAAGTTGTCCCATACTACTGGATTTGGAAGTGGTATGCATGTAGTGTAGAAACTTAGCTGTACAGGATCTCAGGTTGTAGTGACTTGGCAGCTATGTGTACTCATACATGCATTACAATTCCGAGTTCACCCATGAAGGAAATTTCGGACTAGTTTGAGTGTGTGAACAATGCTTTTTTTTTCCTCAGTCTTGTTCCACCATCTTCTTTCCTGTTTTCCTCCACTTTCATTTCCAGAATGATTTAATTGGTTCTGTGTACATGTATCCATGTTCGATCCAGGTGTGAAATGGTGATACTGTATAGAAAACATAATTTATTGTTGCAAATCTCTGCTCTTTGATCTTGGAAAAGACTGTATATATTTCTGTACAATAAAACCAAGTTAATAATTGAAACTAATGAAAGTCATCTTTGGGTTTTACTCAAGAGGGGTGTGTGTGTGTTGTGTGTGTGTGTGATTTACCCCATTAATGTTCTTGTGTGTGTTTCTGTACACGTGTGTTGACTGTTGAGTGTTTTACAGTGTGTACAAGGAATGATGGATTTACATCAATGCAAGAGAACAGACAAGAAAATCCAGTACTCCAACCAATTCATGTGGACTTTATCTAAATCAAATACTTATATTTCAATGAAACTGGAAATCTTTAGAAGTCCCAGAGCAATTCCGGGCAGTTATCACTTCTCAGCAGAGACCACACACACACACACACACACACCATCATCACAGTACAAGCACATCACACAGCGCACCCATTATCTAACCAACAACCACACACTCACTTTGTTCAGCAACATCAGCAACCCCCCCGGGGGCCAAGAATGCCGGCGCCAGACCCAGAAACCACAGTGCGTAATCGGTACACGCTTTCGCGGTCTTACACGAAAAGCTTTGATTCGGCCCGAGGCGAAGTCCCTTGATCACGCACAAAAGCTTGATCACATTCGACTCAACCCTCTGCCCTGTCTTACTGTCTATCTTGTGCGGCGTCGCTTGAAGAGAACAGAGCAGGTCTGTGGCTGTGCATCCCCCCCCTGGGGTTGTTGGTTCGAACATAATTTCGCTACAGGGGAGGTGGGGGGGGGGGCGGGTGAGTCGTCAGTGATGACCCAGCGTGGTGACCTATGCTCTCTCTTCGGTTCCACACCGCGCCATGCCAGGCAAAGGACCATCTATTCATGTACAAGTTCAGTCATAGTGATATTTCCAATTCCATAGGGTTGTGACGTAGCAACAAGACCAACAAACCGAGCTATCCCAGGATTCACTGACTTTCACTGTAAAGGACCATCTCTGGATGCACTAGTTCATAATATTGATGATACTCCACCCCGCCATCTGCTTTGGAAATGTTCAACCCACCATATTTGAAAAATAAACGCAATTCTAAATTCCGAAATTTAAATAGCTGAGCTGGCCCTTCGCACCACGTGATTGTAATGTGTTTATGTCCAGTGTGTGAGAGAATGCGTGTGATTCACGTGAGCGTGCGTGCTGGCTTCAGTTCGCGGCGCTTTGAGCTGATTCATTAAATTGGGTAAAGCGCCTACACAATACTCATTATTCCTATTATAATATTATTGTAGTATGTAGTAGCAAGACTATCATCATGGAGGGAGGGGGGGGGGGTTGGTGGGGCGTATAACTGAGAGGGTGGAAGATACATCTCCCCCCCCCCCCCTTTTGGAATAGATCACTATCAGCTTCTCTGCCACGGAATAATCTAGAAGCTAAAGCACTGAATATTATTTAGCTTATTGGTTTGTTTTGCTGTCCGTTTCCTTGTGTATTCTGAAGACAACACTGTATCTGGTTAATACTTTCTTTCTTTATGGTGTTTTTCACTACATGCCGACAGGAATATCGTCTGTTGCATGCATGTGAGTTTGGTGTGAGTATACATGTGATAAACGGGGATAGGATGCATAAAATGTTGCACTTCAACATCAGGGCTTAAACTTAAAGTCTTCCACCTCTTTGGTGGATTTCTACCTTTGGGTAAAAGTTTTCCTTTCCTCAAAAAGTGTCTTTCCTCTGAAGCACTTGATTTAAAGATGATTTTATTTCGCTGTTCAGCTTGCACAACTAAGTATTCAGGCGGTGGCAAGAGGCCAGAAGCCTATATATATATATATAGCCTCCCCCTTTGAAGAGTCACAACATAGTACGGCGACTACTGTCACAGCATACCGGCAGCATAATCATGACAATGAAAAGACAGAAGCACTTAAAATCATGCAAAGAGCACCAAACTGCACAGATCTTAACTGCATTTTCAGGGATGGATTTACTCAAAAATGCCAATGAGACATTGTCTCCTTGACCAGTCATTTTTATGAGACATTTTCATTTTCTATGAGACAATCAAGTTCACCCGCATCACTCTGTCACAATGTCTGTGCCGAGAGCCTGTTCCTAAGTGCAGTGACGTTCAGGTTCTGAACGGAAAAGGACCTCTCGATCGCAGAACTGAGAAAACTGATAACGCGCCAATATTTTTTGCAACTCTTTCGAGCGAGAGTTTCTGGCAGCGCGCGCGGCGAGCGGGACAAGTAAGCCTTATCACTAAAATTAGATTAGTGTAACAGACTCTATGACTGACACGGACAGCGCATCTCTGCTTCGCGTTGTCAAGTGCGCTTGTGATGTCATGTTCGTGCGACATATGACGCATTTTGCGAAATTTCTATGCGACATTTTATCAAAATATGAGACATAGTCGCACGGCGCGCGAGAAAATCGATCCCTGATTTTGAAAACTTTCCAGGGGACATGCCCCCAGACACCCCTAGCATAATGCGTTTGCTCTGCAGACGCATGCTTGTGGTTTTGTCGCTTTGCACACTTTTTCTCCCCTTGGGATCTGGACCATTTTAACTTAGCTCTGCAAAACTGATCCGATTCCAGATTTAAATATGCCTGTAAAAATGCACACAAACTACGCCCATGCAAATCAGTTTGAATGTAACCCTCCTCCCCCCCCCACCCCACCCCCACCCACACCACAACATAAACACTGTATTGCACACCCTCCAGTGCCAAGTAACTGAGTATTTGTATTTGGTTGTCTGCTACACGCTATTTTCGCTGCACGAGCTTGCACTTTTTGTTGACAAAACACAAAATAACACACAGCTTGGAAACTCCCCTACATGTGTGTACACAACAAAATTGATGATGTTTTTATAGGAATTTTATTCTGAGTAAAACAGACAGAACCCCCCCCCCCCCCCCCCCCCCCCATCCCATGCGGTTCTTGCATGATGGATAACAGCATTCCTGATAGAAAACTGCTAGAGTGACAGACAGATCTATATATACCCCTTTTTTAGTGTGGGCAGGTGATGATTCCTGAGACTGCATGCTTGCACCAGCAGTACAGCAGAATCATACGTGTGTTGTGTGTGTGTGTGTTGTGTGTGTGTTGTACCAATCCACAGGATGAGGAAGTTGTGGTTAAGCTGAAGCTGATAATATATACCGGGCTAAAAAGAAAATTTTGCCCAGTCATGACTTATTGCTTGTGAAGGGATTTTTATTTCACTGAGACTATTTGAATCAATATGCTAACCCTTTTCTTTTGTTTGTGAAAAACAAAAGCAGCCAAATATTAGAAAGGAAGATACTTGTAGCACAAAAGAAAAGAAAAGAAGAAAAAAAAAGGCAAAACAACCCTTTGTTTCCCTCGTTTGTCATTTTATTTTTGTGTAACAAGGTCCTGAAACACACTGACGGTGAAAATGAATGCAACACATTTCACTCCAGCAGATACACCAGTTTCTTTAACACACAGAGTGAAACACACACACACACACACACACACACACACACACACACACACACGTACACACTGACAGTATCATATACTCACTGGAATGATGAACTCCTTGTACTTCTCCAGCATCTGTTGCTGTTTTTCAGGGTTGTCTGGTACAGGGACTTTCGTGCAAGTGCAAGCAACATCTCTCTCTTCAGATCCATCCCCAGTTTGGAGCAGAGGTCACTTTCATGAGTCTGAAATTGTGAAGAAAAAAGAAAGAAAGAAAGAATGAAAAAAAAAACAACAACAAGAGTTATGCACATGTCAACCGTCATCAGTTTTCTCTTGAAAATACTATGTGCTTTGGATCCTGGGCTGCCTGGTTGGAAGTACTGCTGGGCAGAAATTTGGTGGGATGTTTCACTTTCCAAATAGAGTCAAATCCACATGTTTGCAGACTCGTTTACCTTCTTGTACACATGCAAGCACAACATCTAGTACGCATGATAAAGATCCAGTTCCATACAGCACGGCCCACGAAACAGAAAAACCATCCCAGTATACCGTTATGGCCTTAACTTTTCAATTGTCCTTACTTTTCAACCACAGTGCATAATCTGGGAAAGATGGGTAAAAAATACAAGTAATATCTTTACTTTTCAAGCAGGCACCAAAAATCTGTCGCTAAGTTTTACACCACACCAGTCAAACTATGCAGCAACCAGAAGAAATAAAACAAATTGGAGAAACTTTGCCGACGTGGCAGTCTGGCACTCAATCACTTTGTTGACACCGCCACTGAGTGAGGCCAGGAGTACAGAGTAGTCCCCCTTCCCCACTTCCCTTTCTGCCATCGTGCAAGTTTTGCTCTGCTTGCGGTGGTCTGTTCCAGAGTTTAGATGGTGGAAAATGCTAAAGTGCAATTAAAAAGCCAAGGAGGATAAATTATGGTGATAAATGTTAGGTACGGTTTGCAACACTTTTTGTGCATTTCGAACGACCTTCACGACCTTCAAATTCAATATCTTTTAGTGCAAAAGCAGTTGAAAAGTGAAGGTCATTACAATATGCATGTGGGGAAAAGAAGAAGAAAAAAAAAAAAAAAAGGTGGTGATGTAAATTGCAACAGTAGCAATCCAAATTTCCCTTACTGCAGTAACAGGACTATATAGACATTACTAATTTACTTCCTTTGTTAGCCAATCACAAAGCGTCTTAATAATAATAATAATAAAAATAATGAGTAATGTATTTGTATAGGCGCTTTACCCAATTTCATGAATCGGCTCAAAGCGCCGCGAACTGAAGCCAACACGCATGCTCACGTGAATCACACACATTCTCTCACACACTGGACATAAACACATTACAATCACGTGGTGCGAAGGGTCAGCTCAGCTATTTAAATTTCGGAATTTAGATTTGCATTTATTTTTCAAATTTGGTGGGCTGAACATTTCCAAAGCAGAGGGGGAGGAAGCCGGCGTACCCGGAGAGAACCCCCGACGATCGGACCGAATGAATGGTGCCACACTCGAGAAGGAAAAATTCTTTGCCCCGAGTGGGACTCGAACCCCTGATGTCTCGCATTGCTGACAAGTCTCTTAACCATTTGACCACCGGCCGCCTCTCGACACGCACAGCCTCCATTCTTCTAAGAAACTTAACAAACAGTATCCTTGGTGCTTCTGAAGTGCACTCCAGTAAAATCAAATTTCAGACTCACCTTGAGAATGTAGCTGTCTAACCCAAAGTGCTCGTCTATCAGATCCATGGTACGCAGGGTAACGGTGATGATAAAATGTTTGTCCAGTATCTCGCTGTACAGAACCCGTTTCTGTATGAAAGGTTTCCATATGGCAGGCAGCCTGTCCCAGAAGAGAAACTGGTAAGTTAGATACTTTCGACACTAACCAGGGATGAAATTATTTTACAAAGTACAAGGTCGGAATCCTTCTACTTCATGTACCTGTAGCATGCCTGAGAGGAAAGCTGAGATGCAGCTTAGTTGGACATTCTGACTGAAACTTCATATGCACTGTGTTCAAGTATCTTCCCATTGCTCAAAATTCTTTCAGTGAAGTCTGAAACATCTTAGCATTTTCCTAACTGGAAACAGATGTTGCCTTCACACATCAAAGTGGAATTGTACTCCCGGTTAGTCCAGTTTATGCTTTCTAAAAAGGATCAACTGTCAGCCCAGTGTTGGGAGGGAAAAAAGACAAAATAAAAAATAAAAAAGTGCTCTCCGGGCATACTACTTAACAAAAAGGCAGAGTGCCCTGACACAGAGAAACAAGCTTTTGCACACACGTACCCACATATAGATCTTGATCATAGCAAGTATGAGGATTAGACTAAAAACTAGTAAATGCAGCAAGGCCTGTATTCCAATGGACAGCCTGCTTGTCACATGAATCATGTCTCATTCTCGAACATGTATCTTCGTTTTAGAGATGTCTTTATCTTTCTTTTTGAATCAAAGCGGTGTGAGCATGCAGTTAGCATGGAAGTTTTTGCTACACCCTAAAAATGTCCAATCATAATCATCATTTTGATGAACTAACAAAAAAACAAAACCAAAAACAACATGATTGTGAATGATACAGTTCAAACAATGAAAAAAAAAAAAAAAGTTTAAAGAAAACTTACTTAGGTTTCATGGGACCTTTGTTCTTTTTGTAGCCATACACAATGCCTTCTCCGCCCCACAAGCCCTTATTGCACTCCTGTGGGTAACGCACCTGCACTGGAACATTCTGGACCGGGATCCTTCACAGACATATTAGCCATGCCGAATGAAATGATGGTGAGCTGGTGACAAGTTAATCGCTGCTGTGAACTTAATGAAAAGTTCCCCTATTTTTACCCCTCAGAGAAACCAAAACCAAAAAATAAAACACACACACACACACACACACACACACACACACACACACACACACACACACAGAGTAACAAAAAAAAAAAAAAAAAACCCTCTTTAAAACAAAATTTCTCCCACAATGGTTAAATATACTAGGAAATTTAAACTCCCAATTTAACTAATAAATGAATACTTAACTAACCTGGCTGTTTTCAATACAGGTTAGTGATATTCCTTCTTGTCACAGGCAGTGGTCAGTACAGACTCTGATGTCCTCAAATTTCAAAACACTTTAGATTGTCATTTCATTTTTATAGTAGATGTATGTACAAGCAGTATTTCATACTTCATAGTGCGACACTCTCACTGACCTTTCTCCTGTGGATTCCCTCACAGTAAATCTGTTTAGATTCGGTCGGAAGTGGACAGGCGCTGGTTCACGTTCCATGAACTCCTGACATCGCTGTTTGTAATGCTCAGGCAACAAACTGTCCACTTCACGTGTCCATCTGTACACGTACGGGAGTGCTCCTGCCACAGAATATTTCATCACAAATTTCAGGTGACAAAACTCATCCCCCACCCCCACCCCTCACCAGTGGTAAGATCTTTGAACAATATGGAAGATGGCAGTGTGTGTGTATGTGTGTGTGTGTGTGTGTGTGTGTGTGTGTGTAGAGGAGTGAGGGGTAGGGGGTGGGGATGAAACTGTAGAGCTCACCATGTGCCAGTGATGTGACAGGCACCACTGAGGAACAATATATTAGGAACCAGACAGGATTTTTGAGAAATCTGTTTTATCTTTCACACTGTGCAGCATTTACTATCAGCCACCTGAAGATCCATCTTTTCTCCCAACTCTGATTGAGATTTTCCCACCCCTGTATTCACCCCCTCCCCTCCGAATACACACACACACACACACACTGAGGTGCCCCCGCATACCTACCCCCCCCCCCCCACACACACACACACACACAAAGCCCTGACCAGTGTACAGCTGCTCCCTTTTCTCTCCGGCGGTCGTTTCATTCTTTTATTAAATTTTCCATCCCACTTTTCGCGCTACGAGTGCGCACCCTATGTACGGAATATTATTTCAACCCGTCTCCATCAGTCTGCAAGTCGTGCGAACTTTGCTTGCCGGCAGCCAGACTCTTCTAAGCAAAATTGCACGGTTTTCTTCGAACATTCTCAACCGAACAGATAGACATCTGCAAAAACTTCTAAATATGAAAGTATCTGAGTAATACGTACTGCGAGGATTCCTGATGAAAGCCATGGGCGCAAGTTAATCAAAGAAAAGGTCAGCAGAAGATTTTTCTCACATGGGCGCCGCCATTACAATGTGTAAGATATTACAGATCCAAGCCGGTTCGAGTGATGCAACATCAACGTTTTCAGCATGAAAAAAAAAAAACAAATAAAAAAAAACAGGGCTGACAAAAAAAGAAGACCGGAAATCACAGAGGAGACGCATTTGTAAAAATCAATATTTCACATGCCACTCTTAACTGCTAACAGTTTGAGAAACGGTGGGAAATTGTACAATTGTTACTGGTGGGTGTAATGGAATTGGTCTAAGGGAGGTAACCCCAATAAAACGCCGCACTGTTGTTGAAGGTTATTTCCCATACGCCGGCAAGAATGGAATCCCGCTCGCTATTTGTTCACAGGTTCAGGGGCAGAGACGCCTGACTGATGCCAACCCGTACATGGAACAACAACAACAACAAAGAAGTAAAAGAAAAGAGAATGAATGAAAGAAGAACAAAGAGCCATGCGTGTGCTTAACAGTCCTCCAATGCGGGGAAAAGTCACTGCCGGAGTTCGTCAGGACTAGGGCCGGATTAGATGTTGGTGGGTTGCGAACGGGTTCAGGAAGGACATAGCTAAAAGTGAAGGGTCTGTGAGGTAGTCTCCTAGCTTAAAGTATAACTGAAGGGATTCAATGAACAAGCGGCCGTTAGAAGCAATTCCTTGTGTACAAAATCATTCATAGTGTTTCTGGTATTGCCTGATACATCATGTACTGTGACACTGCCGGATTATTGTACGCCGGTCGGCTGAGTGCACTGACGCATCAAGTGCTCCGACAGTGTTTGTGTGTGTGTGTAGAGTCAAGGTTATCGTTGTATCACGGATGAAAAGCTGTGTGTGTGTGTGTGTGTGTGTGTGTGTGTGTGTGTGTGTCCCGAGGACACGATAACAGCGACTGTAACTGACATTCACGACAAAACTCACCACTCAGAAGGACTCTCACGTATAACAGCACATAGGTAGCTCTTTTGTTTATTTCACTTTTGCACGTGGTAAATCTATGGTCAGTGTGTGTGTGTGTGTGTGTGTGTGTGTGTGTGTGTGTGTGTGTGTGTGTGTGTGTGTGTGTGTGACGGTGTGTGTGTGTGTGCGTGCGTGCGTGTGTGTGTGTGTGTGTGCCACGGTATCATGGTGTGTGTGTGTGTGTGTGTGTGTGTGTGTGTGTGTGTGTGTGCGTGCGTGCGTGCGTGTGCGTGTGTGTGTGTGCGTGCGTGTGCGTGTGTGTGTGTGTGTGTGTGCCACGGTGTGTGTGTGTGTGTGTGTGTGTGTGTGTGTGTGTGTGTGTGTGTGTGTGTGTGTCGTCAGTGTTTCCAAGCAACATTCCACGAGTCACACGACGGTAGCACAGATGTCTGTCTGCTGTTACTGACATAAATCATGTTAATCTCCAAGCAATACATGCACATCAGAAAATTAGTGCTGTTAAAAAAATTAATAGTTGCGGTGTTATCTCTTCCAGAGCTTGTTTTTGCAAAATTCTTGAAGTTTGCTTCAGAGATTGTCTCAGCAACACACACACACACACACACACACACACGCACACACACACTGATACACACACACACACACACACACACACACACACACACACACACACACACACACACACGCACACACACACTGATACACACACACACACACACACACACACACACACAGAGGCCAATAATAGTTGCGGTGTTTTCTCTTCTAGAGCTTGTTTTTGCAAAATTCTTGAAGTTTGCTTCAGAGATTGTCTCAGCAACACACACACACACACACACACACACACACACACACACACACACACACACACACACAGGCCATCATTCTTAGCTCACAAATCGCACACACGGCATAAGTTCATTTAAGTTATTCTTTTTTATTTTTCAACAGTGCAAAACATCATTTTCTTCATGTCAATGGCGAAAATAAAAATGTCCCAGACTAGTCGGACCAACCCTGAGGCATACAAAATAATAAATGATAAACAGCAATAAACTACAATAGAAGATGATTGGTCCGTTGAGACACGTGATATGTCTTAAGAGACACACTTGAGATCAACTCTAGTGGAATAAAATACAACACAGCGTTGGAAAAGTAGTTGCTAAACGCCGTGAAATAGATTTGTTTTCAAAGAGATTTTCTGAAGGAAGTACGCCACCCTTTTCTGCACCCCAAAACTAACAATGGCCTCACACATCATCTATACATTTTGTTTTTCATCATTGTCACGCGAAATTTCATATCAAATCTAAACAATACATGAATTTGAGTTTATCAGTTCTCTGCGATTCACATATGACTCTCTTCCTCACACACGCACACACACGCACACATCCACACACACATACAAGTACTTCGATGCTGTTACGGACTACAGTCACCCACTTACAAATAAAAACTTAACAAAACCACGATACAAGCAACGTTTACAAAGCTAAATGCACGAGCAACATCTGCACAAGAGTGCAAAATGAGTAAACCGAATGACATATGAGATTCTCAGTTTTGCGAGTTGACCATTCCATTGCAGACGGTCTTTGTACTGTCAATATTGACAAAAGGTATGGTCATCAAAATTCCCCTTTACGTGGAAACATGTTCGACGGCTGTTTATCACAGAAAAGCTGTCCTGGCAAGATTGAACGAGTACGGGATTTCGAAATTTGTCATTTCCAATCAGACAGCAATTTTCTGAAAAGGTGCAAGAAAGAATACAGAAAATGTAAGTTTCCGATCCTTTCTCATTTAAGTCCGTTCGCTTCATTTACAAAGATTTTTCCTAAAACTGTTTGAAATGGTAGACTTGTCATAGCATCGGCACCCTGGTTGGAATTACGGAGACTAGTGTGAGATTTCATCAGTTCACTGTAATTAAATATCACATATACAGGCGTCACAAGACTAGCTTGCCCAGATGAAGATCCTGAAAATTCCAGTCGTCTCGAGATTACACTGTAACTAAGAACATTTTGGCTTTATCTGAGAATTTGACGATGTCAAGGTGTTTTTAGCAAACTCGGAGAGATTATGGGATAGTGCATTTTAGCGTTTTCGTTTCTCTGAGAGAGCTCAGAGACAAATTTCGTGATTTTTGCGCCTGTGCTCAGAAGGTCAGAAAGTATCAGAGAATGATTGAAATAGTGGTGTTCGTACACTCACAGCCGGGTGGCAAGGCGTTCACTACAAACATTCGAGCTTTAACGACTATTATGCTTTCAGTCAAAAGATTTCTTTAGCCACGACAAAAGGGTTTGGGAAACAGGGATACTTGTTCTGAGATTCTGTAAGTAAAGTAGGCAACAACAGCTTGCTTGAGTATTCCAGTCACTCACATCAAAATGCTCTGCAAGTCAAACTCTGAAATGATACCTTGAACAATGATCTTCGACATTTAAATACGTTCATGAATTATGTACAAACCGCCGAAATGACATTGCGAAAAACAACCATCAGTGACGTAATACATCGTTAATGTGAAAAGACAAGGGTAGGCCGTGTTATAAAACTAATAATTTTGTACCGACAGCAGTTTCCCGCATTCGTACATTATGAAAATGGACGTGGGCATGAAACGACTTTTGTCTCTCTGGATAGTGATGGTTCAAACAGCTTCGTCAAGTCATTCATTGTTGCTTTGCATCGAGGTCTAGCTTTGCCCAGTGAAGGACGTTCCAGTTCTTGAACTCCCGTTTCAAGTGGACGATGAAATAGACGGGCTGTAGTTCAAAGACAGTCTCTTCGAACACTGGGCTAAGCTGGAATGCCATTCTCCTGATCCCACTGTGTTATCGGTTGGGCGACTACGCGTCATGCTCAGCGAGGGTGGGACACAGATCTTCAGCGTGCTTGGGTGTGCTAGGACTGAGAGTCTTTGCTGGGATTTACTTCTGTTCCACCACGCTTTACCTCCAGTTTCACTAAACGCTGAGTGGCTTGATCCCTGAGCCGACCAGATGATGAATAAGAATGAAACTCTCTCTCTCTCTCTCTTTCTCTTTCTCTCTCTCCCCCATCCACGCAATCAGTCTCTCCCACACGTCTCATCTTCACACTGGACTTCTTTTGATGCACTAAGAGCGTTTTGTTCAGTCTCTTGGACCGGACCGCTCCGCCGTTGCAACAGCATCTCATTTCTGTCAGCAGGCAACGAGGACAGCCAGCCAAAGCTGTGTAGTCTGATAGTCCTATCTAAGTCTTATGATCCCCTGAACGATCAGCAGTTTGACACGGGGGGCTTCTGTCCGTTCGTGAACATGCTGGTGAAGTCTGCACTAGCCCCAAGGGGAAGGTCCGACTGCACGGAGTCTGAGAGCAAGTTCCTCTGCTCAGGGGAAGCCCCTTGATGGTGATGATGGGGGGCAGCCCCTGACGCCTTCTTGGGACTGTAGATGGGCTGGGACACAACAGAGAAAGCCAGCTGCGGGCGACGGCAGTCGTTGGCATCGAAGGTGGCCAGCCACTCTTCACGGTTCTCGGGCAGGGCGGGTCCCCAGTTGTCAGCGGGACGGGACAGCTTCTTGATTCTCTGCCACAGAGTGCCCTTCTCCTTGCAGATGCTGTGGATCGCGACGACAGGCAGGGGCAAGAGGGAGATGAGGCCGAGACCCCAGCCGAACACGATGGCCCAGGTGGGGTAGTTGTAGGTGCCGTAGGTGACTGGGGCCAACTGGGAGACGGAAAAGATCCAGATGAAGAGGATGGTGGCTGGGGTGACGAAGCACCAGAGGACTTTCCAGTACACTGAAGGCTTGTAGCCGATCATCAGCTCGATGTCCTTGTAGAATCGGTTAACACCTATTAGGAAGAACAGATGAAGACAACATTGTAATTTGCATGTTTGAACAAGTACTGAGCAGTCACGCCTAATCAACACACAAACACGATAAGGACCTTATTATTATTATAATTATTATTATTATTTGGTCAATAACTATTATTCCTGTTCCTGTGGGGAGTCGGGGAGGCCGAATGGTAGAGCGTTGGACTTCTAATGCTCGGGTCGTGAGCCCGTATCCCGGCTGGGGCTAAATATTTGTGCTGGCTCTTTCATCGTTGCCCCGTCTTTGATATCACCCGTATGTGGTGGAAAAGGACGTTAAATCCCCAAACACCCACCCACCCCTCCTGTTCCTGCTTCTGGGTGGTCAATGCTAGCCTATGTGAGGCTGCAAGTTTGTGTGTTTCTAAGTGGTACAAAGGTAGGCACCACAAGCACAGCTCCTAACAATTTGTGAACGTACACAATGCCGGGAACATGGGCATTTCGAGGATTCAAAGAATCGAGCGAGGACACTTACCATAGATCCAGGAAATGACGAGCACCTCAGTCAGGGACAGCAGCATGAGGGAGAATGTAGCACAGTACCAGTCCATGATCTGAAGGATGTAGATTCCACCCTGCAAACAAATAAAAGAGATGGTTAAAATTCAAGCTATTTGAACCACAAGAACGACGCCCGATTGGTTATCGGACTTAAAGGTAGCTTTAACTTCCAATCAAAAGTCTTGTTTCAAAAGTGTCGTTTCAACCGCTTACGTCAACTACCAATCAAAAGTGTCGTTTCAACCGCTTTCTTCAACTTCTAATCAAAAGTTTCGTTAGAAAAAGTTTTATTTTCACCGCTTGAAGATTACAAATCCTGCAATCGCAGATCTTTGTGTGTGTGTGTGTGTGTGTGTGTGTGTGTGTGTGTGTGTGTGTGTGTGTGTGTGTGTGTGTGTGTGTGTGTGTGTGTGTGTGTGTGTAAGCATTTGACATACATGTATATACAAATGTATATATATTTACCTGGAACACGCAAGGGATGCCCAGCAGAAACTCGATCATGCACATGACAGCGGTGAAGAGAACCTTTTTGTTTCTCAGCAGTTGAGGGAACTCGTCAATGAATGCGCTGGTCATTGTTTCAAACATTCCAAACTGCACACACGATAGGAGAACATAATTAGTAAAGCCAAATGTCGGGAAAGCTCTACAATTTGCTGCAAACCAAAAAATGAAACAGAACAGTTCAACACTCTTTCCCAAGTCACCAACCGCTATACAAACTGTGTCTAAGATTTTTTTTTTCACCGTGAACTCTCTTGAACCAGGATTCGAACCCAAAACTGGGAACCCCAAGAACAAGCAGTCATCGTGTACAGTGAGGTACGTAAGTCGTTTTCAGTCACGCATCTACTGGGTTTCCTTCTTTTCCTACTATCCGGTTTTCGAACTCGGACTAAACACACCGAAAAGTGATCCTAAATGCAATGAACGTGTTTTCGGACACACACAAAAAGCGGGTTGGTGAATGGGCGATGGTTTCCATGCAAAAGGTTGTCTAAACAATTTCCGTCAAGTTTCAATGGAATTTTTTTTTTTAATAGAAGGCTTTAATCATATTCAGAATTGTGACAACCCTCTGCATGTATGAGACAACTAAAAATATGACAATGAAATACAAGATTGTGTTCACAAACGTTGTGTGCCTATGATATCTTCTGCTGTAAATGGCACGTTTTGTTCAAACTGAAGTAAAATATTATGAAAATTCGTTTTGGAAAAAAAAATAGACACTGACTCAATATTTTGAAATGGAACTGAAATATTTAATCAGATTTGAAAGAAAGAAAAGATTGAACTTTTTGTGATAATAAGACATATGTATGTAAAACGGCCCTTGTGAACACAGACAGACAAACACATGTGTACATAGACTGTAGAAATACAAATGATAATACTGATAGAGGGATGAGCAAAATATTCAAGACACAACAGGGTACATAACAAGTGCTACCGGCTTCATTCCGAGATTACGCCCCTTGTCAGGAAAATGCAGACAAACACAAAAACACAAAGCAAACATACTCAGCTGAACCTAAATCCACAGACGAAGGCATTTCTTTTATTACTTCTTTTTTTTTTTTTTTTTTTTTGGGGGGGGGGGGTTGGGGGGAGGGGGGGAGGCGGAGGGGGCAGTGGTTGCGCAGGCATATTATTTTTGCCTTCGTCTGTGGACCCAGATACAGCCAAACAGGTTTCCTTAGCGTTTTAGGGTTTTGCTTGTGTTTATCTTAACGAACAGCGGTCGCTCGAAATACCAGTAACACCTTGGTTTGCACCTTGCCTGTGTAATGCCTGCCTTGAATTATTTGTTTATCCCTGTAGCGCGGTCAGTCAAATCGTACTACTTTCAAGTGGAATATCAGCCTATTTTCTATCAGTTCGGTTAATCACAGCACCATTTGAAGCATTTGGTTCTAGCGTGAGATATACTGCACCCTGGAAGTTCTTAGAACTGACGACAGCACAGAAAGTCAGAAAGCATGGGTTTTCTCAATTCTTTCTTCTTCTTCGTCTGCTGTTTATAAAACTTTGACCACGGGAAATAAAACAGAAACTTGAAGTCCATGCATTCATTTGTCGTTCGATGACTCAGAGTACAGAATACCTCTAACACTGACACTGAACAACTTTTGGAATTTTCATAGCTGTCGCGCTTTAAGAAAAATGGAGGACCCAAACACAAAAAGACAAAAACGGAAATCCCAAACAACTGCCACTGGCAAAAAGTGACAAAATCGAGCAAAACCAAATCCTGTTTACGGCCAGTGGCGATTTTTGTCTCAACTCTGATGAAGGTCAGTGGCGGATAGAAACTTTTGTTACCGAAATTACCCAAGAACGTTTTTCCCGCGCCGATGAGTGCTTCAAATAGTGACTGTGAACAAATGGAGCGTGACGCTCTAATGGTTCGGCTGTCAAGCCGGAGGAACTTAGCGGGGCGCGACGAGGGCCGCGACATCAGGTGACTGTCCGTTGCCATGGCCATCAGGGCACTGTCCTTTGGGGATGCAAAATCATAACACCAACATTAAACATCACCGTCTCTCCAATGATACAAGCCTTGTGTTGGTGGAAACGTTTTTTGTTTTAATCCCAGAATAATTTTGATCTGATTTTGGGTCTGTGAATCTGGATGAGACAAAATACACTGAGATTTTTTTTTTTTTTTTTGCTAATGAGGTGCTAGTTTTCCGCTGGCTAAAAGATGGAACCTTGATTTACTTGGGGAGTTCCGGAGAGGTAGTAATACGAGAGAGTGGAACATTTTGCCACCGTTAGATCGCTTGTATATTGCACCTGGACACTGAATTTTATTCTCTCATCTGGTTCCCAATACCCTTTCTTAATCGCCCACGACCATCTGACTACATGTACCAAGTAAGAGGAAAACATGCTGTTTTGTGAAATCCCCCCCCCCCATCCTCGCTATCCCGCTGCCCCACCCAGTCTTGACATATTGACATATAGTCTCAGAGTATATTTTGTCGAGTCCAGATTTATTTGCACCTTTCAAAGGATTCTGAATGTATTATTGTGGACCCCTCTGTGTGGTTTTGATTTCGTCTGGACATTGTCTCATGGAGAAGGGGACATTGTCTCATGGAGAAGGACGGTTTACGAAAGCATTCCCACAATAAGCAGAGCTGAATAGTTTATGAAACACAGCACACATAGCTACATGCAAGCTGTCGACTAATACTGAGAAGCCTACCCTACGTATATTACTCAGTCTATTTCATTAATGATTCAAATGCTAAGCCAGTCTGTTGAATAATTACAGTGAGAATGGAAGTACAAATAAATTTAGCAATTTCGATTGTTTTTTTTTTTCCCATCAGACTACACCTCCCCCTCCAGCTCCCCCTCCCCCAAATTCCCCAACCCAAACCCACCCACTCCTGTCACATTCTGAACCTAACTTACATCAGTAACCCCAAAAACATGGCCTAACTCACACCACCCTTTCTAAACAGTGATACCTTAAAAACCCTACAGAACTGTGCTCTGTTCTCACAGATGAACATCATACTAGTGTTCTACTGTACCTCCCGGGACACAGCGTATACTCAGTCATCGTCGGGCAGGGGTCAGGGAACCTGATTTTAGACCACTCACTCACATCCCCTCTCTCCCCCACACATCCCAAAACCGCACCACACACGTCCATCAAGCTTTTTGAATTTTCTTCCCCTCCCTCGTCTCTTGAAAGGTGTTGCCAAAATCATAAGGAAAATAGTTTTTAAAAAAAAACCCACCCCTCCCGCGTTATGTTTTTCCTTTGGCAGGTTAACATTTTTTTTTTTTTTTTGTACCCAGCCATCTCACAAGCCGCATCTCTTCATCTCTCACACTTCAGCCAACCACTCTCACACGAAACGTTTTTTTTTGCTGCAAAAGAACTTGGCATGGTTTTTGACTCAAGCAAAATGAAACGAAAAGAAAGAAACAGAAGAAAAGGTTTTGAAAATGAGGATTTCCAGGAGTAAGGAACAACAGATCATTTTGGATTGGAACGGATTATTGTACAGATCATTGAACAGATTATTATTTTTTTTTTTTTGGTAAGAGAATGAGAACAGAAATGTTGGTGTGTAGGGGTGGGAAGACGGTGTTCTTATGTGAACTGAAACATCAGATTCGAGAGAACTGATTGCAAAGACCAACGGACAAGATTGCATCCTCATTTTCATCAAGAAAAGAAATAAAAAAAATGAAATTTGCTCAGAGGCAGACATGGACACCCCAAACAAGCAGACATGTGTTTTTCTTTAAAAATTACACAAAACAAAGGTTCCATGGCTCAAGTCACAAACACTTAACAGCTGCATGAAAGCATGATCATTCAAACATGATAAACATTAGCATAGGAGAAACGATTTTTTTTTTTTTTTTTTTTTTTTACTGTTTTGATGTTGTAGCGCCTGCTGTGTTTTAAAAGTGTCATCATCTGCCTCTGAAATTGGGGCACCTCTAACACCTGTACCAGTTTTAGATATTTCTCAAATCCTAATCAGCTGGGGGAAATCAGTGTCATGCAAAAGAGTTTGATTAGGAAAAAAATTTACTGCAAATTGTGAACAACTTCAAATAAAAAGCAAGTGTTCAACTCCATTTATTCACATTAAAAAAAAATCTCTTTTCAGAAACACTTTAACACTAAAACATTTTGGTTTTGAAAGAACCGAAAATTGCACATTTTCTAGAAGAGAGTTTAATAAGAAAAGGATGTGTATGCTTTGCAACAAAGACACGGTCACAGGGCTAAATGCCAGCAAACGCCTCTCACGACAGATGTGAGAGACATTTCTTTCTGTTCCACATATCTTCATCTCTTGCACAGGGTGATGGGGGAAAGGAGAGTCTTGCTCAATGAGTAAACAAGTCACGCCTAATGATCACAAGAAGCATACAAATCCTTTCGGCCGTACAGGCAATAAGAGAATTTAATCAATGTTTTGTCTTGTTGAATTCCTTGATTTTGTGTTTTACATTTTACAGAAACTCTTTTACACGCCAGTGAAAATGCATTCTTTGCCAGATTGACGTATAAATGTAAAACAAAAGTACAGGAATTTTATCACACTTATGAAAGTGTAAGAGATTTATCTGGTAAATATTAAATTTTGTTCAGGACCAGGAACACTTGTGTAAAGTCAGCATGAGCGAGATTAATCAAACGTAACTGAAGTCGGCATACTGCCTTCAAACAAGCGTTCCACTAAGTGCAAGACTGAGAATTTTAAACTACAATCTTCTAACTACACAGACAAAAACTCATATAAGATATCTAGGTTTGTATTATATATAAACATCAGATACAGCCAAGTACATAAAAGCCTTAGTCTGTGAAAAAAAAAAGTATAAAGGAGCTATCAAATGAGGCAGTCAATTCAAAAATGATTGTTTACAGTTTTCTGAAGTAGATTTCAGGAATTGATCTTTCGCTTTTAATTTTTTTTTCCGCTTTAAAAAATCAGGAACTACTTCAACGCTTGTTTCAAAATATTACCTTTTTTTGTTTTTACTCTGGGGTCTGCTTATCTTCATATTTTAAAGTAACTTCGTGCACAAAAAACCCTGTGAGTTAAACGTGAAGGCTGCTCAGTCTTAACACTAACCGGTACAGGCGCCTGAGGCAGAGTTAACTGACGGGGAAAGCGTACATAGTTGTCATGGTAACAAGGGATGGACTCGATGCCTACCTGGCTGTCAAGACCGATGGTGAAGAGCATGAGGAAGAACAGAACAGCCCACAGTGGGGAGATGGGCAGCTTAGCAACGGCTTCGGGTACACGACGAAGGTCAGACCAGGTCCTGGAGACAAGAGACAAATCATATAATAGATATTAGGGTCTTCAAGTGACATTATAAATACCTGAATCTT
This sequence comes from Batillaria attramentaria, assembly GCA_018292915.2. Lineage (NCBI taxonomy): Eukaryota > Metazoa > Mollusca > Gastropoda > Batillariidae > Batillaria > Batillaria attramentaria. Next base: position 602,816 of record JACVVK020000036.1, on the reverse strand, counting down.
TATTCGACATAATAAATGTCAGCATCTTGATCCGTAAATCACGTATGAATAAATATGAATTTTAACCCTCATCGAAAAATGTACATTTCCGCTCAAGACTGAAGAGATAAAATTTGTCATCTTAAAGTATTGTTCTTTCTTAAAGTATTGTTCTTTCACCTTTGCTAGCAGGTTTGATCCCCCCCCCCCTCCCTCGGATACAGTATGATTTCAAAACGCAACAAAAACTGTGTTCAGATTACACGGATCCCTCCTTAACAAAGACAAGTCGCAGCATTATTGGAGATACTTACCCTGAGTGACAACATCCTTGATTTCAGCGCCAGTCTCATGGGCCATGAAGCCCAGGACAGAGAAGATGACGAGGCCGGCAAACACACTAGTACCGCAGTTCATCAGGGGGACGATAATGGCATCTCTGTAGACGTTGTTGTGGAACTTGTTGTAGCTGGCCATGGTGATGAGACCGCCCCAGGCCATACCGACAGAGTAGAAGATCTGAATAGCAGCGTCTCCCCAGACCTTGAACTCCAGAAGCTTCTCCCACTCGGGGATCAGGTAGAACTTGATGCCGTCAAGGGCTCCAGGCAGAGTGGCGCCGCGAACCAGAAGGATGATGAGAACCAGGTAGGGGAAGGTGGCAGTCACGTACACAACCTGTGGGACACACGTCAAGGCTTTGGTTATGCTCATGTCATTACATATTGTCTTAGAATTACATATGAACGATATAAACATGATTTTTTTTTTGGGGGGGGAGAAGATGTTCAAAGTCACTTCAGGCGAGCTGACAGTAGAGAAAGGTGGAGGTGGTGATGGGTGGGTGAGTGGGTGTTTGGGGGTTTAACGTCCTTTTCCACCACATACGGGTGATATCAAAGACGGGGCAACGATGAAAAAGCCAGCACAAATATTTGACCCCAGCCGGGATACGAACTCACGATCCCGCGAGCTTTAAGTCCTACGCTCTACCATTCGGCCACCCCGGCCACCCCGCTAAGCTTTAACTTTGTATGCAAAAGAAGTGATGTTCTATTTGAACATTGATAACTTTGCTGCCTCTGTTACTGAAGACATCAGGAGTTAAGAAATCAAGATCTACTTTTCAATAAATAGAAATCTTACCATGCATACATGCTCATGACTTTCATTTCTTTGAACAGTTTTTGTGTATCCACATGGTAAATCTTCTTTTTGTTAAATTTAGAGTACACTCATGTATAACCATACAGTGTATGCATTCATGTTGAAAATGTGAAAAAGAGAATAAAAAAAAAAATGAAAAAAAATCTTACCCTGCGATCGCAACTGTAACTACAAGCTGTTAATAAAAGCAAGCCTATGTGGCAACACTGAAAAACTTTCACACGCTAAGAAAATGGCACCTTACCCGTCCAGATGACTTGACGCCCTTGCAGAGACACAGGAAGACGACAAGCCAAGCCAGAGCCAGACAACCAAAGAGAGGCCAGCGGATGGAGCCAAAGTCTTCAATGCCGTCAGTGATTTCCAGCACGTTACGCCTGCAAACAGGAAAGCGACGTGACTTTTACAATGCGTTCAGTTGCACGCGAGCGGCCCAACAGACATTATATATAAGCTACAAGTACTGCAGAGAGAAAATTGTCTACTTATTACATTTAAGTTTTCCCCTTTCTTTAAAATAAATTGCTTTTTCCCAGGCTGCATAAATGTGCCTGATATTTCAACAAAACATCCTTTTAAAATGTGAATTATTTTTACACTGCGAACTTTTCTCATGCATAAACTGTTCAGACAGAAGTGAAACACCGATGGAGACAAAACAATACTTACTCCCAGAACTGTTCACTGGCAGTCATGAGGTGAGACTTGTTCAACGTTGACGTCACATTTCCGTCACCAACGGTGTAGTTCAAAGCCGCAGCCAGAGTGCCGTTGACGGTCGTTGCGTTGACGCTGGTGGAGTTGTCGTCGGCGAACTTGTTGAGCACGCAGCGCTCGTCGTTCCAGGAGTTGTCGCAGTCCGCCCACGGCAAGATCTTGCGCATGGACATGAACAGGTAGTAGAAGGTCCAGGTAATGATGATGTTGTAGTACACGCACACGATGCCCGAGATGATCACCATGCCGTAGCCCACGCCTGCAAGCAAAATTAACGCAAAGAACATGTAAGAAGATATTTATTGGTTCTTGGTGTATATTGACGGTGATATCACGAGTTATGAGTGTATTATCAAGTGATATCACATGCTTGAGCAGAAAATGCAAATCCCAGAAGTTAAACTTTATGAGTCGTGATGTTTAAACGTATTTTCGGAATTTCAAGTATAGCAAGTGAAAAAAAAAAAAATCTAGCCAATTAGTATGTACTTATCACTATGTGCGCTTGTACTTTTTTCATTTCATCTGAAACTTTCTTCAATTTTTTTTTTCTCTTTTCTTTTTCTTTGTATCTTGGGTAGACAGTCACCTTGAACAGAGGGCTCATCCTCCACACGGTGATGGGGGAGAGACTGGCAAACTGGCCGTAGCTGATCTCCATGAGAACAGAGGCATTCCGCACAGGCATGAGGAAGATGACGTAGGCACCAGGAAAGCACCTGGCAAGTACGGTAAGGCATGAACATTTATAGCAGTTGCTTCCCTTTGACCGTAAGGAGAACGTTGCTTAGCTCTCCCGCAAGCACTTCGCCTCAAGCACAGAGGAAGCGAAAAGCGGTTGCGTCCCTTCGACTATTTGCTGCACAGAGGAAAGTTCTATACAGATGATGTGAAACAGTTTTCACTGGTTTGAGGCAAGTTATCATAAAAAAAAAAAAAATTATCGGCTGCTGAGAATGTTTTTGAAGTCTCATGAAAATCAGGGGAGAAAAAAAAAATGCTGGGAACCTTAAACCCACCAGCTCAAGTTTATATGCCGCGCATTCCCGTTTATTCCGATTCCCGTAAAACCCGAGGTGGACTGACGCGGCAAGTTTCCATCGTGGACTGAATTAATAATTATCCTGGAAAAGGGATAACCAGAAAGTTAAAAATTGAGCCCCCCCAAAAAAAAAAAATTATAAGAAGGGACATTTTTTTGGTGGTCATTTTAGTTTGAGTAGTGACTGACACTGGTAGAAACTTGGGAGTTCCATAATATATCTGCATAGGCCCTTATGTGGTGGAAAAGGACGTTAAACTCCCAAACACCCACCCACCCCTGCATAGGCCCGGGTGGTGTAGGCTATACGTTCATGAAAATAGGTGCATGGGAATAACTGAGAGAGAGAGAGAGAGAGAGAGAGAGAGAGAGAGAGAGAGAGAGAGGATGCACTTGTTTGCTTTGCACCGGCTGTTCTTGGTTGCAAGCGCTCGGCAAACAAAATGCCCACACACTGACACAGCCAGTGTGTGATGCGGATGCCGCTACTCACCCCCGCCGCTCTTGTAGCAGAGGTATGGGAACCTCCAGATGTTGCCCAAGCCGACAGCGAAACCGATACAGGACAGGAGAAAGTCCATGCGGCCGGTCCATGTCCCTCGTTCCTTGGCATCATCATCGGAGATGGTTGAGTTGGACGACATGTCCGAAACGTCGGGCAGGCTGATGGCGCCTTTCTCCGACTGAAATAGAAGAAAGATAAACTAAGGAATGAACGAATGAAAAGGAGGAAGGAAGAGAGCCAGAATAAAACGAGATTTTTTGGTTGCAGTTCAACTTTGAAAAGCGTCGACTGAGATCACGAGACGACGTCAAGTTAAAAAATAAGTTAAAGAGTGGTAATGAGAAAACAGCACAATTAAGTAAGCTTTCACACAAACAAAGAAACAAACACACAGTGATAACTTGAAATACGGTAAACATTGACAGAGTCGATTATGTTAAATTGTGCTCGTCCGTTAAAGAGCAATTGCGCATCATTATATTCATTTACATGGAATGACATTTCCATGGTGTCTTGCGCAAGTTTGCATCTGTGCTGCAGACTTCTTTTGTTTTTCTTTTGTTGCTGTTGTTCAAAGAAAGCTCTGTTTGAAATGTTCCTCTTTCTTTGTCCTTATTTCAAGCTATTTTCAGCCTGCTTATCCTGTATCTGTGTAGCCCCCCCCCCCCCCCCCCCCCGGCATTCTCTCCTTTTCTCGGCTGCTGGTTTGACTGACATTTGCGTAGCTTCGACTGATCAATATGCAGCACTGATAGGGGTGGGGTCAGTGGGGTGGGGTGGGGGGGGGCATTTGCAACGCGAGCCAGATCCAGCCGGATCCAGCCATTTTAGCTGATTACATGAAAACCCCCCCCCCCCCCAACAGTCATTTACCGAGCGTGCTCCAAATAACCTCATACCCAGAAATAGCCCCCCAAGCCACCTTCCTGGTAATATTCCTTGCACTTTACAATGCAGTATGCACTATGATAATGGACGCGTAAGGCACTAGGCGGGCCGTACCGGCTGACGCGGCGGCAACATGACAGCCGCATTCAGCTTGAATTCAGTCAGGGACTACGTAACTGCCTTTCTGTTGAGGACTTGAATGCGCGAGAGGTGACAGGAACATTTTGGTAATCAACTGGATGATAGCCTGCCGTGAGGTTTCGCAATTCATGTCTCGTCCAACACTGAAACGAGTTCTTTGTGGACATTGGGAGTGGTGGTGGGGGAGCCGGAGGGGGTAGGGGGTAGGAGGCGGGTGAAGGGGGGGTGATTCAGTCCTGACTCGACATGCTCAGACTGACGTCAGTTCTGGCGGTGCCTCTGGAAAAAATTCTGGAGCGGCTCAGACCAATGACTGGTACTGATTACGTAGCGTGAATGTGTCTTTTGTAGCCGTGCCTTGCCCGCCCTTTCAGTGGTACCTATCCTGCGTCTCAGATTTACATGATTGGTAAAACCAATCCTGCGCTACTCATGCTGTTGTGGGGGACAAGCTGAGGGAGTGGGACAGCCAGCGGCCACAAAAAGAAACTATGTACAGTACTCTGTAAACTGACTGCAGTCTCTCCACAACAATGGTTGCTATTTTCAGTCACTGTAGCGGCAGGTGCTGCGACCGCCGGCCGGCCGGGTCAGTTTCCGTCCAGTCGGTTCCGCGGGTTCAGTCAAACCTGTCCCCGCTCAGTGAAATCATCGGCCGTTCCACATCAGTGACCTTAGACTTAGAGGCGTACGGCATGCCGCTCAGTCCGGCTCATGTGGATAAATTTTCATTCGGTGACTGATTATCTCAGTGTATCTAAAATCAGCCCAGCGGCCGTTTTGTCAGAAACTCAACTGATGGTCTGTGGTCACTGACTCAGTGAAGCACTGATTCCAGTCTCAAGGGAGAAAATGGCGAATAATCGATTTCTGTTAGTCTGGAACCAGCCTTACTAGTACTGATATAAACCGCCCACTGGCTGCGGACTCGGACTGATTAAACACCCTCCCCCCTCCTCCCCTCTCAGTCCAAACTGGGATTGAGATCATTCGCGACATATAATTAGTATCGGAAAAATTCAACTTGAGTGCAAAAGGTGAGCAGCCAGCCGACGCACATGCATAATTAGGCAGACAGGAACGTTGCACTTTCTTTTTTCTCTCTAGTATCCTCAGAGGTTCAGTAGTGTTCGGCCTTGACAGGGGAAGAAATCTGGCGGGGTCTGCATGCGCGTGCGCGCGCGCATGGTTCAAGCGCTAACCGTTTGCGGAAAAGTTTCCATCTGCGCGCGCATGTCCTGCGTGCCAGTTGCGATCAATAGGGCTCATTAGAAATTCACATTAGTAGCTACGAAAAGAGAGCCACGTCATGTTCTCACGTCGCCCGCACGATGGCGTGCAACGCGGGGAGAGGCAGAAAAATCAATTGTTACTGGTCAGGCGCATTCTAACCAGTTCTGAGCCGGTCTGTGCCGCTCGTCACAGCGGCCACGGGCGACGAAAACAGTCTCAGAGGATTTCACGAGGGTTTCCAAACTAGTATCGTATGCTAAGAAGTGGGTTTAAACTGATTTTCGAAAAAAAACAAAAAAACATTTTTCAGTGTTTCAGACTAAGCATCGAGTAACTGACCTAGAAAGACTTGAAAATTCTGCTGAGCAAACGCCACGTGTTGAAAGCGAAATCGCTGTCTCCTAGCATCCTGGTTTTAACTGAGCCGGCTGCAGCTGAGCCTCACATAAAAAAGAAACTGATCTATGTCCGGGTCTAATAAATAGTGGGATGTGACTTGAGAGTGTATTAATAAAATGAAACGCTAAGTGTTTGATATTACAAAAGCCGGGTAGAGGCACTAGGACTGAAATCAAGTTATCGAGACATAGAAACTAGGCAGGTCGAGAGAACGCAATTGTTTGACACTTGAACAAGTGACAAGAAACAAACATTCAAAGTGTGTCGAGCAACTAAAGGACAGAAATTAAAGTCGCCAGAAACAGCTTCAGTGAACTTGAACAAGAACCACATTTCGGGCCACTATGATATTACAATACCTCATAAGGTCAACGCAAGAATCATACACCTAACACCTCTTCCTAAAAAAAATGTAGCACACAACTTATTTCGGTTTAAACTCTTTCCAAATGAATCAACAGAAAAAGAACAGAACTGCAAACAGAAATGCATCGAATGCGGCAACCGATTCAGTCACACAAGTGGCGCGCTTTCTAACGGACTAAGGCGCAACCGGCAGTTTGACACACTTTCTCAGTCAATGTACCATTGATGACGAAACTGCTGTGAACTAGGCCAGGCAGGGAAGCGTATTACGGGCCGTTGTAGTAAAGCAAGTAAGAAATCACCCCTTACCTCTTTCCCTTTGAACAATCCCATGGTAGACTTGTGTCACTTTTCAGCAGTTAGGTTTCAGCGAATTATCTGTAAAACGTGTATTTTGTTCTTCTCGTCGCGAAGTTCGAACGATGAATGCTCTACCATGTGCGTAGAACGGCCTTTTATGGCGGCCTGTTGCATATGCAGGAAGATGCCACCCGGTGCCACGGTCAAGACGGCAAGTTTTTCCGCTGTGACGTAGGCCTACGTAGCTGGCGGGGTTCAGCGCGCAGATCGATGTACGGCCGGTTAAGTGCAGTTGCGGTCGCACCTGTTTTTAACGGCTTCTGGGTGGGCCAAACCGAAGAGCAGTTTTTCATCCTTCGTTTTCAAAAGTTTGAAACCACAAAGCCACGTTGAACTTCAAAATGTGTTGTAGAGATGTAGCTATACTGCTCACCATTCTCCTGTTGTTTCTATAGGGAGATGCATTGGTTTATGGAGATGACCTTGTACGACAGGTATTGTTGTATAGTCGAAGGAGAGACTGAGAGGCAATCGTTCGGTGATGATTCGCTTGAAATATGGCTGCGTGAGTTTTACACTGAATTCATCGTTTTTTTCCCCATTAACGATTAACTCGGCAAAGGAATATGAAGGTTGTACAAAATTTGGTAAGTACTGAAGTAAAGTTACCATTCGTGTTTTTGGGGGGCGGGTTTATTTCGGATTTTGTTTTATCATTGATTCAGTCGTCTGGTCGGTGCTGTTCAGTCTGGTGTCTGGCACTACCCATAGACTGGAATTCGCTGAGCTGTGACCGGTCGTCTGATTCAGACCTGAAACCGGTCAGAACCGCAGTCTGCCGCCACCAGCCTCGTCAGTCCGGTCAGTCCGAGTCTGAACCAAAGCCGGCAGCTCAGTAGTAATCAATCCATGATCGGCTTTCCAGTGTTCCCAGGTACAATTCTGGCTTCGAAAAACAGGAAACGATAACAAATACGGCTTCTAGTTGTGGTTACATAATCATATTACTATCCTAGGCTATTATGAGTGGCAGAGACTTTGAGCCCGGCCGCGCAGAACGAACGTCACTGGACGAAATAATTGTGGTTGATATAGTCCTATTCTTCCCTTACTGCGGCCTTAGACAACAACAGGAACTAACTACGGCATTACTGACTGACTGACAGTAATATAATTATCACTGATGTCAATGCAGACATCAAATTATAACAATATGTGATAATCACAGTCACAGTTTGCAGTATTGCAATTCAGTTCTGAGTGGAGTGGAGAAGATTTTGAACGACAGCCGGGTAGGACGGGGTTCAGGTTTCATTTTCACAACACTGAAAAAAAAAAAATCTTTTGATGTGTTGTCTGTTTGCCAGTGGCGTTTGTAGTGTCTTTGGTGTGTCTTTAAAGACGGATTGCTGAAATTTCAAGTGAAACTGACATGATCGTGATGTGACATAAATGTCGTGGTCCTATAAATAGCGCGCAGGCGGCAACCCGTTCAGCTGTGACGAATATTGAGGTGTAAATAATAACAGCAAGTGGTGGAAAGGAGCGTGTACACCCGCAAATACACACGCAAACAATCCACAGACTAAAATAAAGAAACAAATATATGAAAAGACTAACAGCCAAGATTTATACAGTTCAGGAATTGCCTGAAATAAGCAAACCGGATAGTCAGCCACAGCAAGACAAAGATGAGACAAAAAAATAACAAATTGTACCCACCCAAAAAACAACAACAACAACAACAAAAAAATCAACCAAAACATAAAAATACCACCACCACCCCCCCCCCCAACAAACCCCAAAACAAAACCCAAAAAACCCCAAACCCCCAAACAAACAAAGAAAAACCCAAAACAACAACAACAACGAAAATAATAAAAGAAATCAGAAAAAGCACACACACACTCACAAAACCAAAACAAACATGCACAATGGTTAACAATTGCCCCGTGTCAGCGGAGTGACCTGACCGGTAAAGGAGCGAAGGTCAGTCAAGGAAAAGTCGACATTGTCAGTGTGCAAATAAATATTCCACTGACGCTCGGATGTCGTGACACTTCGCATGTCTCGGTCCGAGTCTGCTAATATGTTGACATTATTCAAACGGCATCCTGTTTTGGTCTGGTCTCAGCAGAGAAGATTTGTTGACAATAACAGGAACTAGACTTCAGCATCATGATAACTGACCGCCTGAACAGATTGATTTTCTTCACTTAGACAATAACAGGAAATGAACTACGGCATAACAGACTGACTGTACTCAGTGATGCTGCCGGTGTGACCTAATTAGGTTTGGTTTATGCGTTGCGTCAAACTGCGTGACCCACTTCGTTTTCAGTTGTAGTGCATTGCGTCAAACTGCTTGACAGCTGTTCGCAGCAACTTTCACTGATGTACCCCAAAACTGGCCATATGACGCAAACGTTGTAAATGTAAATAGATAAATCACTGAAGTGTGGAGGTGTGTTTAGGTGTGGATTTTGCACTGTTGCGTAAACTTTTTCAGGTTGGGTGGTGAAGGGTCGGGATGGGGTGGGGGGGGGGGACACCGAGGCATCGAGTACTTTGTCGTATGTGGCATGCGTGAATATGGCGGAGGAGGGAGAGGCAACAACAACAACAACAACAACAACAACAACAACAACACTGTCTTGCAGAGTTTATCACTGACCCTCGCAGACACTGAAGGGGGAGACAGCAGGCTGAAATGACAGGGGGTTGAACTTTCAATGATCAGGTCTCGAGTTCAAATCCCAGCAGGAAACCAAATGTTGCGCTGGCTTTTTTTCTCGTTGCCCCCGGGGTCTTTAATGTCACCCTTACGTGCTGGAAAATGACGTTAAACCCACAACCAACCAATATTATCACCCCAAAAATGGTTGTCAATTCAACACACTACCCCAAGGACGACATTTTACATCTTCCACGTCGGGCCCAAGTGGTAGTGTTCAGACTCCGCAGTGAACACAACAGACTGAAAAAGCACTGTCAAAAATAGTGACCAACAGCTAAGGATGATGACGTGGCCATCGGAAACGCCTCTACACACCAAACTGTACGGCCCTCGGCGGGAGCTGGAGAGGACAGCAGACTTCCTGCTCAGAACGGAACTTCCAGTGTGACCAAGAGACGAACGACGACAACAACAACAACAACAACACCGAAAATTCTACCTGTGTCCTTAGGTAGAAACAGTTTCGGGATTTACCAACCTGGTTGTGGCACCATTGCTTTTTTTTTTTTAATCGTGAATCAGCCAGTGACACAATAACGAATAATCTTTTGCACGGTGTTTCGGTTTCAAGGCAAATTTTAACCTCCGCCACGCATGTAAAAACCCTCACACTGACTATATCGTACGTCTTAGAGATCCATCCACTTCCCGCCCTCTCACATTCTCAACTTCCCCGACTGTGTTGCGAAATGTGCGACTCGGGATCAAGTAGCTGCGGGCGTGACAACTCACTGATTGTCAGTATTGCAAGGCACATAAGAAAAGGTTTCATTCTTGAACTTAACGAGATTTTTAGGGTCGTAGGAAATAACCCGATTTTATAAGTTCAGTTCATAGGAAATTTCCTCGTGCTGTTTGAGGTGTTTAATTTTCGTGTGAACTTTGTACTTCCGCGTCACTGACCGGCCGGGGAGGGTGTCCAACAAGGTTTTAAACAAAATGATCGAATAAATCTAAGCACAAAGTCGTTGTCGTAATGATAATAATGATTAGAAGAAAATAAAGACGAAGAAGAAGGGTGTGTGTGTGTGTGTGTGTGTGTGTGTGTGTTTGAGAGTTTCCACCACGTAAAGGTGATATCAAAGACGGGGCAACGAGAAAAAGGCCAGCAGAAATATTTGGCCCCAGCCGGGATGCGAACTCACGACCCAAGCACTGAAATCCAACGCTCTACCATTCGGCCACCCCGGCTCCCCAATAATAATAAGAAGAAGAAGAAAAAGAGGGTGTGTGGGTGTTTGGGGGTTTAACGTCCTTTTCCACCACATACGGGTGATATCAAAGACGGGGCAACGATGAAAAAGCCAGCACAAATATTTGGCCCCAGCCGGGATACGAACTCACGACCCGAGCATTAGAAGTCCAACGCTCTACCATTCAGAAGAAGAAGAAGAAGACGTTTAATAATAGTGAAACCGGCCGACGATGTCTGTAGGCCATGATTCCCCTGTCGAAGGTCTAACACTGAACATCAGGCAACTCCAGAATAATTTCTTGCTCTTTCTCTACTTTCTGGACTGAACTTTTAAATAATAACAATTGTAATTATAACAAAAATCATAATTAATAACAATAATTACGTCAGTGGATCGTGTTCCTGAACAACCCGTCATATTTCGTTCGGTCGGTAAATTACCCGGATGAGAATAATACTACAGTAGTATTATATACTATAATAATACTATGATATGTATTAATTACAATAATCCTTACCTTCGGCTTGACGTCTAAATTCAGCCGTCCAGACATCTTGGCGCTCCCAGCTGTTCGCAGAGGAAACAACGCAGTTTTAAAAGCAAGATCTCCACAGGTGAAGTCAGACTCCTAGCGATCGATATTTCGTGTCCTCAAATGCCGTCAGTGTCGTGACTGACTGAGACTGAGCCTTACAGACCGGAAAAGCGTGAATCAGTGCGCAAGCTGTGCTGGAATATGGCAGAAAAGTGAGCACGTCTTCTTGCAAGCTGTTAGCGCCGAAAGACAGCAAATGCTACTGTCCACTCATAGACAATGCCAGGGTTCTGCTGTAGTAATAATTTCATACACGGGCGCAGGCAGGTTCTGGACGAATAGTCTCAGTGCTTAAACTTAGGTTCCTGTTCAAACCAAGTCACTGTACAATCATGCAGTCTTGTCTGTTCAGGTCGCGAAACGGACAGGAAACGCTACTGACTGTCCGCTCGGCACAGACAAATGCCAGAGGTCTGGTAGTCTGCTATAGTTCTAGTTTCATACACGAGTGCAGGCAGGGTCTAAACGGATAGTGTTGAACTTAGGTTCCTATTCAAATCAAGTGATGGTACATGTAATCTTCGGCTGTTCGCAAAACACAGCGAGTGATAATGTCCATGTGCCACTCAGACTCAGTATCCGAGAGATCTGCTAGTCTGCTCAGTGGCCGGCTGGTCAAGTCTATTGTCGTCTGCGCGTATCGGTTTCTTATACAGATCCGCACACTGAGGTTCCTGCCAGATGATGTCTTCAGGAGTGAGGTTTTTATTCACTGAATAGCTGGCCGTTACGCCCAAGCGTGCATGTGGCAGAGACTGAGCAGACGACACAGGTCGTCTTCTTGCTGTTCGCGAGTGTCAGTGTACAGTCTACTTGTAAGTGTCGATAGGTCTGGTCGTCTGTCGCAAATCAAGGTTTTTGTCTTCGGGCGAAGGAATAGTGTTCTGCACGGGGTCCAAGCAGGTTCTGAGCAGATTTCTGACTGAATAAGGTTTCTATACTCTCCGCGGCCAGCTGGCCGCCTTTACATGCAGGCAGGCGGACCGGCCGTTGCTAGGAAATGACTTTTAACACGTCATCGATTGCGCGTTATCATTGAAGAGGCTCATTCCTGATACCTGACGTGCGTAATTGGTTTTCTAAAGGAGCCGTTGCCGGTTGATGAGAATCACGTTCACAACACTGATGCGAATGAGTATTGGTCAGTAATTTTCCATCGGCGAGTCACACGCTGCCAATATACTGACGTCAGTAACGACTGCCGTTCAAACTGTTGCTATGATCACGAATTCGTTCCTTATTTTATTGACACAGTCTCAACGGCAAATGTAACAAGACAATCATTACAGTCACAATAGTATTAACTTACTCTCCACGAGACTGACTTTATTTTCCAAGGATGGTCTCAAGAGCTTTGTAAACGAATGAGGCCAGACTGCGCATGAAGGTAACACTGTTACTTGCCATTGTAGCTGAAAATTGAAAAAGTGTTGGGTGGCGTGTAAACTTTGGGGGTATGTGTGTGAGAGAGAGAGAGAGAGAGAGGGAGAGAGAGTCATACAAACAAGCAAGTCCCCAAATGTTGCACCGTTCCTTACAACCCACTGCATACCCCAAACCCATAATAACCCATGTTTACTAACTGCCGTAGGCGATAGATAGTTCGACCTGTTTGCGCCGACACGATGCAAATCAACCCACTCAGTCTGTCGCCTCCAGCACCCCTACCCCTATCCCGCCCCCCCCTCCCCCCCCCCACTTCCCCCCCTCCCGATTCTGAGCCGATGTTTGCTTGGTTAGTTGGAGATTAACGTCTCCGACACAAGCGTGATCGTAGACGACCCACATGGGCAGGTTATGTGGGGGAAAAGGACAGCTACACTACCTGAACAGCCCATCTGAACACTATTCAATTCGCACCAATTGACAGGCCGGCCACGTTTATTGATTTATCCATACTTTACGATGGATGATACACGCAAACAGCCAAAGGATACGGGCAACAGTTTTGTTTTCTCCCACATAGGTCAAAACTGCTGGAACTCCGCCGCACGAGTTGCGAGACCAGCGGTATCGATCCACTGGCTGCCCTTCTTGCACCTACATTAACTGCGTTGTAGAGTAGCAGCCAATCAAATTCTCATTCCCTACTGTTCCAGTTTTTACCCATTGGTATTTTGTAAACACAGGGCTAAGTATAGTGCCAATAAGGACGCTTTCTGTATGGGTGTTGGGAGTTGGGTGTTGGGGGGGGGGAGGGGGGTAACGTCCTTTTCCACCACATACGGGTGATATCAAAGACGGGGCAACGATGAAAAAGCCAGCACAAGTCGGGATATGAACTCACGACCCGAGCATTAGAAGTCCAACGCTCTACCATTCGGCCACCCTTTCCTGTGTGGGTGTTTACTGACAGGATATTGGGGAGATACCGGGATTGGGGGTTCTACGCATGATAATCACATATTCAACATAACAGTAAACGCCGGCGTTGAATGGAGGTCAAAAATGGTAGGTACGAAGTTCTTTTAGGCTGTTTGTCGAAGAATGGGATGCTTTGTTTCGGTCTAGAGACCGCCGTTTTCATGATTTGCGCCTTCTGATATCACAGAAATGCGGCTTCTTTCAACCTTTTTTTTTTTACTACTTCATTATCCCCTTCGGGAAATTCGGGCTGCTTCCCCCGGGGGAAGCGCGTCGCAGCAGTGCAGCGCCACCCAGTATCTATCCTATATTTTTTTGCAATTTGGATGGGGGGAGGAAAGCCGGATAACCCGGAGAGAAACCCCCGATGAGCAGCCCGGTAGCCAGGAAAACCCGGTATCACATATCACAAGCTCAACCTGGGATCGAACCAACGCTTCATCGCCATGACATTGGTGACGGCCGTTCAGTCGCGCAGCAGCTAAATCCGACGCGCTACCTATTAGACCACCGCTCACCCGCTTTTCTGTTTGAATACGGAGATAGTTTCTTTAAATGGACCAGCCCAGTCAGCAGCATCGCTTCAAAAGCTAGCTTGGCAATACTACTGTGACGAAGAGGGCAGAAGCTGGTGTAAAGGACACACATGGAGCCTGAGGTCATGTTTGGTGTGTATTTGGGTTTCCCTGTTTGGCGTGGAGTGTGCTAGTCTGTAGTGCTTTTTTGTTGTCATGAAAAAGCCTGATTTTCGTGAATTTTGTGTTATGTAAGTCAAGGTGCATGCCAGGCGGTCACAAAAGAGGCAAGCTGCCAGCAGTGAAGCTGGGACTTTTTGCACAAGTGACGCAAGCGGATTTGTGTGAACTGGCTCTCTGGACTAAACAGAAAGTAGACGTGCATTACTCCAGTGAGGCCTGAACGGAAAGGAGACATTTTTTTTTTTTCAAAACCCTGTCAGGTGCGTGCCTTTGAATGGTCTGTTCATGGTAGTAATTGTTTCTAGATTGAAGCATTTTTTTTTTTAGCGGTGACTGAGGCTAATAGGAAATATACAAGCATTTTGAGGCCCTGTGTATTTGTGTCCTTCGACCAGCTCCGCTCTTGAAATCCCGTGCCCCAGACCGTTTCTTCTTTGTGTTGTCGCCGTGGCCTCGAACAGGAAGTCTTGACTGGAAAGATCTTAGGCTGCGTGCAGGTGTAAGTGGAACAGTGCAGTGAATGCAAGCGAAAGTGCAGGAGAATACATGAAACCCCATGTACAAGTACACGGAACACATGACCTTCTTGCGGTATAAATAAGTTGTTTTTAATTTGATTCACGTCACCGTACGCCGTATATATATCGTGTTTACAATCTTAAGTCGTATTGTACGAGCATTCTCCTGCAACAGACCGTAACCACTATGTCAACAGGACGCAATATGCAGCGCAATACAACCCAGTGGACTAAACAGGTGAATTATTTATCGCACTGCCCTGTATGTAGTGACTAATGTTTTGCTTGTTACCGAGGGGGGCGATCAGATTGTAAACTATGAACTCCTAGCTGCGCACGTAAGCAGGGTGCATTCGGGTGGAAAATTACCTCACAATTATACTCTGCTTTCATTTGCTGTGATTTGCCAGTGGAGCTGAACTGAGAAGCCAAGTCTGGTCTTTTGTGTGTGTGTGTGTGTGTGTGTGTGTGTGTGTGTGTGTGTGTGTGTGTGTGTGTGTGTGTGACTGACTCGGAGAGAGAGAGAGAGAGAGAGGTAGAGGTGCGTGCTCTTGTCACACACACACACACACACACACACACACACACTGCGTCTGTGTGTGTGTGTGTGTGTGTGTGTGTGTGTGTGTACCAGTATGCGTGTGTGTGTGTGTGTGTGTGTGTGTGTGTGTGTGTGTGTGTGTGACTCGGAGAGAGAGAGAGAGAGAGAGAGAGACTCAGACTCAGACATTTTATTGTTCAGACATATTGTCCATAACAATGGAGTGAGCGATAAACATCAAAACGCGCATACGCGCGCGCACGCACACACACACACACACACACACACACACACACACACACACACACACACACACACACACACACAACACTGGTCTATACATACTGAAAGAATTCGGGGCGTGAGTTCGATCCCGGCTGGGGCCAAATATTGTGCTGGCTTTTTCGTCGTTGCCCCGTCTTTGATATCACCCTATGTGGTGGAAAGGGACGTTAAACCCCTAAACACCCACCCACCCTACTGAAAAAATCAGCACTGCCACACTGAACATGGTACACACAACACACAACCAGCAATGCTAATTAATGGCATCACAACACAGGCCGGCAGCCCGTGAACAAGATCTACTCACGGCTAGGGAAAACAACAGTTTGCACGTGGAGCAACAGCGTTATCTAGTGTGTCACTGCGGAGTCTGAAGGCGTAGAAAACAAACCTGGCCAAGTTAGAGGTAGAGGTCAGATCTGTGACACTGAGAATGGACAATTTTTTCGTTCGGTAATAATTTAGGTCAAAGTCTGATAAATACTTAACACGCAGTTCACCGTACAGAGGGCAGTCAAAAAGGAAATGCATTTCATCTTCTAGAGTGTTTCTGCAAAATGGACATTTCTTCTGATCCGTGTTAGGTGTCTGGTACCTGTACTTGTGGCCTCTCAGGTCTGTAATACCTAAGCGAAACTTAGTATATGTATTTCTCACATAGTGTGAAGTAACAAACTCAAAGTACATATCTGGTTCTAATGTGCTTTTGAAACTACGGTAAAGCTGAGAACTACTGCTGGAACTCCGCCGCACGGGTTGCGAGACCAGCGGTATCGATCCACTGGCTGCCCTTCTTGCACCTACAGGAACTGCGTTGTAGAGTAGTAGCCAATCAAAGTCCCATTCCCTACTGTTCCAGTTTTTACCCATTGATATTTGTAAACACAGGGCTAAGTATGGTGCCAGTAAGGACGCTTTCTGTATGGGAGTTGGGTGTTGGGGGGGGGGGGGGGGTAACGTCCTTTTCCACCACATACGGGTGATATCAAAGACGGGGCAACGATGAAAAAGCCAGCACAAGTCGGGATACGAACTCACGACCCGAGCATTAGAAGTCCAACGCTCTACCATTCGGCCAGTTTGAGGGACAGTTCAGGGACAAGTTTCTGCGTTTCTGCTCCTGAAAAAAATAAAGGCAACACGCGCATAGCGCGTGTCTTGTTAATACCACCTGATGCCTTTATCATCATGCAAGAATTTGTTTGTTTGGCATTTGTAATGTAATGTTTTAGGGGTTCATGGTTATTCGCTGCGGAGGGCTGAGGTTAGACCTTTCAAACTTTTCCACGACAGGGGGGTCAGCTAGTCAGTGTTAAATCGTCACAGTTCACATGCCGACACTGAGCTGGAGATGGAAATTACATTCAGTTTACAGTCATCACCAAATGATCTCACATTCATTGGTGGTCGCGTGCTGCATTAATCAACACTAGCTGCGTCTGATGAGGCGAACTGCGTCGTTGTGTTCGTGACCGGCGTTACAGGAGGATGAGGGGAGCCGGGATAGCTCAGTGGTAGAGCGTTGGACTCGGGTCGTGAGTTCGAATCCCGGCTGGGGTCAAATTTTATATTTGTGCTGCCTTTTCCTCCTTGCCCCGTCTGTGATACCACCATTACAAGGAAAAACAACCACCCACTGGAGGTCCAGGATCTCTGTCTCTGTCTCTGTCTGTCTGTCTGTCTGTCTGTCTGTCTCTGTGTGTCTGTCTGTCTGTCTGTCTGTCTGTCTCTCTCTCTCTCTCTCTCTCTGTTTTTGTGTGTGTGAGTTGTGTGCGATGTCCTGTTCTTAGGTAATTTCTCTCTCTCTCTCTCTCTCTCTCCTGACGCAGTAATATACAATAGGCCGAATTTAATCATTCAGTTCTCTTATTTACCTAGTCATAACTGATTTTTTTTTCAACGATTTTTGTTTTGTAATCGGGAGTTAACATGAAGGTGCAGCGTAAAGCTGTCATATTTTTGTGTATTCGAAGAAATAACGATTGCAATAACAGTTGTCTTAGTTTAATAGTTGTTGCATTCCGTTCGCAGACCTTGAACGAAAAAAAAAAAAAAAAGCGAAAAAAGAACGAAGTCATATTCTTGCTTCTAAACTTCGCTAATAGTCGGAACATGGAAGATTCCCGATAAACCGTCTTCATCCCTGTGATCTTGACGCCGGACAGGTCAGTGGTGGCCAGCCGGCCTTGGGTGTGTTTAGTGGACCGTGACGGTGTCCTTGTAATGTGTGTAGTGAGGCAGGGTTGACCTTACTGTCTCAGTCCTGTCATTAGGGTCCTTCCTGACGGGAAATTCCCACACTCGCGCCCATCCTGTAGTCATCTTCAGTTACTGCATGCCTAGGCACATTTGACCGGCAAGGTCGCTGTCCTTGTCGTGGCCCCTACCTGCTGAGGCTGAGCAACTCTCGAACATTCTAGAAAGTGTTTTGAAAAGTCCTACCCTACGGTCATTCGGCGAAAGGGGTCAAAACACGTGCTATTTCCGTGATTACTATTAACTGTAGTCGTTTCGCCCGGGGACGGCAACTAGCCGATTATGTGTAGGTACTGCCAGGATGTGGTGTATAGCCGTTGAGGCGGAGTAAAGCAACCCACGCATTCAGACGAACCATCCACGCACACTCACGCACACCATGCAGGAAACGAACACGAGGAACAACATAAGCAATAACATTAGCGGCTCTCTGTGTGTGTGTGTGTGTGTGTGTGTGTGTGTGTGTGTGTGTGTACGAAAATACTCAACCGACTGGCTTCAAATTTGGGGTATCCTAATAAACCAAGATCATTGAATAGAGCGATCGAGCGCTTGGTGATTGCTTAAGTGATTGGGGAGATCGCCCCTTTGAGAAAAGTTGGTTGTCTGGCGTTCACAGGCGTCTGGGTCACGATCGTATCAGTCAGTGTTACTTCTGAACGCTTGGTGCCTAATATCTTGGTATGACTGAAGAGCGGACCGACGTGCATTCTGGCTCATGTCAGTCTTAGCAACAATCACATATAGAAGATGTACTGTGGCGTTGTTGGGCGTGTCTGCAACACACCGTGTCAGTAGCCGTGTTCGACAGAAATGAGCGAGATACCCTTAGTGTGCCCACGCAGACAAACGCAGGGAGCTTCAGGTGCACGGATGGAACAGCCCATCCTCAAACTCAGTGTGACACAGTTTTGAGTATTTCCTGTCACTGTGACGACGACAACAACAACGACAACCGTGACAAGACCTCAGAAATGCTCACTATAGTGGGACACACACTAGAGTATATTTTCCGTATGCCAAGAAGTATCACATCCGTGCTCCTAATTCCACGCTGGGGTATTGCATTTGTACGAGGAGTTTCCTACGTTTGTGTGGTGTCATGCTTCTGGCATCGTAAGCAGCCCATGTCAATCAGTGAACTTGGAAAAGTTAATTCTTGTCCGTTTCACCCACCCATGCAAACACCCCCCCCCCCACCCACACACACACTGGCACACACACACACACACACACACACACACACACACACACACACACACACACACACTTATTGTAACTTCAGACATACACAGCCAGAAACAAACAAACAAACATGGCTGACGAATCGGAAAGGAGTTCCATTGGTACAACTGAAATTAAAAAAAAAAAATTTCCTTTCATCTCAAATTTAAGTCCGGCTCATTTTATGACACAACTGTCGGTCACTGATCGTCTATTTGTATTAAAAGCTGCCCTATGATCTGCCACTCTGTCACACATTATTGTGACCTTCACCCCACAGCAGATGCATTGAAAATCCGGGAATAGGCAGAATTAGTGTAAACTGAATACAGGTGTTATCAGGTGGAAACACTGATTCCCCAGTCTTTTGACCGACATTGTCAAAGGTGTGTCCCGGCTGCTGTTACAACATTGTCTTGACCCACGATAAGTGTTTGCACAAGACATTCAGTTGTGACGACAGTCGCGGCCGCCAGTCGACGTGACCTTGATCTCGACGACCATTGCCGCGGGCTGAATGACCCAGCATAGGCTTTTCTCCCAGCGACTCTGATTGGTGGCCGTGGCTGAGACGGCACATCTGATTGGACGCAGCTGTAAGGCAGGACCGAGGATACTCAATCTGGTGTAGCCGCGGGTATGAATGACATTCTTTCAGGCCCGTTATCATATTCCCTCGACTTCGTCAGCACAGGAGTGTTGGGGCTGAGTAAATAGTACCGTTATCAGTGTGTTCATAGCAGAGATAAAACGCAGATAGTGACGCAATGGTGTTTACTGAGCAATCCAGACTACTAGTATACACAAACAGCGAGGTCACTGCCCCACTAACTCGGGTCAGTAGTCAGTGGTACTAGAATTCCGCCTCGGCCTGCCTGGGATGCACGGAGGAGAGCGGGAGGATGGGCGCTTGCTAAATGTCTCACAGAGGTACTTCTCGTGATCAGTCATCAGTTTCGCTGATGCTTATATCACAATTTTCATTTATAGTTTCCTGACGGACCGAGTTCCGACACCCCCTCCCCTCCCCCTCCGGATCGGGCCGGTCGGTGGTCTAGTGGTTAAGAAACTTGTCACCAATGCGAGAGGTTGGGGGTTCGAGTCCCACTCGGGGCAAAGAATTTTACCTTCTCGTATTTGGCACCGTTCATTCGGGCCGATCGTCGGGGGTTCTCTTCGGGTACTCCGGCTTCCTCCCCCTCAACTTTGGAAATGTGCAGCCCACAAAATTTGAAAAATAAATGCAATTCTAAATTCCGAAATTCAAATAGCTGAACTGACCCTACGCACCACGTGATTGTAATGTGTTTATGTCCAGTGTGTGAGAGAATGCGTGTGATTCACGTGAGCGTGCGTGTTGGGTTCAGTTCGCGGCGCTTTGAGTATTATTATTATTATTATTACTATCACCACCACCACCAAAACACAAAGAACGAGACCAGACGACCTTCGTCAGTGAAGCCGTTGAAATTCGCGTACTGTCTCGTAATCTGGAACTATATACATAGGGGTGTTTCAGACAGTCTTGACTAGTTACATGACAACTGCCGAGAAAAAAAAAAGCCGGCCGATGAGCACAAATATTTTGTCTCCCTCCCCCACCCCCTCCAGCCGGGATTTGAACGCCAAACCACCTCGGTTATCCCGGTCCCCCAAGCGTGTGAAGTTAGTTAGTTGGTTATTTAGGGCTTATTCATTTAAGCGAAAGAATGAATTATTATTCATTATCATAGTTTGGTGCTTATTTCTCGATGATCTTGAGGTTTTTCTTCGATATCAACACATTTCAAGTCATATTTGCATTTCAGTTTGTTCATTTTGAACATTTCCAAAGTAGGTCAGTGGGGATCTTCGATAGCGGAATGGCAGACGAGCGCTGGACTTTCAGTGCTCGGGTCATGACTGAGTTCGAATCTCGGCTGTGGCCAAATATTTGTGCTGGCCATTTTCTCGTTGCCCTGTCTTTGATATCACCCTTACGTGGTGGAAAATGAAGACCCCCCCCCCCCCCAGCACCGCCAACACCCACCCGGCCTCCAGAGTACGCCTAACTGGAAAGGCAGATCAGCCGGTAACAGCGTGTTAGGTTTTGTGAGACAGTCATGCTATGGGTATTTAGGTGACAGTGGCTGACACTGAGTCTGTGCGAGAAGGATCATCATAAGATCTTGGCGACATCTGCACTTTCGGCATCGCGCGACTCGTGCCGTGGCAACAGGTGGTCGCTTTAATGCGTTCCCCTCCCTCGTGGTTGTGACTCAGCATAGACAGATCATGCCTAGCCCCGATGGCTCAGTGGATCCTCAGCCTATAGTGTGGGCCATATAGGGCGGCCGGTGCGAGCATCGCCTGGTAAGTTCACCGACTGAAGTGTTCGACTTCTTGGCTCAGCCATGGCCTGGGTCGTCAGATTCAGCGTAAAGTTACGTCAGTCCTCCGCTGGGGTCATGCACGCGGTGATCACCGCCAAGATACTGAGCTGTAACTGATCAAGTTTTCGAAGTCGGACAATACTGAACTGGCACCGTGCGACTGAAGTCGGTTGGTTGGTTGGTTGGTTAGTTTTGTGGAGTATGTCGTGTTTTTATCATCGGGGGTTCGGTAAATTAGCATGAAGGTGCAGCGTCTCCTGCATGTCCTAGGTTTATACCGCCCTGTAGACCAGTTTGTCCAAAGTTTTATATATATATATCTATATATATATATATATATATATATATATATATATATATATATATATATATATATAGTTAGGGACACCAGACGGAGACGGAAGGATCTCTGCAGAGGGACACTAAAAAGCTTAGTATCCTAACTGTAGAAGTGAAACGAGCACTGTGAATACCGCGACTGACTGGCACCGGCGACTCGAAAGATTGATGTCAGTCCTTCACTGAGCCCAGCTTTGACTCGGAAACTGATTGACTTAGTCAGTGCTGCTTCAATTTTCTGGTTGATTATTTGACTAAAAACGAATTCTGACGGCTTCAGTGTGAAAATGATGTCCTTGGCTCCAGTTCCTAGGCCGGGTTTGGCCGGCTTGATCAGTTTGTTTTGTTTGTTACAGTCACTGTCTTGTCTTGTCACGAGCAGGCTCAGTTTCAGTGGGTGGTGGTAGTGGTGGTCCGTGGCGGTGGTGGTTTCAGTCTGTGCCGGTCAGTGTGCACTGTGTGTGTGTGTGTGTGTGGGGGGGGGGATGTTTGTTTTTTTCGGAACTCGGTCGGTTAGAAAAAACACACACGCCTTTGCCAGGTTTCGCAACCAGTTATACGGAAGCAGCACAATTTGGCGAGCGTGCCCACTGATCAGGTTACAGACCGGTATTAGCTTCCGGGTCATGTAGTCAGCAACTACTCCGCTAAATACAGTAGAAAATCAGTCTTTGCCCCTTTTAAAATTTGTGTGCAGAGTAAAAAATGGCAATCTGGTGCTTTTTGTTGGCTTTGTAAACAAATTTCATGCCAGGTAAAATTAAAATTAGTGAAAAATGAGGCTGCGGCTTGTGGACTATTTGTATTCATGCGCGGCTGGCAAAGCAGCCAGCACTGAGACGACCGTGGAATGAAGGGGTATGTGGTCGCTGCCAACATTGCCAAAAAAACGGAAAATTGGAATTTGTTGAAATTTACTCCACACATGAGTCTATGGCTGCCTGATTTTTGTGATTTTTTTGGGGTAAATTTTAAAGCATTTCTAGGGTGTCATCCGCAACGTTATGTGCAAGAGGAATGTATATTAGCGTTTTCCTCCAAATTTGCATCTCTGGTACGTAGCCTGAACGCACGCCAGTTACAGGGAGGAGCCGGGAGAGTACAGATGTTGCAAGCAGTAAGTCGGGCAAACGCCTGGAGAAAAAATGCTCTCCAGGCTGAAGGGGCTGAGTTGGCACTCTCGCAGATAGCTTCCGGCAGGCGTGGGACGGTTCCAGCCTCTCGCTGCTACTCACCTCTCGGTGATTTATTTCTGTACAATGACTCACGGTTGATTCTATTTTGTACCTGCTTTTCCTTTTCACAATGCCGCGGCTCTCTGTCTCACTGCCTCTATTTCTTGTCGGTCATGGTACTCTCAGTGTGTGTGTGTGTGTGTGTGTGTGTGCGTGTGTGAGTCAGTGTGTGTGTGTGTGTGTGTGTGTGTGTGTGTGTGTGTGTGTGTGTGTGTGTGTGAACGCCCTCTCTCTCTCCCCCCCCCCCTTGTTTAGCTTCCTCAGTAGTGCTTTTTCTATCCCGCTTTTGTTGTTCTAGTTAGAACTGAAGTAGCTTAGCAGGACACTGAGTTCAGTGTAACATAGGCAGCACCGAACTGCCTATTACAGCTGTTCAGTTTCTGTTAGAATAGCCCAATCAATAAATAAATAAATAAATCAATCAATCAATCAATCAATCAATCAATCAATCAATCAATCAATCAATCAATCAATCAATCAACCACCGTCGTTGCCCATATAACTGATGTCACTCTTGAGGACTGAGTTCGACAGTGCCGCCGTACATCCCCACCTCTCCAATCCGGAATAGCCGATCCGATTGCTAGAGCGTTGGACTTTCATTGCTCGGCTCGTGAGTTCGAATCCCGGCTGAGGCCAAATGTTCGTGCTGGCCTTCTCGTTGCCCTGTCTTTGATATCACCCATACATCAGTGGTGCAAAAGGACGTTAAACCTCAATACACCCATTACCCCACCGGCCCCCAGCCGGCCATCTCAACCCCCGGCCCCAGACGACCAGACCTTCCCAAATACTTTGTTGCATGTAAAGAAGCCACCGAAGACTGAAACGTCTCCAAACATTGATGCACTGCATCCACATAAACACCAGTAACTTCAACCTTTGAGCCCGTGCCAATGACGCAATCCCATTCAGAGATGCCCTCGCGGCAGGGTATCACTAACTGATGACGTAGGCACCGAGTGACGACATCGCCGCACTGAGCCACACGATTGTACTTCTCCAGCTTGCTCACTTGGCTGACATCAGTCAGTATCACTGGCAGCGTGACAAAGTGCCGTTTGTCGGTCAGTGTTACACACGTTTGGTACGCAGGCCGAGTGCGTAAACAAAACATCCCACGCAAATGCAGGACGGCGGTTCCCTGTTCGGCTGAGACTTCAAGACTGAGAGGTACTCAGTGTTGGCAACGTTACAAGCGTAAAGGCTACGCACGTTTGGCACGACAGCTCAGTGGTGGCGCAGACACATCCCATGTAAAGCTAGGCTCCCACCACCCTACATGCTTGCCGGCTAGGTGCTTTCCCTTGACACCCTGTTTGACAGTAGCTGTAAACAGCGTACGTGGTTTCCTTCTTCGCAAGGCAACTAACCTGCACGAAGCTGTCTGCTCACACACCGTGCAAAAGTGCGTGGGGACATTGCAGCAGACATCCTGTAGCAGTAGTCAGTGCTTTGAGCTCCCATTTTCAGTTGTTTCCGAAACTCCAGAAAGTCGCGTACGTAGTATCCCCAGGATGGACGAAGAAGATGTAATTCTTTTATGCATGGCAATCGTAACGATTGCATGCGGTGCATGCCTGTCTGCACCACGAAGGTGGTGGATTAGAGACTGGATAGGCCGCCGACCCACACAAGGCTTTTACAACAGCCTTCTTCAGGAATTGGTCACAGATGATCCGGACACATTCCAGTCATGTCTTAGGATGAACAAGGCTACCTACGATTCGCTACTCGAGAAAGTTGCGCCACTCATTTCGAAGAAAGATACAGTTTGTCGCCAAGCTATTTCAGCGGGGGAGCGGCTTGCCGTAACTCTGAGATTTCTTCATACATCAGTATAGTTTTCCCTCAACAGGCCAGCAATCCGCTGAAATGCCGCCGTGCGGGCAGACACGACATAATAATCGTCATGTCTGATCCACCACAATAATGTCTCCGCATGATAGAACGATATCAGGTTGTTCGTCACCTGATCGTCAGCCCATAACATTGTTTTCGATGCCCCAGCCATTTTTCCACGCTATTGTGCCAATTACACCCGCATTCAACGACGGTCGAAATTGGTCTGCACGCTGAGTGTACGGAAGAAGAAGGGTAGTCCGGATCTTCGGATTTTGCGGGAAAGAGCACGGTCCGAGCACGGCGCCGGAATGGGACGGGGCAAGAAAAAATCCAGATGGCTAAACACACTGCCGCTCACCTCCCGGATCACGGTGGGAGGGGAAGGCGCTAATCACCAAAGGTGCATGTTTGTAGGCTGGTGGGATTGGGCCTTAAGACGGCTGCATTCTGTTTGAGGACGCCGGAGTGACGGCTCAGATTTCGAGGGCCAAATGTTGCAACTTGCCCTACCTGCGCCGGGCCGGTACAGACCATCCCCAGAGCGTTTATTTATAGCCAGCCAGAATGTAGGTCAAACTTCGCTGAAATTCACAAAGCCCCACAGGGACGTAATTGGCACAAGGTCCCACTGACAGGCATAAGAACAATGAAACCGGTGCCCGCAGGCTATCACATGTAGTATTATGTTGTAAACTTCCGCACACAACGGTAGAACGCTGGCGGGTCCCAGCAACAGTAACTGACCAGGGGCTTCAGGAAAGGTTCATGGCTCAGTACCTTAGTCCGTTGTCCTCTACTCTTGCGAGTCGAGTCCGAACTCTTGCCAAGGACTGTGGAGATATAGTGGATACATTCCTTTCTCTTACTTACCAGTCGGAATTCCTCAGCATGTCTATCGGCCTTCATTCTATTCCCACCCATGATCAGCGTGTCAGGAATGTGAAATGGGATTCCCCAGGCTTGCCAGCTCAGTGCAGCCGCCTTATCTCTGGCGTAGAGGCGGGTTTGCCGATGCTCGCTGCTCGCATATCTTGAATTTGATAAGTCAGTGAGGCCAAGAGGTATTCCCACTGCACGGACACCACGGCACTTCAGTGTAAAAATACGTGTATCAACTCGTTCTTTTTGCCCGGCTTCGAGCCAGCTCTGATGACGCTTGCCGCATACCAGCAGCAAGTCATTGATGTACTGATGTACTATTTTTTTTCTTTTCATTTGTCCTTCGGGACAGTCCGTCACCCATGGGATATCATTTCTTGTCGTAATAATTAATACTGATGCGTTTACTATAAAATCCTTCCTACTTCAAGGCTGTGAATTACGATTGATGATAATGTAAAGTGTTGGGTCTACCGCCAAAGTGACCCGCACAACGTCTCGTCATCATATCAGAGCAGTGCGGCATCACGATGAAGCCCGGCCGGGTGTGTGTGTGTGTGTGTGTGTGTGTGTGTGTGTGTGTGTGTGTCTGTGTGTCTGTGTTGGGGGGGGGGGAGGGCATTTCAAACCTGTGCATGCGTTAATGGCACATATTCACATTCACAGAACGGGTTTGATGTCCAGTCGTGGTGGCCGGCCGGGTTGGCCGCGGAAAGCCGGCGGGGAAATGAGGGGGAGGGGGAAAGGTAAGGTGGAGCTGAAACTTACACGTCGAGTTATGGGAAATAGCCCACAAAAGATGTTAGAATAGACGATTCCACACCTGTCAATCAAAGGGAAGACTGAGTCCCTAGAATTCAGCCAATCGCGTGCCGCTGCATTATGAGCACAACACGTGGCATGGTCTGGCGCCGGAACTTTCTTGCCAGACACTACAAAGAGGGAAGAACATGTAGTTTGATATAACCGCTGAAACATGGAAAGAAAACAGAAAGTTTTTGACGTCATTTGAGGGAAAAAGACCATTACGTCAATCTCTTACATCATGAAATCAACCCCTTTCCCCCATAAAATGACGTCATGGACGCACTGTGCTTTGCCAATACTCGCCAGCGTAAAGAAGCGGGGTTCAAAGTTTGGCCTCCGGGCCTGGGGTTTGCCGAGTGGAGTCGTCTATTACCGGGGAATAACAGAAAACAGGACGCTAAGAGGAAGGCGTTTATCGTCTTGACGCTTCATGCAGAACCCGAGATGCCAGCAGCGACCGTCAGGCACGATTCTGCCATTCTGCTCGCTGTCTCCTAGTCTACCTTGTCTCGTACAAGAAAAGACAGACTGCTGTGTTGCACGAGCAACTAGTGTCACGCTAACAGCATCAGTTTCAGCAAAACATCTCGCCGTTACTTTTTGGACCTGCACGGCTCCCTCACATTCATATTATCGTGTATACGTGCAAGTTCAGCGACTGGGTGGGTGGGTGGGTGTTTGGGGGTTTAACGTCCTTTTCCACCACATAAGTTTAGCGACTGATTCCGTGGCACGTGTCCGATGATTTTTATGTCCTCGTGACATGCTATAGCCAGCATCAGAAGATTCTTTTCCTCGTCCAGTGATTGCTTTTTGCAGAAAAGGAAGACTGATTTTAGTTTTTCTTTCTGCTGTCATCGTATCGTTTCATCAATTACCTTTGCAGGAACCGTAAATAAATCAAACACATGTTGTTGGGTGACGCGTAGACCATGATTCAGTGGCTGACAATTTAGAAATGTATATTGTATGATTAGTATCTTTAAAATGAGGTCTATGCCATCAATGTCAGTCAGCTTTTTATATCTAGTTGTTATGATCAGAGAGAGAGAGAGAGAGAGAGAGAGAGAGAGTGTGTGCGTGCGTGTGTGTGTGTGTGTGTGTGTGTGTGTGTGTGTGTGTGTGTGTGTGTGTGTGTGTGTGTGTGTGTGTGAGTTCAGACTTTTCTGCGGAGCAAGCTAAATCCCTAGCGAATAAATCATGGTTTTTGTTTTGTTTTGTTTTTTTGGTTTTTTTTTTCCTTGTAAAGGCAAGACTGAGGAGAAGAGGGCTCTTTTCTTCGCTGAAACGGGCGACGCGGAATGATGCCCCCAGATCATAGTCACGATCTACAGCCGTAACAAGCTCAATTACCATGTACTGTCGCGTACATCGTTCAGCTTCACATTTTTCACCTGATCTGAGGATTTAGCGGCCCACGCACGACCAGTCTGCACTGTTGTGCCTTAGTTTCGAAACAAAGTCTCACATAGAATCTAGCCATCCCCCACTCCCTAATCAGACTGGTGGTTTCGGGTGTCTGTGATTTTCGGCCGCCTCCATTCCGCTGGCATTTACTTCTTTGGCGTCTCAGTTTCGCTCGGTTAGAGTGAGTGAGTGAGTGAGTGAGTTTTTTTTAGGCTTAACCCCGCGCAAGCCACAAAGACTGATTCGCGGCTAAGTGTGTCTGCACCACGTGAAAAAAAAAAAGTGACGTTGGGCAATTGATGCAAACTGATCTACGGGGCAATATGAACCTAGGACATGCAGGAGACGCTGCACCTGCATGCTAATTTATCCAACTCCCGTCGCTCGGGTAAATAAACGGATTGACCTGGTAAGGTCACCCCCGAGCCCCAATAGTTGTCCACCACTGAAAATGCCGGACCCCCGGGCCTCACTATATTGTGTGTGTGTGTGTGTGTGTGTGTGTGTGTGTGTGTGTGTACGGAGGCCCGGTCGGCCGCTTTGGCTACGTGACGGTATTAGCTTCCGGGGCATGTAGTAAGAACTCGGCTAAATATAGTATAAAATCTTTGCCCCTTTTAAAATTTATGTGCAGAGCAAAAAATGGCAATCTGGTGCTTTTTGTTGGCTTTGTAAACAAGTTTCATGCCAGGTAATAGTAAAATTAGGGAAAAATGAGGCTGGCTTGTGGACTAATTGTATTCATGCGCGGCTGGCACAGGAGCCAGCAGACGACCGTGGAATGAGGGGGTATGTGGTCGCTGCCAACATTGCCAACAAACGGAATATTGGAATTTGTTTAAATTTCCTCTACGCATGAGTCTATGGCTGCCTGATTTTTGTGAATTTGTTGGTGAATTTTAAAACATTTCTAGGGTGTCATCTGCAGCGTTATGTGTAAGAGGAATATATAGCTTTTTCATCCAGATTTGCATCTGTGTCACGTAGCCTGTATATTGGCGTGCGAGAGTTTCAGCCTTGAACCGAAGCTATCACTCCTTCCGGGGATTACGCGGCGTGCAACCTGCGTCATTCGCCTGCGGTGTGCACTGATTGGCTGCAAATTAACCTCGCAGTTAATCGTAGCACCTGCGACTACAAAACCTTGGCATTCTCCGTCCTACCAATCAATCACTGAGAAGCATCAGTTTTTGACCTCTGGCGGCCACTGGTCATCAGTGGCTGACCGCCAGAGGTCAGTCGAGTGAGACAGGCAGAAATATGGAGTGGGGCTTTTCCTTTGAGGTCTTTTTCGTAAATGCAGTTCATGAGGGTGGGTAAACGACCTTGGTTTGGCGATACGCTGTGCAGTGGCGATACGAAGGTAAAATGATGATGATGATAATAATAATAATGAGTATTGTCAGTATAGGCGTTTTACCCAATTTCATGAATCGACTCAAAGCGCCGCGAACTGAACCCAACACACACGCTCACGTGATTCACACGCATTCTCTCACACACTGGACATAAACACATTACAATCACGTACGCGGTGGTAGAATTCTTTGTCCCGAGTGGGACTCGAACCCCTGACCTCTCGCATTGGTGACAAGTCTCTAAACCACGAGACCACCGACCGCTCCAAACACACTAACTTGCTATTTAGGCTTGTATCTGACAAAGCCGTATAAGTCTGTGCGGCATGTGCCTATGCATCTACTACACTCCAAGGGAAGCCGGGGTGGCCGAATAGTAGAGCGTTGGACTTCTAATGCTCGGGTCGTGAGTTCGTATCCCGGCTGGAGCCAAATATTTGTGCTGGCCTTTTTCATCGTTGCCCCGTCTTTGATATCACCCGTATTTGGCGGAAAAGGACGTTAAACCCACAAACACCCACCCACACCCACACCCACCCACCCTACTACACTCCAAGAGATTGGCACACCTACATGTAGCAGGTAAGGCCGCACAAAAAGTAGCGGTAAGTGGGCATAGTTTGACGAAATCCGAGATTCAAGTTTAGCCGTGCAAACTTGGACTCGACCGCGAGGCCGATTTTGGTGCTCAAAAAACAAAACAAAACAAAAAACCATCCACAGCGCATCAAATACGCTTCCCTAGATATCAGTCTGACGGTTACACAAATGGCAGTCAGTAGCAAACTTACGGTATTTTAGTCCCTTTTGTGCACAAACGTGCATTTCAAGTTGGTGACACGCTGTGCAGTAACGCCGGATCGCTGCAACATGTAGGTGCGCCAGTCTCTTACAGTGCAGTAGATGCACGAAATATGCCTCACAGACTTATGTTTTTGTCAGATACAAGCCTAGGTAGCAAGCTAGTGTGTTTTTACTAACGTATCACCACTTCAAATCGTATCGCCAAACCAAGGGCGTTCACCCACCGTGTTATGTATTCAGCGCTTGCGTTATGACCGTATGCACACGTAGAGGGCGAGAAATCTTCCTCTGAGCAACACTAAGGCTACGTACCAGAGATGCAAATTTGGAGGAAAACGCTATATATTCCTCTTACACATAACGTTGCAGATAGCACCCTAGAAATGCTTTACAATTCACCAAAAAACAAAACAAAAAAACCCCACAAAAACAGGCAGCCATAGGCTCATGTGTAGAGTCAATTTCAACAAATTCCAATGTTCCGTTTTTTGGCAATGTTGGCAGCAGCCACATGCCCCCTCATTCCACGGTCGTCTGCTGGCTCCTGTGCCAGCCGCGCATAAATACAAATAGTCCACAAGCCAGCCTCATTTTCCCCTAATATTACTATTACCTGGCATGAAACGTGTTTACAAAGCCAACAAAAAGCACCAGGTTGCCATTTTTTTTACTCTGCACACAATTTTTTAAAGGGGCAAAGATTTTCTACTATATTTAGGCGAGTTCTTACTACATGACCCGGACTGTTAATACCGATCTGTAACCTGACCAGCCGACACGCCATGCTGTTTTAGAGCTGCTGTTGCTGTTGCTGGAGATTATACTGCTCATTATAGTCCTGTGATGCTATATTTAGCGCGGACCTCACAGATATAACCGGTGTTAATCGGCGTTTTTACCGATTTCAAGTTCAGTCGGTGTGTTTCACGGCGAATACAATCATAGTCACACCTCGTCTTCAAGTTTAGCACTAGAATGGTCAAATGTGGACAGACTGGAATGGAACTCATTGACACTGACCTATACTGATCAAGTTCCACCAAATACCACCTCCCCCCCCCCCTCCCGTCTTTGTTTTCAGACATGAAAATAATAATGTCTGCGAATATGACGGGAGAGACCAGGGTGAATAAAATGACTGGGTGTTTAGCGACAAAAAATGTTTTTGTTTTCATTGTTTTTATTCTTTCAGGAATTTTTTCTGTGTGTGTGTGTGTGTGTGTGTGTGTGTGTGTGTGTGTGTGTGTGTAAAGTATCATGTACTACTTTTAAGTATGTCAGTTCGAACTTTGATTTTTTTTTTTTGATTTAAACGGCAAGTTTGAAAACTGGTCAAAAGACCAAAACTTCCACCGTTTTCAAATAAAGTTATTTCAATTCCTCTCTCTCTCTCGGGAAGCCGGGGTGGCCGAATGGTAGAGCGTTGGACTTCCAATGCTCGGGTCGTGAGTTCAAATCCCGGCTGGGGCCAAATATTTGTGCTGGCTTTTTCGACGTTGCCCCGTCTTTGATATCACCCGTGTTTGGTGGAAAAGAACGTTAAACCCCCAAACACCCACCTCCCCAAACACCCTCCTCCCTCTCTCTCTCTCTCTCTCTGTCAGTCTCGCGCGAGCGGTGTTAATTGTCTCTCTCTCTCTCTCTCTCTTTCACTTCTATAGAAATTATGACATTATTTCCGCTTATGATTATGTTCTGCATAGGTGCGTGCGAATAATTCATGCGTGATGTTGTGTGTGTGTGTGTGTGTGTGTGTGTGTGTGTGTGTGTGTGTGTGTGTGTGTGTGTGTGTGTGTGTGTGTGCTGTTTTCTTTTGTTTTTTTTTCTTTTTTCTTTTCTTCTTTCTTAATTTTTCAGTAGTATTAGCTCATGTAGTGTAGCAACGGCAAGTTTTAAAATTGGTATGAATATGCCTGTAACTTCTACCGTTGTAAAATAAAGGTTCTTGTTCTTGTTCTTGTTCTTGTTCTCTCTGCGTGCGTGAGTGTTTAATATAGCACCCGTTGTTTTGGTTCTTGTTGTTGTTTTCTCTTAGAACATATTTCATCAGTGTCCACCTACGGGTTTTCCAGCTTGTATGACGTCAAAGACGCTCTTTCATACAACAGCTAAGCTATAGACAGACAATCAGTCAGCCTCCGGCGCGCGCGGCGTTTTGATCGTGTTTTTGTGCTTTTGTGGGTTTTGTTCCTGATAATTGTTCACCTCTGGAGTGTGAAGTATGTTATGTGAAATGAGTACGCGCTCGTCAGCTGCCTGTGGCGTGTAGCACTTAGCGACACAAAGCTGTGCGGAACTTTGATTAGTTTCACAAAAAAAAGAGCAAAAAAAAAAAAAAAAAAGTAATTACGCTCTAGACAAAACCAATTTTCTGAGACTTGGATTAAAAACAAAAAAATGTTATTAACCTGTGTCCTGAAAACTGGAACAAACAAGAGCACGGCGTTTCGGATCGAAGGTCCTTCAGAACGGAAAGGGAAAAGGACATAAGGTATATGTTTCAGTGCAGAGTTCTACTCAGCATGCGGGAGTCGAAAATGATGAACCGACAGTGATCGACACTGTACTGGTTCAACTATGACCAGCTGAGCTATCTCGGCCCCCATACCGGCACATGCTGAATGGCACTCGCCCCCCCCCCCCCACACACACACACATACAGACCGTGGCACACACGTACGCGCGCACACACACACAGACACACAGACGCATAAACACACACACAGACCGTGGCAAAGACGTACGCGCGCGCGCGGCACACATACATACACACACACACACACACACACACACACACACACACACACACACACACACACACACACACAGAGTGACACACACGCACAGAGAGACAGACACAGACACACACAGACACACACACACACACACAGACACACAGACACACAGACACACACACACACACACACACACACACACACACACACACACACACACACACACACACACACCCCACCGACTAAATCAACAACTGACCATAACAATAACAACAACTGACTTTGACACTGAACTGAACAAGAAGAAGAGAGGTTGGGTGTTTGAGGGTTTAACGTCTTTTTCCACCACATGATATCAAAGCCGACGGGGGGCAACGGAAAAAAAGGCCAGAACAAATATTTGGCCCCAGCCTGGATTCGAACTCACGACCCGAGCATTGGAAGTCCGGCCAGTGCTCTACCGTTCGGATAACCCGGCTCCCCAGAAGAAAACTGCAGAAGGAGAACAATACCAACAACAACGACATCAACATCATCAACAATATCGACGGCGCCTTGAGGGAACAGCACAATTCTAAATTTGACGTCTGACCACCTGAAACCGTGATGCGACAGGTGTAAAGTGACGCACTTCATGACGTCAGTACCAAAGTCGGCACCGCTCCAGGGGTTCAGGCGATCTGTCTTTCCAGCTGGTTCGACTGAAATAACACCCAGCATCCCAGCACTAATCGAGATTTTTTTTTTTTTTTTTAAGAACTGTACGTCAATGCCAGCCTTCAAATTCAAATTATTGTACCGTACCATGCAAGCCGGGTGGACGGGTGTTTAGTCAGTAATAAAATAATAATGAATAGTACGTGTTTAGCGCTTAATCTCGCATGAAAGCGACTCATAGCGCTACACACACACACACACACACACACACACACACACACACACACACACACACACACACTGCCACACACACACACACACACACACACACACACACACACTGACACTGACATGCACTGCCCGTGCAGATGAACAATTGCAGTCAAAGGCACTGAAACAATGGCAGACTAGTCATAAGTGTGAAAGGCCTGACCGGAAGAGATGGGTTTTCAGGTTCGATTTGAACTGGGACAGTGTGGGAAGGTCACGAAGTTCGACTGGCAGCGAGTTCCAAACATTTTGGGCGAAGTCGGAAACTGAAGGAGCGTTCGCCTGCGGTTTTCATGTTGCGCTTGCGGACTTTAAAGCGCTTTTCATCAGCGGAACGAAGTGTACGAGATGGGTGGTAAGCGCACAGCAAGGCAGACAGATACGGAGGAAGAGAGCCCACGCAGCCACCACAGTCGGGGATTTCACGTTCTTTCCACAACATACCGGGGTGGTACCACAGCCGGACGGGGCAACGAGAGAAAAGGCAGCACATTATGTTTGGGTCCCAGTCGGGGTTCGAACTGACCACCCGAACATTGGTAAGTCCAAGGCTTCACGCTCTACCGCGATCAACAAACAAGAGACTATACAGTTTACACAGTCCCTGCCCAAACCATGCAGCTAGGCAATCTGGATTGTGGTGCAGTGTTTAAAAAAAAAAGAAGAACAAAAAACAAACAAACAAACAAACCAAACAAATAACAGAACAACATCAGTGGGATCATCTACACTGAAATAAAATACATAACATGAATTTGATTAAGCATGTCATAAATACGTCTTGTTTATGCTCAAACTGTGTTTCTGTACTTTCTCCACTGCAACAAAATAAATATGTTTAAACCAAATAAAATACACGTACACATTTGCAATAATATAAACCTAGCAAAGATGGAATTAGCCCGGGCCGTGTAAGTGCCAGACTCATCACTCGGCATGAACGCGTCAGTTTACTGGTCTAGTACAGGACAGCACAGCACAGCACAGCACAGCACAGCACAGTATAGTATAGTATAGTATAGTATAGTATAGTATAGTATGGTACATGTACCACTGAATGGTAGCATCATGATAAGCCCCTTTGCCGTCACTGATAGCCTAAATAAAGTTTACGCTCACAGATCCATCTAAGCAGTTTTCGTCAGTGGTATCTATCATCACACCACCTAGACACACTATGATGGACAGTGACAGCGTCTCTAGTGCTGGCACTGAGCCAACAGAAGCGTACTCGACTCAGTGGTGACTGACGCGGAGACCACACTGAGCGCTCCAGTAGTGTAACAACAGTCGCAGAATATGAATATTCAACCGCTCGCGCAAAGTGTAAACAACATTGTATCGCATTAAGAGCTGTACTAATCATCAAGATAGAGTATTTCGTGCGTACAGGGGCACTCACGAGCGAAACTGTTCCAGAACGTAAGCTGACTTAGCAAAGGTGGAATCAGCCTGTTCAGTTCAATCAAGTTCAATCAAGATCGTCGGGGGTTCTCTCCGGGTACTCCGGCTTCCTCCCCCTCTGCTTTGGAAATGTTCAGCCCACCAAATTTGAAAAATAAATGCAATTCTAAATTCCGAAATTTAAATAGCTGAGCTGACCCTTCGCTCCACGTGATTGTAATGTGTTTATGTCCGGTGTGTGAGAGAGAATGTGTGTGATTCACCTGAGCGTGCGTGTTGGGTTCAGTTCGCGGCGCTTTGAGCCGATTCATGAAATTGGGTAAAGCGCCTATAATTATAATACTCATTATTATTATTATTATTATTATTATCAAGTGCAAGACTCATCATAAACGCATGAGTTTACTGCTGCGTCGATAGCCAGTATGGATGCTGCGAAGACAGTCAGTCTTCAGTGACCCTCTGCCGTCGGCTCAAAAACTTCCACCAGTTTTGGCCTGCACTGACAAGCCGGGGTTTTCACCTCAGTTCAGTGCGAGTCCTTGCGGCGGCGTCCTCCGTAAACATTCCGACCTTTCTCGCACTTTCGACGGATGAAGTCGTGATGCATGAGCATCCGGTCAGTGCACCGCTTAGGAAGTTTCCCCTCGCTTGAAGGTTCGCCTGTTGCTGCGAGCGAGGACCCCGAGGCACACAACTTTGTGAGGTGACAACTGACTGAGTTTACGGACAAGTGGCCAGAGTGTACACTCAGTCGAGCCCGTGCCGTGCAGACGCAAATTTTCAGTCACCCCGAAGACGTGTGAATTCTCTGCACGTAGGTGTCACGTGACCACTTCCGATGCATCAACTTCAATTTCAGGTGTGTCATTATCGCTCCGGAACGCCGACTCCGGAAAACACCGTCAGTGACGGCTGTCCGGCGGACAGCCGCGGCGCCAGCTCCGGTATTCAGTAACAATCCTGAGATGTTTCGGGCAGATCGATTGGTCTGAGACGCCGGGTGTCTCAGTGGACAATAATTCTTTCAGTCTCGCGAGTAATGTATGTCCTCGTGCACGAGATTTGATTCCGTTCACTACAGGCGGCCGATCGCGTCTCAAACCTTTCTGCACTAACCGATTCCGTCAGTCGCAGTTATGATCAACGACAACAGTTTGAACAAGTCAGTTTGACATCTGGGCTAGAGCCGTGAGTCATGACATTCTGCGACATGGCAGTTAATGGGTTAAGTTGATACATTGTATCACCCTTCTGTGGTCATAGAAGAGGGCGCAACCAGCCAATCAAATCCCCCCCCACCCCCTCCACGCGCTCTCGTAAGCCGGCCTTCCCAGCTGTACACAGAGACAACGGTGAATTTCCATCCCATC
Source organism: Batillaria attramentaria (assembly GCA_018292915.2). Classification (NCBI taxonomy): domain Eukaryota; kingdom Metazoa; phylum Mollusca; class Gastropoda; family Batillariidae; genus Batillaria; species Batillaria attramentaria. The sequence continues at coordinate 566,180 of JACVVK020000036.1, read as the reverse complement.
ATCATTATATTGGCCATCATGCATGAACAACTGACAGACGCAAATGGACATACACAAACACAAGGTCGCTGGCCCCGGCCTGCCGTGTCGGTGTGGCCATGAGCCAATTCATCAGCATCAACACAAACTGTTTGTTTCATCCTCACAGCCAATTCTCTGCGTAAATGGTAAACAAAACTGAGGTGATCAGTGCAGACCTGGAGGAGAAAAACAGATGCGTGATAAGTAGACGGAGTGTTGCGATGGCGAGTAGAAAGTTTATTTTTGGGGGGGGGGGGGGGGGGAAGGCGTGTCGGACGTACGCGCAACGTCCTTTTTTCTCCAATAAATTCCGTAACATTTATTCATTTATTTTATTTATTATATTTTAAATTTAAAGGCCTGTCTTTGGACGTATGTAGCCTCGCAAATCGCTCCATGATGTGTGGCATCGCAACGTGGCCGTTTGAACACATGCACCGACCGTCACACCTTTACACAAGCTGGCATTGCGCAAACAAAAGCCACACAGCAAGTCCAAAAGCACAGCGTCTGCCGCAACGGATGACTAGGACAGCCGGTCGGACATTTGCGGCAGACTTTACATCGGTGTGTCGTTCGCGCGCCCAGCAGACGACAGTGTGGCTTTGTATTCTGAGCCTTACCTGTCATTAACACGAACTATTTTCCACAGTACAGACGCTTCCAGAAGAGCAACTCTTCCGCACACACACACACACACACACACACACACACACACACACACACACACACACACACACACACACACACACACACACACAAACAAACAAAAAAACAAAACGTCGTTCATGAAGATTAGTAGTCGTACAGCTGGTGACTTGAAGTTTTGGTAACCGGCCGCGAAAATTAATAGTCTTTGTTGCTTGTCCGGCGCTGAGCCGCCCTAAATAACCAACTAACTTTAAGTTTTGGCTCAAGCAAGGTCTCTCTATACACAGCGTAGCAGATACAAAGGCCTTGGCTCACCTGCGTATCAACGTGAGTCTACGCAAATAACCTTCCGTCGTATCAGTGTCTGTTTAGAAAAAAACACCCCCCCCCCCCAAAAAAAAAAAAAAAGAAAAAAAAAAAAAAAAAAAAAAAGAAGTGCTTCCTGATCGCAACACAACGCAACGCTAATTCTGAAGGACAAAGCGGATCGTGAGGTTGCGTTGAATTG